>OY986436.1:205275109-205760109 GCA_963920525.1 Dichetophora obliterata | reverse complement strand
ACTAATAAATGCTTTGAATGCATAACCTTAATAAATTCTACAAAAATGTGTGTATTGACTGAACATGTAACACATAATCTTCAATACCTTAAGCGTTTTCTGTGTAAGAACTTTTGTAAAATTTGATAAAAACTACGCCTATCTATCATGCGAAGTGACGTCATCAAACTTTAAAAACCTGCGTTACTAAGAGTGTGACGGCAGGTGTATTTTAACTTCGGCAAAGTTGAAGATACTTTCATACTAGTTTTTATAAGCCATGGCCTCTAAGACCGCTTCAGTGCCCCCAAAAATTTCTTTTGAGCTATCTAGCGCTATCTTAAAGCTCTTCACTATCCTCTTTGAGAAAAACTGACTTAAGTAGTCGCATGCCACTAAACTAACGACATCACAAAAATTTATCAACAAAAATTAGGTCGAAATTCACTGCTGTGTGAAATCCAGTCCAGTCTTTAAATCGTTTTTTAATAAAACAACCAGTTCAAAGGCAAATCTTAGCCTGAAAAATTAATTTTTTTTTAATAAAATTTATCAAAACAAAGAACATCACACACTGTAGAAGATATCAGAGCGGAGAAATAAATTTGTTCACTATCACAAAGTACTTATTTTTTAGTCGAAAATAAAGTATTAAAAATTAAATCAAATAAAAAAATATCTAACTCCAACATGGGCTTCCGCAGGATTTGCTATAAGGGGAGGCGGTGCAAAGGCATAAAGGAATCTAGAATGAACATAAGCAAAATGTAACCTATATAATGCTATTTACTCGGATTTTTGGTAATTTTGTAAACATTATACGCACACTACACCGGTTGACACACGCTTTTACACATAAAAAAAAATCTTATATATTTAAAGATCGTGTTAAAATCTTTCTCCAATCATGTCCGAGATTTAAAAATTTTATCTAATTTTTTTCATGTAATACATTCCAGTAATTTTTTGCTAAAGCAAATATTCGTAATAGTTTAATAAATGAAATAATGTGAGGCCTATATCCTTAAATGAACTC
Organism: Dichetophora obliterata; assembly: GCA_963920525.1. Taxonomy (NCBI): domain Eukaryota; kingdom Metazoa; phylum Arthropoda; class Insecta; order Diptera; family Sciomyzidae; genus Dichetophora; species Dichetophora obliterata. The sequence continues at coordinate 205,759,094 of OY986436.1, read as the reverse complement.
GCATTAATTACTAATTACCACAGGTTTTTAACTTTTAAAATAAAAATACAAAATTTTCCTAATATTAAACAATATTTTTTTTGTTGTAAAAGTTAAAAACAAAAACTAAATTTTTAGGCCATTTTTTAAATTTGGAAGCCTTTAACTTCTAAACCACTTTCGAGCGGACTGAAATTTTCAGATTTGGATTTAGGAGGTCAAAAGCCATATCATTCGCAAAAATTAAAAATTTGAGTTGTCGCTATTCTTGAAATATTTCCCGCATGCTAAGGGAGATATTTTTCACCGGATCTCACACTGCATTGACACCAATCTACACTGAGAAAACAAAAAATTTTAAAATCGTTTAGTAAAATTAATATTTTTAAAAATATTTTACGCCATACAAAAATGAAAACGCACATTTTTAAATAGAAAAGTAAAACGAAACGTTTTTAAAACAACCACGAATATTTTACTATAATATAGTAGGTTAAAATTAATATTTTTAGAAACATTTTACGCCATACAAAAATGAAAACGCGCATTTTTAAATAGAAAAGTGAAACGAAACGTTTTTAAAACAACTACGAACGTTTTACCATGACATAGTAAAATTCACATACTTTGTTTTAAAACACTTGTTAATAGCGAATTGTTTGTTATGTATGTTTCCTTGACTTATGTATTTGAAATTTGTTCAGAAAATTAAATATTTTTCATTCTCGAGGAAATGCGAATTTTTGTTAATTTATGAATTAATGGGAAATAATTAACATTTTCGTTCTTACAATATAAATAATTGTTGCACTATTGCATTTAAAAATGTTTATTGTTGCAAATCGAACGAACATTTTAGAATCTAATTTTAAAATTTTCGTTTTTAAAATGAAAATAAACATTTTACATTTGAGAATATTTATTATTACAAATCAAACGAACATTTTAGAATCTCGATTTAAAATTTTCGTTTTTAAAATGAAAATAAACGTTTTACTACAGTATTTTAAAGTATCCATTGTTAAAAATCAAACGAACATTTATTTTAGAATCTCATTTGAAAATGTAAGTTTTTAAAATAAAAATAAACGTTTTACTATTTCATTTTAAAATGTTCGTTTTTAAAATTAAAATAAAAGTTAGAAGTGCAAAATCTGGGTTAAACGTTTTTAAAAGTAGCTCGTTTCTGCCACTTTTGAAAAGTTTTCTCTGTGTACTTAGTTCTTTTTCCATCATGAATCAGTTTTAGCAGCTTGCAAGTTCCTGCAATTGAGAACGGAAACATACCTTTTATCTGAATGGTTTAAAAATATATATTTTTTTTAAATTCAAGACGTATGAATAAATTTAAAAGAGTTACATGTATATAAGATTTGTTTTGGGTATCATACATTTTCTTAACATATTCCAGAACCTACCTGCAGGGCATGATTATGAATCCTGGTTTAATATAAGCACGTGACGCGAAAAAAGTCCCGAAAATTATCAAACTGCGCCGCTAAATAACTTCATTTTTAAAAAGAATAAAATGGTTGTTTCAAATTGAGTTTCCTATTTACGTTATGTCATAAAAAAATTTTAACTATAACAAATTCTAATGTAAAATCTTAATATGATATAAAATTTTTTCAAATACTAGTCCTTGATCCAAAATTGGCCTACTTTATTAAATTTTTTAATTTTTTCTTTCGCTTTTGAATTCGAAGCTTTGCTCTCGTCTAGATCGCTGTAACGTTCTTAACTTTAAATGCTGCAGGATTGTTTGGCATTTTATTGAGTTTAGGAAAAACTAAAAAAATCCAAATTAAATCATATTAATGATAGAAAAACGAGCCGACTTTTGGGAAAAAATGAATTTTTTTATAAAATGTATTTACTTTGTCTTCTACTTGTTTACAATAAGGTTTCTCATCTAAGCATGTAAACATGTATAGCGTTTAAACTTTTGATGAGCGATAAAGTGTAAATAGCGTAAATGTCGACAAAATGTCGGCTGCGGCTGCGACAACATTATGACTTTTTTTAAATTTTAAACCTTTTAAAAACCTTCATTTATATAAAAAAATAAATAAAACGTGTTCATATCTACTTCAACTTCCTTAAATATGTAATGATTAGCGCCAAACGAGACCCCCATTCACACACGTAGATTTACATGCTAGTTTACACTACAAAATAGGCTCGGGAATGATGTAAACTCATGCCCATACAAATTTTGACAGATAGTTTACGCGCATGTAAGTTCACAAGGTTTACAATGTTTACGGGTCAGTTACATGCTTAGATGAGAACGCACGATTTACATTCTATATCCTGCCCGGATCAGTAGCGACAGAAAGAATGCACCTACGTACTAAAACATACCTCCTATTGGCAATTAGGATTTTCCACTAAGCACATTAATTGGCTTTTCAGCGAAATTTAAAAATTTAATATACATAAAACGCGTATTTAAGTATATTTGATTCTATATAAATAAGCAACGTCGAATTAAATGATAGTGATTATCAATATAAGGTACTCGAAAAACAATCCTGATTTCAAAAACAATCCACAACACTATACTCATTTTAACTGATTTGCGGCCATTATCCAATACAAGGACCTTCATGGAAATGATATAAATCTCATATCCGACAAATCAAAATCCCAACTGCTTGGATATGCATTTGTAATTTGTAATTTCTTTCATTACATTCGTAGTATTTACTAAAAAAATTCATTCGTAGGTTGACGGTACTCACTATTCGTAGAAGGTACAAAGTTTAAGTTGAGTTTAAAAAATGTACAACTGAAATCGTTCAGACTGGTTTGTCGAATACTTACCGAATATAAGGAAATATGTGATTGCAAGGTGGCCGTAGCCTACTGGAAGAGTAAGTGGCCCATAAGCTAAAGAAACGTGGTTCAATCCCCAGCTGAACAGAAGGTTTTTAACTTGGGAAAAGGAAGTTTCTTTGACTTTTGCTTATTTCAAAAATCACATACGTGTAATCTTTATGTATTAAATCGTTGATGCGTCTGTTTTGGATCAGGCGCTGGGGACTTTGGGGACCAAATTTTTCCCGAACGCTCAAAATTTTGTTTTTGAAAATGAATTTGAAAAAAGTTTGCTACCTACACAATAAAAAATTTGAGGGTAAATTTTATCTTTTTTATAACATTTGTGTGGTATAAACTTTTTTATTCCAAATGATTTATAAATTTTATACCACTCAATATTATAAAAATAATAAAACAAATTTAATTTAAACATTTTATATGGATATCATGTGTAAATCAGAATATATTCTGGTTCGAATGTAAAAAATTCACCGAAATCGGGAAATTTAAAAATATAGCAGTTTTGATTGGTCTGACGGGAAAATGGTCTGGAAAAATTTATAAGATTTGATGGTATAAATTTTAAAACATTTTTGGTTTGGATTTATATGTACACCAAATATTATAAAATTTATCCTCATATTTTTTACTGTGTACATATCTTAATTGCATGTTGCAAAAGAAAAAATTATTTGCGTTAACCCAATACTTAGTAATACTATATCTGTTTTTTTATTCAATTCTATATTCAGTGACTTAGTAGTAATTTAGTTTAGAATTAAGAAGTTGTTCAAACATAACCTAATGTTCATACCGAAAGGGAGGGGAGTTTCAGTTATTTTAACGTTTTAAAAAATTACACGAATAAAGTTCAAATGAATGACGACGAAATTTTTTTTATTTTTTTGTTTTACGTAAGACATTGCTTCTCACATGTATTTTAACTCATCGACCTCAAAACTCCGACATGTTTTGTAGCAGCCGTATTTGTGCTTAAGAATTAACAAAGCCTTGGAAACTCTGTTGACGATTAAAATATTTGACATTTGTACCGCATTAAAATAGCGCACTTCAAAGTGCAATTTAGAGTGAAACAAAAAATAGTTTCATCCACGCAAGCAGAAAAACACGCAATTAGATAAAATTGTCATAGAATCTAATTATAAATACGAAGCAATTTAAATAGTTGCTCAATTAGCTAAATATAAATGAATAGAAAACTAAAACGAAGGTTTAAACAAATGCCGGCACTATTAGAAATCTATTGTTCTGTCTGCCTCCGTTCCTCTCTATCTCTCTTTCTCTCTCTTACTCTATTTAAAACGGATCAAAGTATTAGTTATGTCAACAAAGTTCACAAACTTTCTGCAACTAAATGATGCAGAAATAAGACCAAGGAATGAGTTATTATTCCATTTATTTGCATCATTATAAACTTACCTGACTAACCTTGGTACAAACGAGCAACTTAAATGTGGGGGCGTGGCAAACGAAGAGTAGTGCTAGACAAGCAATGCGCTGTCTATACAAACAAGGTTGTTTTTGTTGTTGTTTTTGTTGTCGGTGATGAGTTAATCCTATTAAAAATACGCGACAAAATCCAGGTGGACGGATTGTCTTCGTTATTTTCGGTCGCTGGCAAATTATTGCAGCATTCCTTGACTTGAGGGCTGATTTGCAAACAAATTAGTACTTAAAGAAAAAGTTTTCGTTGTTGATTTAACAGTATTAAAACGTTTGAGTCGGGTTGAATTTTCTTTATCTTTGCAAATCAGCTGTTTTCAGTTAGTTCTTTGTGGCAGCGAGGTTTTCGAATTAAAACTAAGAATGTGATGGAAAATTGTTACGTTATGAAGGCCATAAATAAAGGAGAGTTAATTTATAAAGCAAATAAAAGCCAAACTTATAAATAATTAACTGGCAACGTTTATGTGGAATGGCGTTTCCATGGGTGCAGAAATCTCTTAGATCTTTACAAAGCAGATGAAATTGTAATAAAACTGTTAAATAAAATTTTCCTCTTCTTTTATATTCAAATTCACTATCATTTTGGAATAATGCATGATAATATAAACATGAAAAACTGTCTAACGTGCTTTTAAAAATAAGTTAATATTCTTAGTTTTATAACCATTTGCTTTTTCTTTAAATAAAAACAAAATGTTAATATATTTCTTTAATCATTAATTTTTGTAACTAAAAAGTCCTATTAAAAAAAATCCTGACGTTCTAAAGAAAAAATGATAACGCAGTTTTATAATCCGTTGCCTTTTGTTTCACGTGTATACGGTTTATTTCGTGCGCTAAATTTCTTTCCTATAATTGTTGTACGGTGTTATTTTTTAACTCAATTTCAAAAAATGATAAATATTAATGAACAATTTTACACAATATATTTCTGATACATTTGTATAAATTTACTTATTACTATAAGGGCCGCTTTCTCAATGTCCGGTTAAGCACTAATCAGAACTTTAACCAGCATTTAGAAAAAAGCCCTTTCTCAATGTTCGGTTAAGGTTAAGTTAAGTGCTGATTAAGTTAACGGCAAGTTGTGGTTTCGGTTAGCGCCATTTTAGGGCAAATGATTTCGAAGATGCTGTTAAACTTTAAAATTTAAGATGGCGGATAGAGTTGCCACCTAGATTTTTTTATTTTTGCGAATTGTAATTTTAAAATTCTGACAACGGATTTGATTTCGAATATAATGTCACAGTTTTAAAATTTAAAATGGAGGTTAGGGTTGCCACCTAAATTTTTACCACAGTATTGCCACCTAATAATATGTATTTTTAAGAGTTTTAAACATCATTTATCAGTGTTAAGGGGTCGCTGATTTTGAATCTAAAGTCCGAATTTTAAAATTCAAGATGGTGGATAGGGTTGCCACCTTATTTTTTTTTTAGTTTTATAAATTCGGGGCCAGCAAAAAAAGGTACACCAAATATGGGTCGCTGAATCCGAATCCGTTGCCAGAATTTCAAAATTATAAAATTTTTAAATAATAGGGCTGCCACCTAATTATATGTCTTTTCAATAGTTTTAAACGTCATTTATCAGTGTTAAGGGGTCGCTGATTTCGAATCTAAGATCAAAATTTTAAAATTCAAGATGGTGGATAGGGTTGCCACCTTAATTTTTTGTAGTTTTATGAATTCGGGGCTGGCAAAAAAAAATAGTACACCAAAAATGGGTCGCTGAATCCGAATCCGTCGTCAGAATTTCAAAATTATAACATTTTTTAATAATAGGGTTGCCACCTAATAACATATATTTTCACGAGTTTTAAGCGTCATTTATTAGTGTTAAGGGGTCGATGATTTCAAATCTAAAGTCAGAATTTTAAAATTTGCCAGCCCCGAATTTATAAAACTACCAAAAATTAAGGTGGCAACCCTATCCACCATCTTGAAGTTTAAAACTTTGACCTTAAATTCGGAATCAGCGACCCTTTAACGCTGATAAATGACGTTTAAAGCTATTGAAAAGACATATAGTTAGGTGGAAACCCTATTATTGAAAAATTTTATAATTTTGAAATTCTGACAATGGATTCGGATTCAGCGACCCATTTTTGGCTTACCATTTTTTTTTGCCAGCCCCGAATTATAAAACTAAAAAAAATTAAGGTGGCAACCCTATCCACCATCTTGAATTTTAAAATTCCGACCTTATATTTAAAATCAGCACCACCTTAGCACTGATAAATGATGTTTAAAACTCTTAAAAATACATATTATTTGGTGGCAATACTGTGGTAAAAATTTAGGTGGCAACCCTAACCTCCATTTTAAATTTTAAAACTGTGACATTATATTCGAAATCAAATCCGTTGTCAGAATTTTAAAATTACAATTCGCAAAAATAAAAAAATCTAGGTGGCAACTCTATCCGCCATCTTAAATTTTAAAGTTTAACAGCATCTTCGAAATCATTTACCCTAAAACTTCACACCACGGAGTCCACAGAATCCTTAGAAGTCCTATTACGCTTAAACTTTCTCTAAAGAAGCTCATTGAATTTTTTGGATACTTGCTTTAATTCAATAATTTGGATACTTGCGAGGCTTACAAGCTTTTGCCGAAGGCATCAAGCTTTCCTTTACTTGACACTTCGTGCCGTTCGCTTGTAAGCTAGAATACTTGCAAGCTGTGCGTGGGCTTATTTATATTCAATTACAAGCTATACTTGATTCAAAATTATCAAGCTCAAGCTAGCTTGAACTTGTATTTTAAGCAAGCGCTTGAAATAGACTTCAAGTAGGCTTGTGCAGTTCTCTGATTTGCAGCACAAAATCAAAAAATATGTAAACACGAGACAGCTGATATGATGTTTTTACGTATTCACAATTCAAAAATTCACAATTAGTCATCTAACCGACAGTTGCTTAACCAGCACCTGGTGAAATCAAAATTATTTTTTTAGCTATCGTATGGTTAGCTAAGTCCTGGTTAAGAGCTAGACTAACCGGACATTGAGAAAGTGACCCTAAGTATAAACTCGTGATATCAGTCAACAAATACTTGAAAACATGGGCGCCCACAGGGGTAAAAAAGAGGGGAACTTGCCCACCATAGGCAGTGAAAATTTTTTAAATATCTTCATAGTAAATCAAAAAGCCGTTAGCTACAATTGAAAAATTTTACGGGAGAGTCAAAAAGCTTTCTAAATTGTAATTGTAATTATTATTTCGAGCAAACTTGGGGATTTTAGAACTTTTTTTATAAAAACGTCTTTTTTAGTTGCTTAGGTGCATCAATAATCAAAAGGTTGACTTTGAACATATTGTAACTTATGGCTTTTTTGATTTTATATGACGATATTTTCATTATATATGTTAATATATTTTGAAGATAACTCAAAAATACTTGTTAAGGTGTATTTACAAATAAAGCTGAGCTAAACAATGCATGCATTTTTAAATTGTATGTTTTACCCGTCGCAATAATAAGTTACGATACCATTTCATTTACTCTTGCTTCACAGGCACTTTTCAATACGTATTCTTACACTCAAAAAATTTTCTGTGTAAATATTACGAATAGCTACGTCCATTCTACAAATTTTATTCGTACTTTTCAGTCACTAATAGGATTCTTAAATTGGACGTAGTTTGGTACATATTACAAATATTTTATTCGTATTCGTACAAAAACAAATGTATATTGTACGAATACATTTGTTTTATTTACTACACTGAAAAAAAACATACTTTAAAATCAAACAAACAATTTAAAATAGACATTTAACTCCACAGAGAAAACAACATTTTCAAAAGTGGCAGAAACGAGTTAATTTTAAAAACGTTTTAAAACGTCTAACGTTTATTTTAATTTTAAAAACGAACATTTTATAAAATACTAAAACGTTTATTTTCGTTTTAAAAACTTACATTTTAAAATGATATTCTAAAATGTTCGTTTGATTTTTAACAATGGATATTTTGAAATGCTGTAGTAAAACGTTTATTTTCATTTTAAAAACGAAAATTTTAAAACGAGATTCTAAAATGTTCGTTTGGTTTTTAATAATAAATATTCTCAAATGTAAAATGTTTATTTTCATTTTAAAAACGAAAATTTTAAAATTAGATTCTAAAATGTTCGTTCGATTTGTAGCAATAAACATTTTAAAATGCAAAATTATAACAATTATTTATATGTTAAAAACGAAAATTTTTATTATTTCCCATTAATTAAAAAAATTTACAGAAATCCGCATTTCCTCTATTAATTAAAAAAAGCTTTATTAGTTTTCAAAATTACAGTTTTATTTTAGTTATTTTATCATCAGCTATGTTCATCTCGTTAAAATTTTTTAGACAATTATACCGTATCCCAGCGTCTATAAAAAATAGAATGTTGTCAGATATTATTAATTTTATTTAAAATACTTACCTTTTAGCTGTGGCAACAAATGCTCCAACTCAAACTCTTTCATTACTTTCTTGCAGGCAAACTGCAGAGTGATGAAATCGAGAATGAAAAATATTTTATTTTCTGAACAAATATCAAATAAATAAGTCAATGAAACATATATAACAAACAATTCGTTATTAAAAAGTGTTTTGAAACAAAGTATGTGAATTTTACTATGTCGTGGTAAAACGTTCGTAGTTGTTTTAGAAACGTTTCGTTTCACTTTTCTATTTAAAAATGTGCGTTTTCATTTATGCGTGGTGTAAAATGTTTTTAAAAAATTTAATTCCAACCTGCTATATTATAGTAAAACATTCGTAGTTGTTTTAAAAACGTTTCATTTTACTTTTCTATTTAAAAATGTGCGTTTTCATTTTTGTATGGCGTAAAATGTTTTTAAAAATATTAATTTTATCCTAATTTATCATAGTAACATATTCGCGGTTGTTTTAAAAACGTTTCGTTTTACTTTTTTATTTAAAAATGTGCGTTTTTAATGTTTTAAATATTAATATTTAAACATTTGTTTTAAATATTAAAGTTTTTGCATTAAATTTTTCGTTTAAATAAATGTGTTTGAAGTCAAAATTTTCACAATGAAATTATATTTAAAAACATTGTTTTGAAAACAGAAACTTCTGTTTTAAATTAAACTTTAAAAACATTTGCATTTAACTTAAATGAAGTTGTTTCAAGCTCTATTTCAAAAACAAATTCGTTTAATATGAACACAATTTCATTTAATTTTAACACATTTCCCTCAGTGTAATAACGAAAAAAAAAATCATTCTATCTGAGCTAGGTTTTGAACCACGGTTTTTGAGCTTACGGCCCACGTACTCTTTCAGTAGACTACGGCCACATAGCAATCATACATTTCCTTATATTCGTTAATTGTCCAACAAACCAGGCTGAATGATTTCGGTTGTACATTTTTTAAACTCAACTTATACTAAATAGTACGAAGCCATTAGTAAATACTACGAATGTAATGGAAGAAATTATAGAAATGATATCTTTATTAGTCGAAGATCATTCTTCGGCGCAGCAAATGGTAAGGGGCATTTAAGCCAATAACGCATATAAATAATTAAACACAAGAAGAAAACAAAGTAATATTAATTTTAAAAACTAAATGCTTTCCCAAATGCCGGCTTAAAAAAAATCATTTTTCTGTCATAGAGATGATCCAAATTGGATGATTTTTTAATTTTTCGTAAACTTAATAAAATTGCTAACAACCTTGCAGCATTTTAATTTGAGAAAATTGCAGCGATCTAGGCGAGGGAAAAACTTCTGATTCATAAGCAAAAAAAAATTTAGGAGATTCTGAATAAAGTAGGCTAATTTTAAATCATGCACTAATTTTTAGAAAGAACTCATGGCAAATTTTTTAAAAAAATTGGTTTCACATTAGAATATCTTATGGTCAAAAAATTTTTATGTTTAAAATTGAAAAAGGAAACTCGATTTGAAACATTTATTCTATACTTCTTCAAATTTACGAGAATTTTAACAGACCCATTGATTGATTGATTTATTGCGATAGTAATCATTACATTAAGAATAATTTTTTTTTATAGTACAATAAGGTATGCGACAAAAAGATAAGGTCAGTCTGTTTTTTCTTTGTGGAGCTCAATTTGAGTGATTACTCTTTGGATCTTGTGGATTTTATTGTTCGATAGAGAGAATGCAACAAATAAATTCTAATATAATGAGTAAACAAAGTCCCCTTAGTTTTAAATACATCAAAAATGAAAAAAAGCTAAATTTTGCTGCGACAAAATGATAAGGTCAGTTGCAATTTTTTCATTGTTTTTCATTAAAATTTGATTTATTTTAATAATTAAATTATTAAACAGTTTTTGAAGAGAAATGGGTCGTGGTAAGAGTCTCACTACTTACGAGAAAGGATTTATTGACGGAAAGGTTGTTGAAGGAGTTGGAATGAGACAAATCGCCAGAGACCTTGGAAGACCAATGTGTGTTGTACAAAATTATTTGAAGGATCGAGAAAATTATGGAAAAAAAAGAGTCCTGGTCGAAAAAAAGTACTTTCCGCGACCACAGTGCGCTCCATTGGACGAATTGCCTCAAATTCTACCATAAGTGCAGCAAAAATTAAGGCAGAGCTTAAGCTTACTGCATCCAAGAGGACAGTACTCAGAGCCATCGACGGAAATGAATATTTGAAGCGAGCCAAAATGAAAAAAATTCCTTGCCTCAATACTGACCATAAAGCGAAGAGGCTTGAATTCGCTAAATTAAACATGTCAACCAATTGGCATCAGGTAATTTTATAATAAATAAAAAGAAAATCATTTGTAGGTTTTAATGACTGTTTTTTTTCTTTCAGATGATTTTTTCGGACGAGAAAAAATTCAATCTTGATGGCCCAGATGGTTTGAATTATTATTGGCGGGATTTAAGAAAGGAGCCTCGATATTTTTCAAAAAGAAATTTTGGTGGTGGTTCGTTGATGGTGTGGGGAGCATTCAGCTCTATTGGAACATTGCCTCTCGAATTTGCGAACACGCATGACCTGAATCTCATTGAGAACATGTGGGGAATTCTTGTACGTGAAGTTTATGCCGATAACAGGCAGTTTAGCACTGTTGCTGATCTGAAAGTGGCCATACTGAATGCCTGGAGAGAAATTCGGCAAACAACACTCGCGAGCCTGGTAGGATCGATGCCGAGGCGTATTTTTAAGACAATACAAAAAAATGGAAGCCAAATTAATTAAAAAAATTTATTCTGTACATTAATAAACTTGTTTTCGTAAAAAATTGCAACTGACCTTATCATTTTGTCGCAGCAAAATTTAGCTTTTTTTCATTTTTGATGTATTTAAAACTAACGGGACTTTGTTTATTCATTATATTAGAATTTATTTGTTGCATTCTCTCTATCGAACAATAAAATCCACAAGATCCAAGGAGTAATCACTCAAATTGAGCTCCACAAAGAAAAAACAGACTGACCTTATCTTTTTGTCGCATACCTTATATAATTGGAAAATAGTATCATACTGTCTTAAAAACTAAGAATTAATTAATTCTAAACTTAAATAAATCTTAATATAATTTTTTTTTAATTAAATCTTATATCTTAATAATGCAGCTAATAGATTTTTGGCTATCTCAGTAATTAAAAACATATACTTAAAAGTTAAAAGAAGAAAAATGCTTAAATTTTGAGAATTTTCTGGATTTTTTCGCGTCATGTGCTATTCCATCCGCGTATTCCATCCAGAATTCAGAATCAAGCCTTGCAGGGAGGTTCTTAAATATGTTTAGCATATGAATGGATCCCAAAACATATATATATATATATCGTCTTACTAATATATGTATATATATACCCCTTTATATGTATTTTTATTCTTACGTTTTGAAAAAAAAAAAAAAAAATAAAATTTTTTAATAATTCATATAATAGGTATGTTTCCAAACTTGATCTTAGTAACTTGCATGGGAACTGATGAATGTTGAAAAAAGAAATAAGTCACGTGATGTCCATGTGGGGAACATTTCAAGAATAGCGATAACTCTAATTTTTAATTCTTGCTGATTATATAGATTTTTACCTCTTAATCCAAGTCTGATAAATTTCAGATTTAGAACAAACCCCCTCCCCCCTAGAACAAACCCTGCGGACGCCCTTGTTTACGTTTGAGTAAAACTATAACGCTTCAAAAATAGCAAACGAGTCCTGTCATCTACTCTGTGCATCTTTAATGTTCTGCTTTCTTTAATTTACACTATAGTGCCTTAAAATCATGGACCGAAAATAACAGTTCTTTTTAAAATTTTAAAGAAAAAAATCGTTATGTAAAAATCACTGCACAAAAAAGTAAATACACCAAAATTTTTTTTTATCTCTTCACTATTCAAAAATATGAAGTATTTAATATTTTTAACTTTTATTTTTTTCTTCACAAAATAAAAAATATATTTGATTTTTATTTTTTTCCCTATAATAGCTGTTTTTTAAGTTTTATTTTTTTCTCACAAAATAAGACTCATTTTCGAGTTTTACTTCTTCCCTCGCAAATAACAGTTATTTTTTGAGTTTTATTTTTTCCTCCAAAAATAAAACTTATATATTAGGTTTATTTTCCCCTAACAAATAACAGTAATATTTTAAGTTTTATATTTTTGCTCTCAAAATAAAACTTATTTTTTAGTTTTATTTTTTCCTTCACAGATAACGGTTAGGTTTCATGTTTTAAATCACAAAAAAAAAACTTTGAGCTACATTCGAGTTGTAACTTTTCAATCTAGCAATTTCTAACTATTATGTATTTCATTAAAAAGCATTTTTACACTTTTGAGGAAAAAAATAAAACTCAAACATAAGTTTTACTTTGAGGGAAAAAATTAAACTCAAAAACTAACTGTTATATGTGAGGGAAAAAAATAAAACTCGAAAATAAGTTTTATTTCGTGAGGAAAAATACAAATGAAAAATTTACTGTTATTTGTGAGGGAAAAAATTAAAGTCGATATTAACTTTTATTTTGTGAGGGAAAAAATAATACTTAAAAATAAGTTTTATTTTGTAAGCAAAAAAAAAAACAACTTAAAGTTTAACTTTAATTACTAATCAGAAAAATAAAATTTGAAAAATAACTATTATTTAAGGATTTTTTTAATAAAACTTATAACAGTTACAACCCTCCTTAAAATTCGTTACGTTAGTGTTCATTTTGGTTCACTGCTTTACAGGCAGTACAAAAACAACAACAACAACAAAAAGCAACAAAATCAAAAAGTTTTAAGTCTGGATGCAATGACGAACTAACAATAACACGACTGCTGGCAGAGTCCGCGACAGCGTACTTATGTATATGTACACTGTAAAAATAATGAATCAATTAATTCCATATGTTTAAGTTTTTGCTAGTGAAAATACTTTCTGATTTACCCAGCTTTAACCGCGTTGAGGTTTTCAGATATCCTCTTTTTATTTTATGTTTTGTAGTTTTTAATTTTTTGTTTTTTATTTTTTTTTACTTTCTTTTTTGTGTTCTTTTGTGAATGTTTTATTATTATACATGTTTTAATTTTTTAATCATATAATAATTTTTATTTGCTTTTACCTTAATTTTTTTATATTTTTTTATTATCTTCCGGTTTTATTATTAACTAAACTGTTATATTATTATGATTAAAATATTTTCAATTTTTTATTATCTAAGAAAAAAATAGCCAAACTCTTAGTTTTCTGCAAATTAGTTTCTTGCCATTTTTCAAGGGTAACCCCTATAAAAATAATTTATTCTGACACAGTCTCAAAAAGTATCCACCACCAAATATTCAATAACTTTTTGTCAATGTGTATTCGCATAGCGAAAAATATAAAGAATACGACGAATGATGTTAAAAAAAGTGCAAAACAGCGCTGATCGATGGTGCCAAAGAACAAAAACAACAACATGCAAACGCAGAACAGCTATCGATGGTTTGACATTACAAACAATAACATTAATAAGCGAGGCTGAAATGGCAAACTGAATTCGGCGAATTACAACAATCATGAAAATATTGAAGTTGTTGTAAAAGAGTGGAAAGAGTTAGGCGCTGGGCATCGCTGATGTAATGTATCATCCAACATATTTTTATGAAATCGAAGTGTTAAAAAAAGAAACCATATTGGAAGGAGAACGAAACTCGATTAGTACCATTAGAACGACATACAGGAATGCATGTGGAAGGTAAGCTCTAACGAGCATCCAGGCATAAATTACTGGCTCATTGGTTTTTGCGCTTTCAGATTCATTGCGCTTTAAAAGGTTTGCCCTTGTACGGAATCTTAGAAACAGCATTTTGTGCAAGGGCAAATCATTTTATCATAAAAAGCGAAATTTTTTCAAAAAATGTTTTCCTGCTGGCTTTTTATCTCCGTTCGATTAACGAAAATCTTCTCAAAGAAGAGCTGCAAGGAAAAATTAAAAAAAAAATCGTAATAATATGAAAATATTTTTTATCTATTACGGATCTTCCCAATATTTTTGTACTTATGACCAAAGAGACAAAAAATTCGTACGAGCACATAATCAAATACATTCGCGACAACGTTTTTAACATGGAACCTGCTTTAATCGTTACCGACTTTGAGCAGAGACTACAACAAGCTCTCCGTTAAAAATCTTGCTTAAGTACAAAGCAAAATGACCCAAAAAATTTTAAATTTGGATTCTTATATCATTGTGAAAAATAGTCCCATACCAAAAAAGGAATTATTTTCCCCAATTTGTCGTTTTATTGCATTCAATATACAATTTGGGGCCTTATTTCTTAGGCCCTTTCTCACAGAGCCCAAAAGAACTCTCAACTTCCATTTAAACTCAACACCCTTGCAGCAACTTTTTCGTAAAATTTTCAATATTTTTTCAAATCACTTTTTCCTAGATTTATTTGCCTTATGGAGAATTTGAAAAATATGAAAAAAGTATTTATATTTTTTTTTATTAAACATGTCAAAGACGATATAGTTGATAAATTTAAAGTTGTTAAAAAATTTTGCAATAAAGCTAAATTTTTTTAAGTGTTGTCAACAATTAAGTGTAACTTTGGACAATAAAAGAAAATAAAAAAAATTTCAATTAAATGTTTATGAGCTTAAATGTGCAAATTTTAAAAATAAACAAACGGAAGATAAAAACTGAAAAAGTAAATAAAAAAAAGAGAAAACAACAACATTACAGCAAATAATCAACAAGCAGTTTTTTGTTAAGGTAAGAAAATGAAGTATCCTGACCCGGAAGCTATCAACCCCATACTTTATGCAAAGCAGGCAGCATAACACAATAAAAGATTCTTTGGTTTAATTGCTGCAATGAATTGATTTTGTAAGATTTCAGGAAATTTCCAAGAATAACAAGAGATGCCAAATGAAAACAATTTGCTTTGGTTCTTCTGGATTGCGTTGTGGATAGTAGAAGAGCCTGAATGTATGCCACATTGAGTTGTAGCATGCCTAGATGCATGCAATGTTTGGTTAAATCGAAGAAATTTTATTGAAATTCTTTAGTTCTCGTTTCACTGGCACTCTTCCCAGTGGCTGAGAAATGTCTGTCCTGCTGTCCAATTGTCTGTCCAGCCACAATTGTTTCACTTTCACCCATCATCATAGAGCGCACTGAGCATAATGCTGTCAACTTCATTATCGAGTGTCAGTGTCGAATCAGTTGAATTGGCAGGACATGGCTGGCTGGCTGGCTGGATATCATCATAATCATGACTCTCAATGGTACACTTGTGCACCAAAACTGCTGATGATGCCTTATGAAGAAAACGGCATTGACGACATCGACATTAAGGCTGTTGATGCTAACGAGCATGTGCTTCAAATGCCATGACACACAAGTGGCTCACAGTGGCTCAACAACAGCAACAACATCAACAACTTTACATTACTGACAATGACAACGCAGCATTCAGCTTCACCTTCGTCCTGCGATACATCCTTTATGCGCTATGCAAGTTTTGTTTCCTGCTTCAATTCCTGTTGCAATTGCTTCAATTGAGTACCGCTCGAAGCTATTTAATTGTAGTTTCAAGCTTTTCTTTACTCCAGCAGTTAAGCTTTACTTCGTCTTTGGCATAGACACTTAAATATTTACCTTTATCTGTGTTCAGTTTCTTCGATGCTTTCTTACTCATGCTCTACTCTCTCTCTCCCTCTCTCGATTTTTTTATACTCAGTAGATATTGACCCCTCCGTTCTGGCTGTCATGAGTTTTGCGGCATGGCGTCCACTCGAGCGGTAACTAATTTCTATGAATTTTCCCGTTCAAGTATCTTTCGTTTCGAACTTTCGATGGTGATATTGCTTGGTTGTTTTTGATGCTTTTCTCGATTCAACCAAAAGCATTCCTTTGAGTCCATCTGCAGCAGTTTTTCTGCTTGTACTTTATTAAAGTTCTTGCTTCGCTTCAGTACCTTAGTAGTGGTAACTATCAGTTCACTCTTCCCTCTAATTCTATATCTGTCTGCCTACCAGACCTTCTACTTCTCTCCTTGTACATGTTGTGTCAGCAACATTCTGAACACTTCAATGCATGTTTACCAAGGACTCTCTTCGTTCGGTAACTCCCTATGACTTGGTTCAAATGGTTTATTTTGCAACTATTTTCTATCTACTTTTCCACCTACTCTACTTCTTCCATACCTTGAGCAAACATTACAATCTGCCTCTACCTATTCGTCCCTGCCTTACTTTAAGCTACTCCTAAGCAGGCCACTAGCCAAGGGAAGGGGAGAGTTTTTGAGTTTTAAATCCCCCAAAGGCTGTTCTATGGTATAAAAAAAACCAATCCAAATAAGACAAATCGAATTAATTATGCAAATTTTTTGAAAATAAATTTTGTTGAAAGAAAATTTCGAATTTTAAATTAAAAAATGCAATGCAATATTCTTCATTACAATCTCAAATAGTTAGTTGATATTTTATATGATCAGTATTAATAGCTATCTAGTAATGATACGCAATAGCACAATCATAGAACTAGTTGCTTGCATAAATGCAGAATTTTTTAAGCACTAAAGTTGATTTATCTACAGGTACTCCTAGCTGATCCGGCGAACTTAGTTTCGTCTAATAAATGTTGTCTTAACTTATAAGCTGATCAAATTCATGTTTTTATTAAATAAAATCAATAGCCAAAACTAATTAAGTTAAGGGGCATTCTACGTAAAGCTTAGTATGCTGTAGAAGCGAAAAGAAATCTACCGCAAGAAATACATTGCGTTTTTGACAGCAAAAAGGTAGCGCAATTTTTTTTTCGTTGGTTAATACGCTGTTGAACCGAAAAATTGTTCAATGCAGCCAAGTTTACAACCATGATTGGAGAGTTTACATGTCAAAATTTCGCTGTCTTTTATATGTCCATACATTTAATTGGCGTGGAATATTGACATTCAACAATAATGTTCAACTAACACATTCAACAAACACGTTATGGTAAGTATGTGTTAGTATTGAGTCTACACCAAAATTTCACGTGCAGAATTAAATGCCTAAAAATGTTCGTTCCTTTTATAAATAACTTGGAAAAAACTAAGATTTATATAGAAATATAATAGATGCAAGTTGCATGTCCCAGTAGTCACTCAAAAATATATTAAAATTGTTTTACTACCTGAAAAACGACTTTATAAATTCAATACTTCCTAGAAGTAATGATAAACAAATGGTATAATATATAAACTTCTTTTAATAGTTAAGGCTTTCATATTATGGTTTCGAGACTGTTTAAAATTTGTCCCAGCAGTCACGGTGAACAGCTTGATTTTATTTCAATGCCATTGTGTATATCTGAACTTCAATTTTTCACCCAAAATTAAATAATTAAAGCCTCTTTATGTCTAATTTGAGTATTAAATGGCTATAAAAATCCACACTGACAGAAACACGACTATCTTAAATCCCAAGGAGATAAATGTATTAATCATGCCCTATGACTCAAGGTGGCAGCAGTAGCCTAGTGGGTAGAGTGCGTGGCCCCTAAGCTAAAGTACCGCGGTAGCCTGGGTTATATTCCAGCTCAGACAGAAAGTTTTTTCAATTGAATTAATTTTTCCGTTTGGTCGTCACCTCTCTGCAGACAATAGCAAATCTCAGAGAGTAAAAAGTGCCATGTAAAGCTTCTTGAGAACATAAGCCGTTCGGAGTCGGCATAAAACACGTAGGTCCAGTTCTCGGTCATTTGTGATCAAACATTTAACAACACGCACAACACAATTGATCAATAGAAGCTAGGTCAAAGTCCTTTCAAGGGCTGAAATGGCCAGTTTATTTACGACTCAAGAGACAGCGAACAGGAATTGAATGTTTAACCTAAAGATATGGTTGGGCCAAGTATAATTGCAAAAGCCAATTCAGGATCGGCAGGTTACTCTCAAGGAACCTTATGTAAAGATGATTTTCAAAAGAAATTTGAAAAAACTAAAATAATAGACATACATATATTTCTTAAAAACCAATGAAAAACTCTCAATTTTGCACAATTTTAAGAGAGTAATTGGAAAAAAAGTGAACAATTTGTCTTTATCTAAAAGTTTTCATAGATAAAAAAAAAATTTTATAATCATTAACGGCACTATTTCTTTTATTCTAGTTTTAAAAAATTAAGATTCATTCAGGAACAATTTTAAATGTATTAAATTTTGTACAAAAAGTGCCATATCCCTACCTTGAAATCCATGTTTGTAGCAATCAATTTTTGTTATTAAAACTCCCCCTCTATTAAAAATTATGGCTACGGGCCTGCTCGTTAGTATTTTTCTACCTTTACCTACGCTACACTGAAAAAAATATGGTTTTTAAGAATGATTTAATTCTGTTTGTAAACCTGAAATTCATTGATTGAATAAACAGTTAATTGATTGATTGATTTAAGGAATTATGTTTTCAGTTATCATTTTTATGGTAGAATAAAGAAGGTAGGCATCGTGGCACGCTCTCTTTCTCAGTGCCAAATTTGTTAAAATTGTTGTAAAAATTTGTCTACCACTACTGTTATTCTAACGAGCTTTCTCATAACTTTTATATTTTCTATTAGCTTTTAACTTCGTCTTGACAGTTCCAACAGGCTTTTAGACCTGCAACTACTTTCATTCGTTCTACCATGTTCTCTTTATTGTTTGTGCAAATCAGCGTGCATTAAAATTCATCTCTCATTTTTGTTTTCAAACTTAAGAGATTAATATTTCTTCCAAGAAATAAATGCCAAAATAAATGTACAATACATTGACTTCTTACATTTAATGTAAGAACGCATTCATTGAATCACATAGATATTTTCTTGATTTAAGTAAGCGACTCTTTGGCCCTTAGAAAAAAGTCTATGCAAATCGATGAAAATTTATTCATTCATTGAACCAATGAACTTCTATTTCAGATCAATAAATGCTTAATTGGAACAATTTATTTTTTTATGATTTTATGTAAGCTTTTGGTTCAGTGTAGCGTTTGTTTTGGATTGTCATGTTCATGACTCCATCACCGGAATGGAACTCTCTGTTGTGCAGTTTATTATTATTTGACTGTATTTTCTTAACGTGATCTCAGTTTTTATGGCAGATTTTCTTTTACTCCTGAGCAAACATATTCATTCTTTCGGTTTCTTCTTCTTCTGGTCTGTTGAATTGCTGGCTTATATGGCTCAATGGTAACTTTTGAGCCAATGTTATGTTATCTAAATATAAACGTAGCTATATTTGGTCAGATTATTGCTGTGTTATATTCAGTTTCCAGAGATTCTTTGTGGAAGTTTTTCATATTTAGCTTATTCAATGGATATAATAACTAGAAACTAAGAGTTTCCCCTTTATTACAGCATAGAAGTTGAATTGCATTTGGCTGTAATGGTTTTTAGTTCTGTTCTAGAAATATTCTTTAGTGAATATCAAATAAAAAGTTAACATTAAGTCCAAGTTAACACTAAAATGTATGTAAAGTTCTTCCAACTCCAGCAAATTCGATTAATTTTATGAAAAAATATAATACTACAAAAATTCAAGGGGACCATTCTTTAAAATACATATGAATTTGTGAAGTCGAAACAATTAAAATAAAATTGTCTTGTTACCTTAAAAATATTTATTGGTCGTGGTTTATTACCTCTTTAAAGAAAGAAAAATGTTGTACCTTTTGGTTACTTTTTATTGGATATCATTAGTCTTGTGACATCCGACTTAGGTTGCGGCCAGAGTGAACGACGATTCAGACAGACAGGCAGACAGGCAGACAGGCGCGAGCTGTAACCTGAGAAGAAACGAGAGAAAAATACAGCCAAGCTGACTTTTATCCCGTTCGTTCACACAGTCTTACTGCGCCTGTCTGCCTACCTGTCTGAATCAGCGTTCACTTCGGCCGCAATCTTAGTAATGCCATATGGCAGTATCGTCCTTAATCCTATAAAGTTAGTCTGCGTAAAATTTACGCATACGTATTTGAAATATTTTTGTTATGGTCCAATTATGTTCGCGTAACGCAACGCAAGGTGGCCGTAGCAATTACCACGAAAATTTCTGTTGTATGGGCTTTGTGTGTACCTGGTTATGCACCACGTAACGAAGCTTAGAACAGTATTGATAAAAACAGAATCTTGTCTCACAACCTTAAGATAAGCGTATAACAAATAAAAAAATCAATTTCATTTTGAGTTTACGTCGGCTCTACGGTCTTGTGACAGCCATGGTTGTCACTTTATCACAACTGTGGTAGATTTACCACTCTTTTGGATTCTACCACTTTGACAGATTTTTTTTGCAATTTCCCAATTCGTAGGTCCTTATGCAAAGAAAATAATCGCTGCTGAATTAAGAATTTTAATTTATTGCAGAATTGAAGGGCTTATTGCAGAAACATGATAAGCTACAAAATACAAATTTTTAAACAATAGCACTTGAATCTTTAACAAAATGTATAAAATAGGCGTTCCATGTAATCGTACTTTTAATCCTTGTAATTATTCGTAATGAAAGCCTTCTAAAACATATCCAAAAATTAACGAAAAAAGGAAAGTGGAAACCAATCATTTAAAAAAAAATGCAGCTTATCATGTTTTTGCATAAAATTTATTTTCAAAAATTAATAAAAAAAAAATTTGAAACAAAAACATTATATGTAATTAGTACAATCCTTCAACAATTTCTGGAATTTTCTTTTGGTTTTTATGTTTGTTAATGTTTTACAAAAGGAAAATAGGGTAATAAAGATTTCACGTTTTGAATTTTTTTTTCACTGCTATTTGAACGCTTTCACGCGGTCTTACTTTTTTTAAGTATATTTATTTCTATATACTCTTGATTTACTTTATTAGTATTAAGTTATAGATAGGACCCAAATATCGATGTTTCTTGCATAACCTGATGCAACAAGATCTAAAAATTCCAACCACGTTATGGTCATGATTTAATTACTATAGGTTGTCCATTCGTTTGACTTTTTCTCACAAGAAGGAAGATACACACCCGTAAAATTGAAGAGCAGAGCAAAAGAATAATTTTTTAATGACAATATATAGCTCAGTTGCCTAAATATCATACTTTTTCATAGTACCAAATACCTAAAGATACATTTCACTACTGCTTTCTCTACTACGTTTTGTTTTGATTGAAAATTTTATTGAGTTTTAAAAAGGTAATGACAATGTTTTGTTGTGTAAATCATTACAGAAATAATAAAAAAAATGTGTACAGCACACATAACACAAAAACATTTTATATTTTATGAATATTTGTATTATTTTTTTATCTCAGAATTTGCAATTAATAAAAGAAGAGTCTGTTTATAAATAAATTTAGTGAAAACATGTTTTCGTAGCTTTTTGCTTAAATATAAAAATAAAACTAATAGCCCAAACAGAATAGGCATAGCCAACACGTAGCGAGCTGTCGAAAACGTAGCCAACGAAATGCTGTGCACAGAATAGAATTTGTGTTGATAACGCAGATAGAGCTTTATGCTTACAATATTTTGTTATTTTTTACTAAATTAATAGATACAGCCTTTTGCATACAATAATTTGTTTGGTTTTTTACTAATTTGGACTAATGTTTTAGTCAATTTGAAGTTTTCTAATTTGACCTATGTATTTTGACATTTCGCTACCGTTGGCTGCGGCAAAAGTTAAAAGTTCGTCAACATTTTTGTGTCGGCTGCGTTAGCTACGTGTTGGTTATTTTCATTAAGATCATTTCATAGGGTTGCAAGTCAACCAACTTCTATGTTGACATTTTTTCTGTTGGCTGCGTGTTGGCTATGCTTATTCTGTTTGGGCTATAAAGCTACAATAAGCAAGCCTGCAGACTGAAAGCTTTTTAGCAACGCCAGAATTTCTGTGGTCAAAAGCACTAAGCGCTTAAGTCGACTTAAGACAAAACTGAGTTATTGATGTAGATGTGTTTCAAGCATATAGCTTTATAAGCACACAAAATCTGGAGCTTCTAGCATGACCCTAGCCAAAGTTATGACACAAAAACAAAAGACTCTTTCATACAATTCATATGGCGATTGAAAACTTTAACACGAGATTACTCGAAACAGCAATTTTCGACTTAAGCGCTTAGTGCTTTTGACCACAGATTTATAAGTATATATGGCTGCAAAACCTTGAGAGCTAATTTTGAGCATCATGAAATTGATTTGTTTGCATTTTATTTTTTTGAGTTGTTACAGGAATGACATAAATTGTCAGGAATGACAAAATAATCTTTATTTGGAGATCGGAAACATCAGAGATAACTAAAACACTTTTCCGCACGTTTTTATCATATATTTGATAACTACTTTAATGTGATACACTAAATTTCGTTTTAGTCTATCACTAACTGAATAAACAGTTGGTTACAGAAATGACAGCTTTATCTTGGTTTCCACTCGTCAAGACTTTTAAACTTGACGCTTCAATTTACGCAATGAAAAAAATTTTAAGCTTTTAGCTGATCAATTTTGGTCAACAGCTTCCATTGTTGACCTATAACAATTTTCCGCCAATTAAAACCATCTTACTTTTTCTAAAAAAAAGCAGCTGAGTTGAAGTTTTTTATGTAGATTTACGTCTGCAGAATCAACACGACGGCAATCTGCCATTTGCTACGGCCACCTTGCGTTGCATTACGCGAACATAATTGGACCATTACTTTTAGAAGCGGCTTGAAGTTTTTTTTTATATAAATCAATAAATATGAATACATAAATTGTGATATTAATTATTTAACATGTATGTAAGTATATAAAACGTTTTGTTCATTCAAATCAATTAATAAAACTTGGCGTTACAGTTAGCTATTGACTCATGAGTCAATTTTACGAATGATTATCTTTTACGTACATCACTTTATTATCTTATCTATGTTAGTAAGTATCTTTCTACGCCAATTGTTGAAATATGCAACGCATGTTTTCTAATGTAGATTTTTTTTTTTTTGAAGACAAAACGACCAAGAGAGAATGCGACGACAGTTGTTGCTGGCTCAGATTTCAATCTATTTTTATTTTTTTTTTAGACTGAACCTCAGGGGAAGCCCCCTAATAAATTCATAAGCATTGTGTTGATTCGGAATATGGGTAATAATTAGTTGGAGGGTAAATAGATGGAGTAGTGTCGGTGAAGATTTGTTTTAAATTTGCACAGCTCAAAACTGCCGGGAAACACGCTCGCAGGGAGACAATTCCACAACCTTACCGTGCGACTAAAAAGCGATTTATCTCGGTAATGCAAGGTTCTGTTGGATATCGAGGCAATGGTA
This sequence comes from Dichetophora obliterata, assembly GCA_963920525.1. Taxonomy (NCBI): domain Eukaryota; kingdom Metazoa; phylum Arthropoda; class Insecta; order Diptera; family Sciomyzidae; genus Dichetophora; species Dichetophora obliterata. The sequence continues at coordinate 205,735,105 of OY986436.1, read as the reverse complement.
AAGGGGTGGGCTTGAACAGCTGCCCGACTGGACCTGGGAAACACACGAGCTGGTGGGGCGTCAGGCCATGTATCTCCCTTAAACACTTCCCATGGTAGTACCAGTACAGAAGGCTTAGGCAACTTGCGTCGATGCCAAAGAGAGTCGAGAGAGGATTAAATACTTTCATTCCCTATGAAATATATCGCACGACGTTGAATTCGATCCAGAAGCTCCAAATAAGATCTTGAAGCCCCTGCCAAAATGTGCGAAAAGTTGACAGACAACAAAAGCGAACATACACCGAAAAAAATGTTCAGAGTTAACCCAAGTTTTTTCGTGAGTTAAAAGAGTTTTTAGGAAGTTAAAAATATTTTGTCACCGTAAAACGCAAAATGAATTGCATTAAAATTTTTTATGTTAATATAAAATTTTTTTGCTGGATACAACTCATTTTCAAAGCTTGAAGTATATTTAAAGCAGTTTCAAATTATCTCTGAACCTTCTCCGAACATTTGTCCTTTTAACTCCATTAAAACTTATTGCAACCATCTATAAAGATCGTCTTTGTATTTTAAAGCTGAAACGGAATTATGTTTAACATGAAACGGAGTCTGCTGGAGCAAATATTTCCGTTTGTTTTGCTTTGAATAAAAAGCCTCCCACAGCCAAGACAATCCAAATTGCTTCTCAAAGATTTTAACACTCGGAGAGCAAAATTGTGCATAAGCTTAGGCAAACCGAATCTAAGGATTCGAACGGGGTTCCTTACAGGACATTGTAAACTAAAATACCACCTGATGAAATTGGGCATAGGAACTGATAGTAACTGCCGTTATTGTGAAGAAGCAGAGGAGACTCCAAAACACCTACTCACAAACTGCGATGCCGTGGCTCGCAGACGTAAGCTAGCACTAGGGAACTATGAGCTAAGTCTAGAGCAGTTTTCATCCCTTGAACCTAAGAATATTCTCAAATTCATTAGAGAAATAGGGCTGGATGGAATGCTGTAATCCGCAAACCCAGCGGAGCTTTGAGAAGGAGGTACAATAGATCTAATTTAGGTCGCAGTTAGGGTTGCCAGACGGGCTGGAATTGGCTGGATTTTCCAGATTTTTTATGTCAAGTCCAGCTACAAGTTATTCAATAATTTTTCCAGCTAAATATACATTTTTGAATAATATAAAATAGAAAAAACTTTCTTTTTTGTTAATTATCTATTCCATTCTCATTAAGGTGATAGTTGAGTGCGAATTGATTATTACCTGCACTTAATTCACCCAAAGGGAGAAAATAATAGTACGCACTATTTCCATATTGCCCTATCTCTGATTTGTGTGATCAACACTGATAGTTTGACACTTGTTAACAGCTGACCGATAGCAAAAATTTCACATTGCAAGCACAAAGTTTCTTCGAAAAATGTAAGACATTGTTCATTTTTTTGGCTTTAAGAATACGAATACATTCCTTATTTAATAAACATGGAGAACCAAGAGGAAGCTGGACCGTCCAAAAAAATAAATTTTACAAGCTTTTCCGATAGATGGATAACGGCAGAAGATTACTCAAAGTGGCTAAGAAAGAAGGATGACTATACTGGGTTTTGTAAACTTTGCCAAATCGAAATATGTGTGAAATACGAAGGAAGTCGGTCATTAAACAAACACATGAATACAAAGAAGCATACCAAAATGGAATTTTCTGCTAAATTTTCTCATAGCATTTCAAACTACGTTGTTCCAAAGGAATCGCAAGATGAAGTAAACATTTCCAGAGCTGAATTGATGTCCGTTTATCACAACGTAGTGCATGGGTTAAGTTATAACAGCTTGGATTGCCAAATTAAATTAAGTTCTGTCATATACAGCGATAGTAAAATTGCAAATAAAATTACTTGTGGTCGTACTAAAGCATCAGCTATAACAAGAAATGTGCTGGCCCCATATGCACAATAAAAAGTTGTAAAAGCCCTCAAAGAGAATTGGTTTTTTTCCGTAAGCAGTGACGCATCAAATATTGGAAATGTTAAGACATATCCATATTCGGTTCAATATTTTGATGTTGAAAGCGGAATAACGAAAAAAATTTTGGATTTCTATGAAGACAGCAAAGAATCTTCAAAAGATATATTTGACCACATTATGAGAATAACGAAAATTAACAACCTTAGCGTCGAGCAAATAGTTGCATATAGTGCTGACAACGCATCTGTGAACTACGGCATACATAATTCTGTGTTTCAAAAACTTCAAACCGTTAACCATCACATCATCAAAGCGAATTGCAATTGCCACGTTATAAATAATTGTGTGAGGTATGCTCTTAATTCATTATCTGTAGACATAGAAACCATTGTCATAAAAACATTCAACGAATTTAGTTCCTCGGCCATGAAAACGGAGAAATTAAAACAATGTTTTGACTTTGCGGATATAGAATATAAAAATCTACTTCGACATGTACCTACAAGATGGCTTTCACTTTTGCCAGCGGTCGACCGTTTGGTGCTTTGTTGGCCTGCAGTAAAACGGTATTTTTTACAGAAAGGACCACAAAATTGTCGAAAAGCGCTCTGGGAATTTGTTTCATATAGTGTATCAGATGATGAACTAATTAACGAAGATGAGGAATGTTTCGTAGAAGGTGTTTCGGAAGCTTACTTATACTTCATTCATAATGTTATGCATGTATTCAATTCAACAATATTAACTCTAGAAAGTGACTCATGTTCAATTTTGGAATTACACGATATAATGAATAATCTTAGAAGCAACTTGCAAAGCCGACTAACTGACTCTTTTTATGGAAGCAAAGTGTGTTCAATTTTTAAACAAATATCTTCTGATGAAAGAGAGAAGTTCAAGTCAGAAGTAGATTTATTTTTAGTAACATCTATTAATTACTTTAATCAACGATATAATTTTGAAGACAGCTCGATTTTTAACCAAATTTCTGTTTCAAATCCAAAAAAATCACTTGTTTCATGGGATACACTATCCAATTTGCCAAAGCTTTTAAATATTTCTCACGCAATTGATAACGACAAATTATATTTAGATTATTGTTGTCTTCGGAAAATTTTTGATCAATTGCCAAAAGATATACCTCTTGATAAGATATGGGCAAGATTTTTCAAAACATGTCACAAATGTAATCTTGAGAATTTATATAAAATAATTGCATTTGTACTTTCAATACCAGTCAGTAATTGTTATTGTGAAAGAGCCTTCAGTGTATTAAATAATTTATATTCCAAGGAAAGGAATAGAATGTCCTTTGATCTCATACGTGCAGAAGTTTTAATAAGATTGAATTTTGATGAAAATTGTAAAACTTTTCAAAATTTTTTGATATCAACTGAAGGAACAGAACTATCCAAATCTGTTTCTAAAAATACAAAATATTTATGGCAAAATAAATAAATATTTTGTAAATTATTCAATGAATTTTTGTTGAAAGACTGAATTAAATATTGTTTTGTTTTTGTTTTGTTATGTTTTGTTAATTTAATATTTTAAGTAAATGTACAAAAACCAATATTTTATTTATTTGTATGAAAAGACTTAATAAAAATGTTTTTTTATATTTCGTTAATTTAAATTAATGTTTTAAATAAATCCACAAATAAAATTATTTTACTTATTTGAATGAAAAGACTGAATTATAAATTTGCTGTTGTTGTTTTTTTAACTTTATTCAATAATTTTAAATAAATGCATTTTTAACCGAATTTATTCCTCATTTTTGAAAATTTACTTAATCCAGATTTTTCCAGCTAACTTTATCAAAAGTCCAGATGAAAGGCAATTTGAATCTGGCAACCCTAGTCGCAGTACGCATCTCCATCATATAACATTAACATTACTTTGAATGAAGAGAAAGCATTTAAATATTTTAACAAGTAAATCAAATGTGCTGTAAAAATTAAATGTTGCATAATGATAAAAAGGGCCGTTTTTACTATTACGAGTTATTTGTTTTCGTATTTCTTTTTTGAAGTGAAACTTCTTAGGCGGTTATTTAATATAGAGGGTACAATATTTCGTATCTCGTCACGAAAATTTTTTTAATCTCTTCACGAAAAATTGTGTACACGAGCAATATTTTTTTCTTGTTTTTTGTATGGGGACCCCCAGATGGGTGGCAGATAGAGTGTAGGGGTGTATTTAGAAGAAATGTTAAATAAAAAAAAAAATCAATAGGATCAGCTCATACATTAGACCCCTATCGGTCATCGATTTTATGATATTAACTATAAATAACATTGTTACATTTTGTGTATTTTGTATCGAGACACCTTGAAGGATGGCAGATAGAGAATAAGTGAGTTCAAAAGAAGTGTTAGAGGGAAAAAATTAATAGAAACAGCTCATATATTTCATCCCTCTAGGGGCTATAGATTTTTTGATATGAACTATAAATGCATTCTTTTTATATTTTTTTAGTTATCCCGTAAATACAAATCACGGACTTGTATCTCATATTTTAGTCATCACTAACCATTCATATCAGTATAACCAATTGAAGTACTAGCCAATGACAGTGTAAATATTAAATAAACAGACTTTTTTACGCAAATTTTTTATTGTATTTCTTTGTCTCTGTTTTTTTACAAAAGTCTCTCTTATTTTTAATTATAAGAAACAACCAACGATGTATTTTCCATAGAAAATTTTGGGTAACTACACAATTGTATTAATTTTGGTATACAACTGTTGTTTTAATAGAAGTAAGATACATACATTTTTTTTAGAAGAATATATGAGTTCGTGAAACATATTAAAGTCCCATATTTACTGTTTATTTATACTGTTTTATTTGAAAATTTAATGGGACATTGTTAAAAGCAAAGGAACTTTTGTGTTAAGTGAAGTTTTTAAAGATTTGCACTGAATTCGCAAACCTTAAGAGGCATTCCAGAGATACATAAGCTACACCTTTTAGCTTCAGGAACGTTGATGTGCCTAGGTATTTGAGTCTCCATAGTGCTCCAAGGGCTAATAGGTGCTCCAAGTCCAGGGTCCAAAAAAGTTCATTACATATTTTATTGACGAAACTACATTATACACTAAAAAACAAATTCTGAATGTAAGTATGTATCACGACATTAAGGCAACCTTGCTCACTTAACACAAATCACCTTGAGAATGTTCTACCTAAATTTGTACCAAATTTAATTACTCTAGAATTAATATATATCAAAATTAAGCATATTAAATAAAATGCAGCGTCCACTTTTGCAGTAGTATAGGAACATAACTATCTCATCTCTTAAACAACTTTCATAAACCTACCGTTCACCCTGTTGATTAATCCTGACTTTATTTTGATATATCTTAAAAAATATCTTTCCCCTCATTCTACGAACAAAACTAGAGCAACCAATTTTAAAAGCAATGCAAATATTTATTCCTCTTTTCAGATATTTTAAGTACAAAAATCCCTTTTTTGAAAAGTTCCCCTTAAAATTAAAGAAATGAAACACCTTTCAAAAACATTTTGAGAGTTGAGCGCAATTGAAGATCAAAAGTGAAAAATCAGTTTTGTTTTATAAGAAACTATCTGAACCCGGTGTGCTTCGCTACCCCCTCTTTATAAAATAAAATTAAAAGTATTTATGTATTTGCAAAAATTTATGTATTTTATTTTAATTTAATTATTGCAATGCTTCTCCCCTTTTTTTGTTGTAAACCAATTAGAATTCAGCACTGAACCGCATGTAATTTGCTTCATGCTCCCCCTTTTTATTTTTAGACCAATCAAAAAGCAGCAAATACACAATCAGCTGTTTCGCAGTCAGTTGTGTGAGAATGAGAATGGGGTTACTCCACTCTCTATTTTAATTAACACATATTACAAAATCAGCTGTTTTGCAGAAAGTTGTGGGAGAAAGAGAATGGGGCTACCCCACTATTTCAATTATTATGTATTTTAAATTTGAGGAAAAGGCGTTAATAAACGTAGTAAAAAAGTAGGTGGAGAAGTGTGCATGGTTGAAAAATATTATCATGTTATTAGTATTCCTGAGTCAAAGCTGCACGCTGTGAAAATTTAAGATCGGTTAACAGGTCCACCCTAAATATATCGCAAACAAAGGGGCGTGCTCCGCCCCCTTTTTTTACGTATTTCTATTCATGCCAATACCATATATAGCAAATACTGCCGCCGTTGGTCAAAAAATGCCCAAGATATGACGATTTTAAATTTTGGGTTATATGGGCGAGGCCATGCCCCTTTGTCCACTCACAACTTTATATAGTTAAGAATTTATTATTTCGTAAGAATATCCTATTGTGAAAATTTAATGAAGATCGGTCCAGTAGTTAAGACTATATTGCGATTTTAATTTTCCTGAAAAGAGGCGTGGTCCCACCCAATTTTCTCCTGGTACGTATTCTTAATTATGCCAATACCATATGTACCAAATATCATCGACGTAGGTCAAAAAATGCCCATAATATGGCGATTTAAATTTTTGGGTTATATGGACGGTGCCACGCCCCTTTGTCAAATAAAAACTTCATACAGCCTATTATTCCTTCCAGAGTCATAGTAACATGCTGTGAAAGTTTCAGCTTTAATGGCTGCAAACATAGCTCCCGTTTGGTGAAATAATATTTATTCTTACGGCAGCCAATCAGAAGCGTTCTTAATTAGTGAAATGAATTGCCATATACATAATTTTAATTGTAAGTATGTCAATGATTTGGCAAGCGTTATCACACGTGTTGGCAATCGCATCTCATGTTACACTTGAAGGACAGTAGTGCAATATTAATATTCAAATTTAATTGTATTGATAATAATTAAAAAAAAAATATTATAAAAAAATTATTTCAGAATGTTTTTGTGCATCAACACTTTTTAAAGACACCAAATATATACCATATTGAAAGCAAATTAATTATAATTAAAGTAAAATGGGGCGAAAAAGGGGGATTTGGTAATAAAAAAATCTATGGCTACCTTACCTGTAGAAAAAGAGTATATAAAACTTTAGGTAAATACATATTACAAAAAAAAAATTTTGTATAGCAAACATTGTTAGTGGTATATGTAAGTATCTGAATTAAAAAAGGGGCGGTGAAGTGGGCGTGGTTCATAGTAATATGGCGACGTTAACAATGTTAAGAGCAATATACTACCAAATAAAAAATAATCCGTTGGAAGGAACAAATTTGTACAGAGAACAAAAAGTTTAAAACTTAAATTTGGCGTGAAAAGGGGCGTGAAAGGGGGCGTGACGTAAGAAATGTTTATTTCTACCTCGCCTGGAGTATAATGTGTTTACAATTTGAAGTAAATCTGTTAAAAACTATATGGGAGCAATTACATAATTTTTAAAAAGTGGGCGTAAAAGTGGGCTTGGTCGAAAAAAGTACCCTATTAATCATGCCAGAGTCCCAGTTAAATGCTGTGAAAATTTCAGGAAGATCGGTCCAGAGGTTTGGTCTCCTATAAGGTACAAACAAACAATAAACAAACACACATTCCATTTTATATATATAGATTATAGAGATTAAATATTGCCAAATTGGATAAACTGTTCTATGAGCATTGAGAAGAGATTCTGTTTTCGGCTTTTTTCAGTTCGCTTTGTTTTCAGTTGAAATAAAAAATAAATAAAAAAAAAATTAAACATAAAAGAAATTACGGGTTCATTATTTGACTCTTTTTTTGATGAGTTTGTTTATTTTTCAAGCTTCATGCTACATTTAAGTTGAGTTGATTCTAATTTTTTTTTTGAGTAAACTAAAAATTTCAAAATTCTCAATGCAAGTCCGCTAACCTTAAAACCATTAAAAACGGAGTCAGTACGACTTCTCAAACAAATCCACATTTCGAAGTAAAGTGAACACACAAACGGAGTTAAATATAGTTTTTACAGCTTTGGCAAAATACCATGCACGAAAAAAGATGAATTGACCCCGAATATGATTTTATTTAATCCGTGTTTTTTTGGGTGTAGCAGAGTTTGTTAATGTTTTGTATGAAGTGCAGTTTGTTGCTGTTGCATTCATTATATTCAAGTCGTCGAGAATACAGCGATATTTCTCTCCGACGACAAGTTATCGGTATTTTTGGGCAGTATCTATAGAGATTAATTTTAGTTTTTCGTATTTTAAACCAATATGAAACGAGAAATGAATGATAAAAATTTGCTAGATGGAGTCAGTTGAATAAAAGTTTTGAGAAACAGTCTAAATCTTATATTACAAGAATGACGCAGAAGACGATAATAATATAATAAACAAACAAAATAATTTGTTGCAATACATTTTTTTTCGTATTGTACGTGTACAAAATTATTTAAAACTATATAAATTAATAAATATAGCGGAAATAAATTAATGTAAAACTAATTAAAAAATTTTTTGTATTTAATTTATCTCTTTTTATTACCATTGTAATCAGTTAAAAATGTATACTGTTTTATTTGAAAATTTAATGGGACATTGTTAAAAGCAAAGGAAATTTTGTGTTAAGTGAAGTTTTTAAAGATTTGCACTGAATTCGCAAACCTTAAGAGGCATTCCAGAGATACATAAGCTACACCTTTTAGCTACAGGAACGTTGATGTGCCTAGGTATTTGAGTCTCCATAGTGCTCCAAGGGCTAATAGGTGCTCCACGTCCAGGGTCCAAGAAAGTTCATTACATATCTTAAAAATTTCATTTGTATGTTAATTTTACATCATCCGTTAAAGTAAATTTTTTTTTTTTACTTTTTTTTTTGATATGTTAGGATGGCACTGAAGTTGGTGTGCTTTAAAATAGAATGCACATCTTTTACCAAAATGGAATAAAAATAAGGAAAATTAAAAAAATTATGAAGCGTGAAAAAAGTTGTAACATTTACTTTTTTTACCATATTGTTGCGTATAAGAACAGGACAAGTTTTGCATCGTTGCTCATTTTCGTAAACGATACTTAGAATTACATTACAATTAGGTTAAAAAAAATTAAAACCGGTTTGTTTTCAGTAGTGTGGCCCGTTTTGAAAAAGTATGTTTTGAGAAAAACGCCTTTAAAGCTATTGTGTTTAATTATAGCTACTCTGGCGCACCTGGTCTTTAGCTGTATAGAATCAGTATCATAGGCGGGACAAAAAAGATTTTTCCTTAAACCTCCCTTAAATAAAAATTTTGCTTTGTTTTTATAAGATAAGAAGAAAGAAGTACAAAAATATGTTAAAAAATTATTTCATGATTCCTAACGCTAACGCAAATAAATCCTTTGGAAGATATTTTCTAAGGCATAATCACTAACAGATACCATTTGAATACTTGGCAGTTTTTTTTTAAGACGCCACTCTGTGGAATGAATTTCTTTTCATCGTTTCAACAAGCAACAACAAGAAATATTTAATGATTGATTAAAAGTAATTCCCACTCAGAAACCTTAGAAATCGCTGCTGAAGATACAATGTCATCATGAGACGTCTTTCCACACCTTGTCCAGCTTCAAGTTTTTACTTTCATTTGTACACACAGCCATACTCACATACACATACACAGCATTGTTATACGTTTTAGTTGTTGTTATAGCTACTCAATGCAATTATTCTGGTTGATAGGGGAGCTTCATGCAACACCTGTGGGACTTCAACATATGACGATGTTGAACCAAAAACTGCTTGCCAATCCATCGTTAATTAGTGTGTGGAAATTGCAAAAGTCACAAATGAACCTCAGCTCAACGCAGCTCAAGTGATTTTCATCATTTTGCCAACGTTATCCTTTATCCTTTATTTTTGTTTTTTTTTTCAACGCTAATTGGAATTTTTTAATTCAATGAACATCGAAAACATGGGATTAACATTTAATTGCTTGAGATTTGCGGGCAATAAGGGGAATTTTTAATTTATCACATCTGAGCACAAAGTGGGCGTATGTGTGCGAAAGGGCGTGTTGTCTGTGTGAGTGTGGTAAATTTAATGATTTCGACAATTAAAAATTAATATCTGTTCATTTTGTGGGTAAGCTATGAATGAAAGCTGCTTTATTTTCGTATAATTCGAATGTTTTTTCATGCTAATTGAGCAAAGCTTTAAGCAAACAGAAGGGCAGTTAAGCAGGACTTTATTGCACCTGAATAAGCTTTCTATCGTTCCCAGTCTATTTAACGATAGCTTTAAAACGGTGCTCTTTTGCAAAGCTGGCATGTCAAGGACACCGCACCTCATGTTGGTTCATTATTAATATCTAGCTTGCTATGTCTTTATTGACAGCGATTGTCACTGTGTAGGTCCTTTTACTCTTAACTGCGTCTGCTGCATGAAATTTGCCATTAATGCATTTTGTCTTGTTGCAAACGCCCTGGGCGCCTTTCTGTCCTCAGTGCCATCAAGTACAGCTGAAGTTCATATTAATTGCTCGCAGTGTCGATAAAGTGACCAAAATATTGTTTAGCCAAATTGATATTGAATTGAATTTCAAAGTGCAATCGAGCCGGGAAGTAGATACAAAGATATGCCACGAATGAGCAGCATTATTACAAACATATCTTTGTTGGCATGGTTTCGAAATAGTTCGCATGAAAATTAATTAATTGAATATTGCAAATATAGCTGGGGGGGGGGGGAGTTTGAGAAGCTTGCTTTCTTAAGGAAATCATCGATTGATGGTTTGACACCAAGAATGTTCACGTTGACAAAGCGAATTTTGAATCATCTATCCACAGTTTATTATAAGATATTTAAGATATCCTAAAAGATACTTAAAGGTATTTATTAAGATAAATTTGAAAGACAGAAAAGTTTATCAGACGATAAAAATATGCCCTTATTTGGAACGAAAAATCTCAGAGCCTTTTTGTCTGTGTCTAGATTGAATATTTCCTTCAGCCTCTATCAGTGAGGGATAGGCTGAAAGGGATTTGCCCCCCTTGGAAAATTTTTTGTAAGGGAAAATAAAAAAAAGTTTACAAAAAATAAGTAAGTCATTATATTAAAAGTTATAAATCTTATTAAATTTAACAGATATGCATTGAAGTATGTAAATGTAAAACTTATTTACTTTTTATATAAGTAATATTTTGTTATCTTTTCGTGTATTTTTTAAGTGATTTATTACTTTTTTGAAACGCAGTTCCTTTACGCTGCTTGCGGTTAGTGAATATGGTAGAAACCGTCACGTAACAGTGATATTGCTATGTGTGTATGCGTGGGAGTATCGAGCAGATTATAAACCCAGTGGGCATTTTAGAGAGTGCTCCGCAAAAGAAGGCATGCTAGCACTGCTATAATTGGCGTCAATATACCTTCAATGATCACCGCATTGATGAGTACTTCTGTAAGGCCTACCTTTTGAAGGTTCCGATTCTTTTCATATGATTTTATATGAAAAAAATTACAAAAAAATTCGAAAAAATATTAAATATACAGAACAGATTGTAAAATAATGTAGATTTAAAAAAAAAACAACAAAAGAAAATTTTTTTTTTGTTCGAGTTGGGTCTCGCACCCGGGTTCCCGAAAACTAACACATTACATATTATATTATAAGAAAATATTTATATGGAAAAACTCCAAGTCTTTTCTTCTATTTTTGTATGAAGAAAATTTATAAAAAAACTAAAAAAAAAATGTATTTAAATCATATAAAACCAACTTTAAAAAAATTTTCAATACACAGACGTATATTACAACAATTTGTAATAAAATGTAGATTTTAAAAAAACAAAAAATTTTTTTTTCCTAACTGGGTCTCGAACCTGGGCTCCCGAAAGCTTTCTTTAATTTGTTTTGATACAAAATAAGCTATTAATTCCTAACAACCATTATAGACGAGTGGGTAAGATGTGGGACCGCCACATGAGAGGACCATGGTTCAAATTTGAAATTGTTAGTTGTTTCTTATTTCAAGTTGATATTTATATTGCTTTTCCTTTTAACGTGACTTCTCGAAAGAGCGTTCTGGCAGGTCTCTTTTGAGCAAGGAAAGAGGAAGGTCTGACATATTCTCCCATTTCAAACAAGCAATAAAACGGTATTTGCAAGGAGTGTGGAAGGCCTTTTAAAACCTAACGCAGGCCTGCTAGAAAGCCTTCGGACTCCTGTAATTGCCCACTGGGAATTAGCGCTGTGTGTGTGCGTGCGAGTATTGAGATCTGAGCATAAAGTGTAATCTGATGTTCGAATTTCAAAAAGTTTTTACCATTAGAATGCACCCTAAATATGTGTTTTTTTTATACTTTTTGAAGATTGCTGATCGCTAATTTCGATTCTTGCATTAGAATTAATAGAAAATTATAAAAGAAGAACATAAATAGAAAATTTTACACAAGGGTTAACCCTAAAAATGCCTTTTTTATATTTGTGCATATATGTTCTAGCAGTGTGTACCCTAAAAATGAGTTTTTTGTTTTAAACTATTTGTATATAAACTGGCAGTATTAAAGAGGTCGCTGATTTCAAACCTGATATAAAAATTTCAAAAAGTTTTTTGACACTAGGGTGGAACCTAAAAATGTATATGTTGGAGTTGTACATTTTGTAGATGCGCTGGTCGCTGGATTCGAATTTAATGTAGGAATTTCAAAATTTTTTTTAATGCTAGGGTTTTATTTTTTTATTTTTTTTTTGGATTCGCCCGGAGGTATGAAATCTTCCAAAGATTCGTATACCCGTCCTATACGCATGCACGATTTACATTCCAGATCCTGCCCGAATCAGCCGGGACAGACAGAATGTACCTACGCACTAAAACATACCCCCTATTAGCAATTAGGATTTTCCACTAAGCACATTAACTGCCTTTTCAGCGGAATTTAAAAATTGAATGTATATAAAACGCGTATTTAAATAAACTTGATTCTATATAAATAAGCAACATCGAATTAAATAATAGTGATTATCAATTTAAGGTACCCGAAAAACAATCCTGATTTCAAAAACAATCCAAAACACTAAACTCATTTTAACTGGTTTGCGGCCATTGTCCAACCCAAGGACCTACGTGGAAATGAGAAAAATCTCATATCCGCCAAATCAAAATCCCAATTAGTTGGATATGCATTTGGGCCGACGCAGGCATAAACTTGTGTGGAAAAGAGATATACTCTGGCACACCAATCCAGGTGATAGTGTGAGTTCAGTCTAATTTCAAATCAGGAAACCACGTGAGCACGTAAATCCCAATTCAATTTAAAATTAAAATATTGAATAATTAAAAAGTAAGTTTTAAAAACGATTCATATTTGATGGTGCTTACTTTATAAAACATAATATCGAGACAAAAAGAAGAAACAGAACAATCTCAATTATCTACCAATATTACATTGTTATAAAACTGCGTTAGGTATAATAGGATGAAGTTAAATTGATTTAATTATTTAAATGTAATATAATTTTCCGTTTTAAGACGTCTACCGAATCAGAAAAATTAATCATGTTGAAGTTATCATTGAAATCACTGCACATACATCGTAAAGGTTCATGAAGAGCGTAATTAGAACTGCACTGACTCAACTAGAAAAACAGAAAATGTCTAGTTCCTCTCCTTGGGATGTTAAAATTTAGAGCTGAGATGAGATATTCCGAATTAATCTCGCCACGAAGTAATTTATATAGAAACATGACATTAAGCATCATTCTTCTGCTTCTTAGGGAAGGTAGTAAAATAATTTTAAGGCGTATTTCATACGATGGAAGCATAATATTGGGGTTCCAACGACTATGACGTAAAGCAAAAAGTAAAAACTGTTTTTGAACGGATTCTATGGCGTTGATGTAGACATTATATTGTGGGTTTCATGTAACTAATGCATATTCAAGAATTGGCCTTACGATATAATAATTTAATAGTAAAGGCTACCCTAATAAAAATTTTTTATGTTTTATACTCTTAAGTAAGTCCAGTTTTCAATCCAACTTTTCAAACAATTCAAGCTCCTTACGAAAAACATGATGAATGTTCAATGCCCTGTTGCGCCATGAAAAAAACATCGTTGGCAACTGTTACTGCCTACTTTCATCTCTCATAAGAATTTTACATCTTAATTTTTATTAAATAAATCTTTTTTTTCTAAAGTATTAAATTACACTTTTTGATTTGATTGTTTACTTGCATTGTCTGCCTTGAAAAAATTATATTAAATAAAAATTAATAAAAAAAATAAAAACATACATATTTTATATCGAATTATATTTAGAGTTGAAGAAAAAGAGTAAGGAACTTTGTTCCTGGCAGGAGGGTGGTATGGTCGAGGGACCATTTTTTTATTTTGTTTATTTTTTTCTAACTTAGGCCCACCCCCCTCTGGTGAGTCCTATATCCGTCACTGGCATCTATAAAGTTTCTGAGAATACTCTTTAAGAGGAGGAAGAGAAGTAAAAGAATAGCAAATGTTTGTGTACATTTTGAAAATACGTGTATTTTTTAGAGGGATTTTTCGACTTTTTAAGTTTTATACTTAAAACTTTACTTATTGTGGTTTAAGTGAAAATACTCAAAATTCTTAAAGTTTCAAACCTGCTACAAACGTACTTTGTACCTTAAAATGTTCGTAAAAATATTTTTTTTTAAAAAAAATACTCATCAAAGTTATATTTTTGTGTACTTTAAAATGGGGAAATGTAAGAAACGGTATTATTTAAACTCTTTCACAAAGGCCATAAACGACATTTTTAAAATTTTGCAGGAGAAGCAAAAAAACACTGGAAATTCTAAACAAAAACCATTTTGCAGTATTTTTTATGTAGTTTAGGTACAAATAGATAGTTTAATGCAATCCTGAGAATTTTTTTTTTTAATTTGTCTCAAAATTATGTCACTTAGAGCTTTTGTGCAATCAGTTTCGTGAAAAAAATTATGGGTAGGGATTTTTGCTATTGTATGAGAAATAAGGCTTAGTTCAATTGTAATTCATTTCAGCATAAAAAAGAATACAACATGAGCTTAAGGGCCGATTAGAATTTTTTAAGCGAAGAAAAACCCTATAGTAAGAGTTTTATTTTAAAATGACTGTTTATTTTAGGTACCTCATAATTATATCATTTCATTTCTTGACACAAGATAAAAATGGTAAATTTTTATAAAAGCTTTGACAATCTTTAAGCAATAATTTTTGAGTTCTTGGAGATGGTCATACTTTTTCTGAGATAAAGGAAGTTGTTTCGCATGCAAAGCATCGGGTTCAACTGAATTGAAACGTTTTCTGGATTTTTGAGGAAGAGGTTCATATTCGGAAGTTATAAGTGTTTTATAAATATTATTCCTGATTCGTTGTATGCCAATTCGCGTGACATTGTGACCGCCGGATCTCCAACATATCTACCTGTAATAATTTCATTTTGTAAGTTTTTGCGACTTTTTAAATTTAATATTTTCGCATACCTGGCCGAATCGAATACCGAATGGCCGAACACCATTGCGGGATGCTTTCATAATTCAGGAAGTAAGGAAAAGGAGTTTTACGTGCCTCACGAATAAACTGTTGAAATTGCGATGGTAGATGTGTTTCTCTATTTTTTATTTTCGTTCTATAAGAGAGTGGGTGCAGTTACACTCCATTTGTGTATGTCCTTTGATTAAATATTTTTGTTCAATCGATATTTTGTAGCAAAATTTGATGCCACAAGAGTTCCATTTGTCTGATAGTTATCTGATTTATGGGTAGCTACATTATATATTGTAAAATTATGCTGTTGTAGCTTCAATTTGTAATAGGTTGCATTAGTGTTCATTTGAGGGAGTTGTTTAACTGTTTGCATGTCGATACAAAGTACCACACATAAACCAAAAATAGCATGTGCGATATCCTAGCGTTTCTCATCTCGCACTACCTCTATATTTTCTCGATTTTTCTTCACCCGAACCTATTTTATTTAAACTCCAAATAAAATTTTTTTTATTTTATTTAAACGATCTCGATCTCGTGAAAGCTTTCAAACACAAAATCGTTGCCTACTAAAAAAGCATATGCAAACATATTTGTGTTAGTTAGGGCTTTTGTGCATAAAAGGATTTCACTACATGAAGATAGGGCTTTTGAGTTTTGGCTATAAAAACGTTGTTTTTCACTTCAGGACCATACAATTTTGTGCGTATGTGTATTTCAGTATAGGCTATCAGAATTTGCAAAAAACCCATTTTGAAAAAAAATTCGTCGTTTGGGGCCTTTGTACATTTTGGTAACGAAATGTAGTATTGGAAAATTTCTACAAAAATTGCTAGATCAGCAGAAATGATATCTTGAAGGAAAATTATGTTTTATTTATAAATATGTATAAAACTTTACATATAAAAAACACTTTTCAATATGGAAAGGAAAACATCACTAGCTGATTTTATTGCAATTTCGGCCCTGCCAAAGACTTCATCAGAAATCTTTGTGATGCCGCACTGTGGAATTTTGGCTGCAAAAACCCCCTTTTTTGAGTGTAAAATATCAAAAATGTAATGATGCAGTTTTGTAGAGAATTGTTTAATTAAGATGAATTCATCATACAATTTTTTCTACAATTTTTTTTTTTTACAAAATAACGCGGTAAAGTCAACTAAACGAAATTCTGCAGTAACTGCCTTAGATTTTCATCCCATTTCAATGGGCTGGAAACATAATTTCTTTTTCTCGTATCTATATGCTGTAAGTATATTTGAAAAATATAGTATTTCAGCATTAATTTAGAAGTAAAGGAATTGCATTACCGTAATATTTTAATATATATTTAGGTTCTTTTTTGAAGGCACTCAAAAAGTCAGTGTTTTTAGTTTTTCTTGGACAAAAAAAAGGTGAGCGTTATCGATCGTTGTATTCTGGTTGCAAAAAAATGAAAGGTGGGACTGTCTTCTTTAAATTTACTCAAAAAAATCCACCAACTTTTCTCAATATTTTACAAACTCATAAATTTTATAAAAAAAGTCAATAGTATTACAACGAAATTTTGCAATTAAATGTAATAAAAAAAGTGTGCCTACTTTTAGGCATACACTTTAGCAACAATTTGTTAATAACTGATTGACAGCAATTCCAAAGAAAAGCATAACAAAATAAAAAACAAAAACATATGATTAGGTAAATAAAATTGGGTAGACCAAAAGTGTAATAAAATTGTGAAAAATAATTATTAAAATGAGTTCATTTTCTGTATCATATCATGAATTGTGTACGGAACTTATTAACTGTGGTAATAATGTTTATTTATTAACGGATTTTATAAAAGCAAAAAACTCGGTGCTTACGATTAATGAAATCAAAATAGTGACAAAAAACATTCATAAGCGATTTCTTGGTAATTTTTGTAAACGCTGGGCGGAATCGCACAAAATAAAAGCGTATTTCTTTCAGAAAAATGATGTCTGGCTAAAAAGTAAGTTGCGAAACAAAAATCATTTATTGTTAACTTTGTAAACCATAACAAATTTTTTTAAGATATATTTGAAGTATCACTTGCTGATGATCAACCTTGTTGTTCAAGGAACAAGGGAAGGCCAGTTAAGGAATTCGATGATTGCAAATATCGTAGTAAAAGGTACAAAGCTGCCGATTTAACATCCCAGTACAGCCAACAACAATTAAAAATGGCAAATGGAGTTACCGACTCAAAAATTAAATCATTTTCATATATTCCTTCGTCTACTGCGCTAGCGTTATTGCTGGATGCAGAGTTAAGAAAACATCAATACGAAACAATAAAAAATGTTTTGAAAGGAGAGGGATATGATATTTTACCACCTTATATAAATGTATGTGAGGAGAAGAAAAAATGTTATCCCAATGAAATCCGAGTATCAGAAAAGGAAGCGTCTGCAAGCTTGCAAAGTATGATGGATCACACCACAAAGCGTCTCTTTGAAAGTTTTTCAAGCGAAAAGGTTAATGGTATGACAAATTCAAATTACACTCTTACGTCGAAGTGGGGTTGCGATGGTTCTTCGGGTCATGCAGAGTACAATCAGAGTTGGCCACCTGATGTAAGCGATAGAAGTCTGCTATTAGCATCGATGGTGCCTTTAAGTTTGAAAACAAACACTGAAGAAGAACAATGGCGCAATAAAAGTCCATCATCAACAAGGTATTGTCGACCACTTTTCTTCGAATTTACTAAGGAGACTAAACAAAAAGTGTTAACCGTTGTTGAGAACATTAAATCAGATATTGCTGCTTTGGGGAAAACGAATGTTGAAGTATTCGGCAAACAGTTCAATGTAACGCACAATTTAGTATTTACGATGCTATATGGAAAAACGGCTCAGACAATTACAGGTACAGCTTCATCCGCCGTATGTTACATTTGTAATGCAAAGCCCTCTGAAATGAACCATTTGGACAAAATTTCAATGAAGAGTATTGACAATGAGGCTTGTAAATTGGGCATTTCGTCATTACACGCCCGAATAAAATTTATGGAATGTATACTCCATATAGCGTATAACTTGCCTTTTCAAAAGTGGTCTGCGATCGAAGCAAGAAATAAGATTTTAAAACAAGAGAACAAGGATCGAATTCAGACGGCATTTAAAGAAAGAATGAATTTGCGAGTGGATGCTGTACAACAAGGATCTGGCACTTCGAACAATGGCAATACCTCAAGGCGTTTCTTCTCCAATCCTGCACTTGTTGCTGATATAACTGGTGTTAATGAAGAACTAATAGATCGCTTCCGAATCATTCTGCAGATAATAACGTGTGGACAGAAAGTTGATAGTGTGAAGTTTCAAAAATTTGCATGGGATACAGCTGAGCTATTTGTTCAAAAATATAAGTGGTACTTTATGCCTGTTACTGTGCATAAAGTACTTATACATGGAAAGGACATTATTGATGCAGCAGTACTTCCTATTGGTATGCTATCCGAGGAAGCAGAAGAAGCACGCAATAAAGATTACAGAAACTATAGATTAATGTTTTCTAGAAAGTGCAATAGAACTGCAACAAATACCGATGTTTTCCATCGTCTGCTTGCATCATCTGATCCATATATAAGTAGTATAAGACGTCAGCCGCATAAAAATATGTTAGAACTAGATGATGTAGTTAAAGAAATGATAGTTGAAGAATAAAATTTATAATTTATAATTTATAATATAATTTTATAGTACAAATTTGACTTTTATTTGCAATGATTAGTTAATTAAAAAAAAACGCTAAGCCATGGCCCCCTAATTTTTTTTGCAAATGTTCAGCTAACATATTAGTCTTTAGTTATTTATATAGATGTAAGTGCTATTTCACATCGATCACAAACTACAAAGGCTTAAATCTGTTTTTTTGAAAATCGTGAAAAATTAAATTTATCATATGGGCGTTGGGCGTGGCACTTAAAGTTTTAATATAATTGAGGACTCAAATGCAACCACTGGTAGTAATTTTTATTAATATACATATGAAAATAAGGAAAATACAACGTCTTTTAGTTTTACGTCATATGGGAGGTAGGCGTGGTTGTGGGCGGATTTTAACAAAAATTTATTTTTCATCTAATTTGGCAATATGAGAGATGTGTGCCAAATTTCAAAGCCCTACCTCGATTCCTTCGATTTTTTGCAGCAGCTTGTATGAAGAAATCCCACTGTGTGCCGGCGGGAATTGATCCCGGGCCGTGCTTGTCTCGTGCAAGCGCATTTTAGCGCAATACACCAACAGAAGCGATGAGATTTTAGTGACAATTTCTCAGCTTTTCTCCCTTCTCTTGTTGTTTTTATTTTGCTTTACTTTAGTTTATGCTTATGTTATTATATGGAGTAAAACAGTTTGCTGGAATTCTCCACTAATAAAGCAAAGTTACTGAAGTTGTTTTTTAAATTTGCTAAAAAATCTTCAGGCTGTTTCAGTGTGTTTTTGATCGGGCTCTACGATTTGATTAATGTTTTCTATATGACCTTGTTATTTATTATGTTGATTTTCTATGATTTAAATACAAATTCTAAATGCTTAATAGTTTAAATCATACTTGATTTAAAATAGAAATCCTAGTTGTTTGATAGTTTAAAATCGTTTACTGAGCTTTAGGTCAGGTAAGAACAATTAATTGATCTAAAGAATTTTTCCAAAGAAACAACAACAACAATAACAACAATTTCAATATGAAAAGGAACAGACTGTTGGACTCAAGCGCGTCGGAAGCGAATTTCATCTGGGGGGCAGTACAAATGGTGGTGCAAAAAAAGTTCACCAAAATTTCTTCAAAGAAACATGATTGTGAACAAAAAATTTTTTTATATTAGTTTAAAATAAAAAAAATATAAAAAGATATAAAAAATATTAAAATTTCATTATTTTTAAAAGTTCATCCAATTTCAATATTAGAGATCATTCTTTAAAGGATCTTTCATATGGTAATATGAAAATAAAAGAAATAATGGTTGCTTTTATAAAGCAAGACTATGTATATCTTTACATGGTTTAAATGCAATAAGGTACAAATTATTCCAAAATGTTTCTTTCTGCCCTTGCGAGAAACAAACTCTTTCACCACCTCCATCGAATTCAATTCTTCGGTTTTATCTTTGTGAATGTGTATAAGTGCCGCATGAGTGAGTCGTTTCTGTGTCATAGTTACTCGGAGATACGTTTTAAGTCGTCTTAGTGCACTAAAAGAACGCTCAGATGAAGCTGCTGATGCAGGCACAGTTAAAAGCAAAGCAATTAGTTTTTCAACTTCATTTAATATTTTTTTTACAGTATCCGAATTTTTTGCAAATTGGGATACAATGCCACTACAATTTGAAGGTGTTTGGCAAGGCAATTACTTCAGCAATTTAAGTTGCGCGTGGAGGTCTAGTTTTGTTTTTAGATTTTGTTCAGAAGGTACTTTTCCGTTGAAGGCTTCGATTACAATATTTTCCAACGATTCCAGAGTGTCAAGATCTGTTTAAATGTACAATAAGATTTACAAAGTGCCAGTTTACACTAGCTTCACTCAACCGACTCACCGAATGTTAAATCAAAGTGAGTCGGTTGAGTGAAGCTGGTGTAAAAATAAAAAAAAGTCAAATATCAACCTGTTTGATCGAATCTAGCTGTTATCTCATTTGAGAGAAGATCTAAAATTTCGAAATAATCTTTTCGTAGCCGATCATATAATGGCAACTGTACTGAAGGAACCGGATTTGATGTTTGTTCAAAGCGTCGAGGTGGATTTTTGATTCTCGGTTTTGGTGAGTTTCAAGTTTCAGCTCAACAGCAGCGTCTTTCGCTTCATTAATAATTTTTTGATATTCTTTGTCCGAGCGTAAAGCTTTAATTCGAAAATATCGAATTATATTTTTACAATCAGCTAATTCACAGGAGGGGCTTTCGCTTAGTCCAAAACTTTGGACCAACATGGCAGATTGTACAACATGTAGTACCATGCGTAAGCTAAAACGATAGTCGAAATTTTTGGTTTTTTTCTGCCAATTGTACAATATTGTACAACTATGTAAAATTACTGCTCAATTGTTAGGGCATCTAAAAGTTGCTTAGCTATTAGCCGGATGTGGTCTGCTTGAGAGCTTGCAATTAATGATGTTGCTTTACAAGTTGGATCGTTCAAACGCTCAATAAATAGAACACATCGGCGTAATGGCTAAACAATTTTTTGATGATCTTATGATTTAGCAGTCATTTTTCATATTTAGAGAATTGTTTATCAATTTTAATTAATTATAAACAATTATAAAATGTTTCAAACGTTTTTCATATTAATTTTCTCTAATATTTTTTCCGCTTCGTTGCTGTTCACCCGCTGACGCTTTTAATGAAATGAAAAAATGCAGTGAGTCGGACCCACATGCGTTCATAACATCGTACATGTCGGTCCGACCGGCAGAAAAATCAAAAATTTTTGATTTTCGTCCGACATGTCGGTCCGACGGTCTCATTTGCTTTCGAATGATCGTACATGTCGTCGAGCATGCCCAAGTCATCGCACATGTACGATGGTCTGAAAGACCCTATTAGTTTTCCATCTAACTTATCGTATAACATGTCATCTAATATGGAAAGCCCCTAAGAACATGTCTAATTTTTTCTTACCAGAGTTGCAAAATTAAAAAGCATTAAGCTACATACTTAAGGGTGCTTTTAAACTGAAGTGGTGGGTTTGCAGTAGAAACTCTACATTTTGTTCTATCTTTTTGCAAACACAGAGAAAGAAAATGGTTATCCGCAAGCATGCTTATGAAGAAGAGAGAAAGAAGAGGAAAATATATAACACAAAAATATTATCGTTGTAAAAAAACTGATATTTTGAATAAATTTTGAAATTGTCTTGTTAAATTGTTTATCTAGCTAAAAAAGAGGGGGCAACTGCCCCCCTTTTCCCCCGCTTCCGACGCCAATGGTTGGACTTCATAATAACATAAGCATAAACTAAAGTAAAGCAAAAAACAAGCGAGATAGTAAAATATCAAATATAAAAAAACCCACTAAGAATAAATTTAATTAATGTTAAATTAATTAAAATAATTCTAGCTTTCTAGCGGATGTAAAACAACTCTCACAACTCGTTGGTGCATTTCGACAAATTCGTTGAACTCCAAAGAAGAATAGTGTAAATGAAGAGTCAACTAGAACAGACAAAATCCCTATTAGGTTTTCATGCTTGACCTAAAAAAAAGAATCCCCAGCTATTAACGTCATATGATTTCGATGAGTTTATTTGAACAAGTGTCAAATCATACAAAAAACGTAGCAGTGGGTTGATCACAGCTTAATCACTCATGACTACTAAAGATGGAAAAGGTAGCGCCTTCCAAAACAGTCTGTCTAGTCTGCTGTGTGATTGACTGAACACAGAGTTGTTGTTGTTGTAACCTTCTTCAAACTTACTTGATCTAAATAGCTCACAATTAAAATCATAAAGAAATGCAAAGAATAGATTAAAACTAATAATCAAAAATTAAAATAAAACTAATGACGGCTATTGACATTAGTCATGTCCCACCAGAAAACTTTATTATGGCGGCTATAAGCGTCAATGTCCGCGAAAGGGATAACTACGAAAAAAGAAACCCCTAAAATGGTTTTTGTTTTGTACCCTTTGTGCGGCTCTTGTTCGACCGCTCAAATCAAGTAAATCTTGGACTCAAATCAAGTAAATCTTGTATAGTTTATAAAACTTAACCGATATTGATTACACCGTGCCACAATTATCGGAAAAAATTTTCACACTCAACTAAACTATAAACACTTGAAACTAGAAGAAATAGATAAGAAAACTGCGTTCTCACTTGTTCTCTTCTACGCCAGCATTTTTTTAAGGGTTTTTAATTTGCAAGACAAGTATTTGTCTATAAAAGCCATGCGAAATCCAACATTTAAATCACAGTTCAAATAAAAAATTTGTTTATAGCAAATTAAAATTAATTTAAATTAAAACCCGCAGAAGTTAACTGCTTCGAATGTTTCTTGCTCTCTGGTGAGTTCTGATGTATCCATGTTTCGACTGCACCCAAAGAATATTTAGGATAAAATTACGAATTAAATCTTTGTAGAAATACAAACGGAGTATATTCGTAGAATGTACAAATGTTTTGTACATATTACAAACGTTTGTAGTGTTGGCCGCATGAAACAAAATTTTTGAATTCGTAACTTTGTACATTCTACAAACGCTTCTTGTAAAAATCTATAATATATAAATTTGTGATATGAATGAACATTGTTTGATAATATACAAAGTGGTAGCAGCAGCGTTCGAATATTCACATATATGTATATATATCTTCCCATGTTTTTTATGAAATCTTGAACAAAGCAAATCACTTTCATAACAGTGAAGAAAATAAGAAAAAATCTTTCACTTTGTATGGGTGGTGGGCGTACTTTCGGTCCTACCACGCCCAACTTCACAGTATAATTAACTTATCTTTCCAGGAGTACGTACACAAATTTTTTTGTCAAAATCTCGATTGGGAATGTTTTTGTCACCCTTTTATATGAAAAGGGAACCACTGTGCAACAATTCGATCGAATTTTTGAATCAACTCAATCTAAAAATTATAAATCAAATCAGAAGTATATTTATACAGAAATTGTTTGTGTTTTGTGTATTATTTTTGTGTGCAAGGTGTCAAAATAAGGAGAAATTATATAAACCAAGAATAAAAGGGCGTTATAGTCTTCAACTCCAAGATTTTTTCTGTTACTATTAGCCGCGGTCAGTTACCTGACTGATAAGGTAAGAATTCTTTTAGATGGAATTTATTACCATCGTATCAATTTAATCCGATGAATGCAAGTATAGAATCAAATTATATTGCTGTTATATATGTACTATATTGTTTTTAAATTAGAATTTGGCGTGTTTTAATTAATGTTTGGCGTGAACGTCTTATTTGCAACATTTTTTGTATTTACTTATATTGAAATTCTCAAAAAATCGACTTTCATCTCATTTATTACGCGTTGATATTTCTTCAGTATATTTAATTTTTTATTGTAGCCATTATACCGTATATATATTACAATTTAATTATTGGTCCGGGCGGAACGATTTTTTATGTAGCGCTACACAGTAAAAAATATGAGCATAAATTTTATACTATTTGATATATATATAAATCCAAACCAAAAATGTTTTAAAAGTTATACCATCAAATCTTATAAATTTTTCCAGACCATTTTTCTCGTCAGACCAATCGAAACAACTATATTTTTAAATTTCCCGATTTCGGTGAATTTTTTACTTTCGAACCAGAATATATTTTGATTTACACATGATATCCATATAAAATTTTTAAATTATATTTGTTCTATTATTTTTATAATATTGAGTGGTATAAAATTTATAAATTATTTGGAATAAAAAAGTTTATACCACACAAGTGTTACAAAAAAGATAAAATTTACCCTCAAATTTTTTACTGTGTAGTAATTCCATTTTCATTCTCTGGCTATATTTAAATCTAGACGTTAAGCAGCAACACGTTGAAGAAATACAAAATCAAACAGTACCAAAAGCAGTGACAATTAATATCGAAAGCGCAACATGACTGTATAGCGAATAAATATTTAAATTGCATTTTAGTAACTTCTCAATTAATATATGTATAAATTTATTACTGATAAATGTTATTAATAATTTACTGTTTTCAGAGATATTTTTTTCCTTCTCTTTTGATATTTTTTCTTTTAAATAAGAAATAGGTTTTGAAGACTTGTTCATTGGGGAAAAAGGACAAATATTTTTATAGTCGACCACACAACTTTGTGAAGTTTGTCACAAGTCAAGAAATAGAATGAGTGAATATGTTTGAAACTTAAAATATTTTATTTTAAAACAACGTTCAAATATTCTAGTTTTGAGAGAGAATTTTTGAGCGAGATGTGGCAAGCAAGGGTTAATCTCTATATATAGTTCGTCTGTATCTCCTGGCTTACACTCATCGAGACTTGACTTCTTGTTCATTCCTTTTTTAACTTCTACCTTTCTCACGTTTGATATCCGTGTCTTTTATCCATAAAGGTAGGACTTGACCGTCTTGACGAATGTAAGCCAAGAGTATGTCACTGGAATCTTCCTAAATAGCTGGTGTATTTGAGTGGGTTCCTGGATGGTTTGGATTTACAATTGGACCCGATTGGTTGTGCTGCGATCGTTAGTTTTCTGGTACTGTGAGTATTGTAGCGGTATTTTTTTTATCCATCCTGAACACTAGAGAGCGCTGTAGTATAACTGAGCTGTAAAATAATGCATTCATTTGTGATTTAAAATCATTTAATTCCCAACCAATGATTTGAAAAAATGAATGCAATCACTTTTTCAAATCATTGATTGTGATCTACAATTTAAAATGCCAATCAATGATTTGAAAAAATGAGTGCAATCAAATCTTTGGTTGGAAATTATTGACTGCCTTTACGTGATTTCATTCATATCTTATTATTATTATCAAAAGTATCGATATCTCTGTTGAACAAGCATTGGAAATTCTTAGTTTAATATTATTTGTTTAACATTTTATCTTCGTTACTTGCAAGCAAATTAATTTTTTATAAGCTTTTCTTAATTTTATGTTGTTATTTATTTTTCGGTTCGGTCTCACGCTCTTTCACACGTTTAGCTTATTCTTTTAATATTTCAAATCCTTATACGCGATTAAAAATCTTGGAATAAATTTTAGTACAGCTGAGAGTATACTGCATATTTTTTAACCTTGCGGCTTAAAATTTAAACTTTCACAAGTACTGAACCATAATTAAAATTTTTCTGTACTAAAATTAAACCAAAGAAATATTGCAATTTGCAAACTTAGCATTAACATTACAATCTGATTTCAAATCAGTGACCCCTTAATACTGGCAGCATATCTACCATTTCTGACATGGTTTTATACAAAGGCTGTGTTAAAGCTCAGCAGATCCAAGATCCTGTGAAAGATCCAGTAACTCAAAAATTATTTGATATTAAATAAAAGACGCAAATTGTTATATAATCGAATAGTAACCGGGTTTCGACTAAGAAATAGCTTGGTAATCGCATCAGTAATCAGTCTTTGCTTATGTAATCGCTTAGTAATCGGTATTAAGCTAAGTAATCGCTTGGTAGTAGCTTCAGTAATTGGTATTTGGTTCAAGATAAAATTTGTTAATACTACGAATACGTTCGTGCAATGTACAAAGAGATTCGTAAATTCTACAAACGCATTCTTATATTGTACAAAGGCATTCGTAATATTGAATAATTTTCTTTGTAGATGAAACGAAAGCGTTTGTAAAATATACAAATTTTTTCTTTGTACAATGTACAAACGGTCATTTGTATTATTCACAAAGTCGTTCGTAGGCTAAAAAGAACAAAGGGCTTTGTAGAATACAATAATTCTTTTGTACATAGTACGAAGCTTTTTTTTGGGTGTACGGTTATGAAACGGCCCAAAAACTCCTTCGGATTGCGTGGTTTGCTTTCACGTACACAAATATTTATGTTAAATGTGATGTACCCACTCACTTGTTATTTCTGCAGCCTCAGTCACCTTAAACACTTTAATTTTCCGACCGTCAAATATCATTCCATGGAGTTTAGAGACGATTTCTGGCGTAACTACCTCTTTTGAGCGACCTGAACGTTCAGCGTCACTTGTGCTGGTACGACCACAACGGAATTGAGTAAATTTTTTTCTTAACCATTAAAATTTTTATTGCATAGTCCCCATAATACTTTTCAGGCCTTTCCTTGGTGTCGTTGATGGTTTTTTCGCAAAAAAATAATACTCGATGAGTACATGAAACTATTCTTTTTCCATTTTCGCCGAAATTTCAGAGGGTGTCTGCTCAAAAACACAAATTTAATGACGCAGCTTGCTCAAAATCTGACAGTTCTCTATGAAGAGAAGAAAATTGACAGGACCATTGTTGCATTTAAAGTTATTAAGCGGAAAATTCAAAAAGTCACTGACTTATTGAACTGCCAACATTTGTAGTTTCCGTCCAAAATTTATGACAAATATTAAAGGCTGACAGAAAAATGTTTGCTTGGATTTAATCAAAAAAGCATCAAGTTAATAAGAGTACCCTTTTTCAGTCTCCAAGGATGTCTTAGCACAAAATTAGTTCAAATAGATCGAATTTATGAAAGTGCTTTCCTGCAAGAGTAATGCTTCATATTGGCAATTCAATCCCTTTATCAAAACTAATTTTGAGCCATAATTTATTTAGTAAAAAAGGGTAGAAAAAACATCAAATCATATGAAAGTGCACGAATAACTGAAAAAAAAAATAATCTGGCGAAAGTGTTTTGTGTGTGACGAATACATGAAATTTCGATTCCAAGTTCAAGTGCAAGAGTGAAATGAAAAACTTTCAACTCAGATCAAAGCAGCCACAAAGTCTCGCCGTTGGCAATTAATTTTCTGTCGTATGGGATTTGCAGCAGTGCAGTTGGTGCGTGCGGGTGGGGAGTAAATGAAAAAAGTTAAAGAAAAATCTGCCAAAGTACAAACTTGCCGACATATACTGGGAATGCAGACAATAACTATGCATAGTTTTAGGTATGGAAATGACAATGAAACAAATACGTCGTTGTTCGAGACTTTTGTCAGTGCGAAGTTTTCTTCAGATGTTGCTGCTGCTGCTGCAACATCGTCAACATGGTGTTGTGCTGGCTACCCCAAAGGAAAATGAAGATATCCGCGTGCACAACAAATGCCAGCTTTCCGGCGCTTCATAATGACAATACGCTCGCTCTAGTGTCTTGACTACACATCCGATGCAAAGCAGGAGGTCCTGCATGGCCTCTTGGCAGTTGAAAATCTTGTCTACTGGCTCCACGTAGTTGCAGTTGTTAAGTTTTTGTTCGTAAAATTTTACGTTTTTCCCGTTAGTTATATGAATGTATATTCCCGTTAAAGTATGAGATGAATGTGCCACGGAAAATATTTCATTGCAGACTTTGGCAATATTGTTGGTGTTGTTGTTATTGCCAACAATTTTCGTTGCAATCTCCGCAGTTGAAGTTGTTAGGAGAAAAAGAAGACTAACGAAAAAACTGTCGCGTTGTTTTCTGCAGCATTTGAATGAATGAAGGAATTCTCTGTGGAACTGAACCGAAGAAAATCATGCGATGCGACGGAAAAGTTTTGCATTTATTTGGCTGCGACAGAGGAAGCATTTGCAATCTTTTGTTACAGTGGGATAAATTGCTGTATCGTGCTTGGCCACTGTGCATTGTGGGCTAGCCAAATTTTTAGAATTTCCACTCGACACAACCAAGTGTTGGACTTCCCCCACGTTATATCTGATTAAGTTGCGCTCGCGGTACTTCACAGTGATTTGTCCCATCAAAAACAAAAATAAAAATCAAAATAAGTTTTAGGAAAATATTGATATTGTTTGGAATGTAAAGCATCATCCACCTAAAATGTATTTTATGTTGTGTTGCATCTTAGAAAAGGGGTGAGAGAAAAACATAACAGAATCCACAATTTTTTTAAAAGAAACGTAAAAATTTATTTTTGCATAAAGTTAAAACAGTTTATGATATTTTTTTTTATATATATATTTTTTGGTAGAAAAAATTTAATTTTTATATTTTTCTTTGAACTTGCAATTTAAACCTCTAAAAATACTGGCCAAAAACCTCTGTTAAACAATTAAACTAAAGCAGCTTAGTTTGTTTTTTTTTTTAATTTAAAAAAATTGACTACAATTTAAAATCTTAAACTAAGGACTTTTCGATACATATTAATGCGGTGACTTACCAGATTAATCATTAAAAACTACTTTGCAATATTTTTTCTCAGAAATTTTTAATACCGAAAACATTTCTTGTATTTCTTTGATGACATTCATTTATTTATTTATTTATTTGATTGCTAAACCTTAACAGGTTTTATAGCAAATTTAAAATTATAAAATAAGATATTTAATACAATTCAAAAATAAAAAGTATGATTTGGATTGAAATCATGTATTATTAACAAAATAAAAAGTTTTAATAAATTGCTTAAAGTATATAATTTTATTAAAGTATAAAAAATAACAAAAAAAAAAGTTAAGTCAAAATCGATAATATCAGACAGCAAAGCAGGGTTGCGTTTTCAAGACAAACAAGGTCAAGTTAGCAACAATTTTTGTATCCGGCGGAGTCGTGTGACAAACAAGGTCTCATACCCAATAAAACACCACTCCAATAGGTAAATATATAATATATATCGTTCTGTCTTCCTGAAGCCGGTGAGGTCCAGGCTTGACAGGGTGGTACTCGACAAACTAGGTCAACTTCACCAAACCAATTTTTATAAAATAAAGAAAACCAGTTGCGAACGCAGGAATCAAGACAAACTAGGTATTATCGGCCACTCATATTAATATATTACAAATCGATCTAACGTAGTGTTTCAAGAGATAAAAAGACCCAAGACACCACGGTACCGTCGACAAATGTAGTCACAATCATCATGAAGATAAGAGGATATTGAAGATCCCAGGTTTAGGTCCATTCAGATTATTTAGATGTTTATACACCAAAATTTTCCATTTTACGCTTAAGTCCATTTATCCATTTAGATTGTTATATTAATGTGTTTACAAATCACCAGATGCATCAGATATATGTTTGAAATAACTTTACATAATCAACGACGGTACTGCAGGTAATCTATAATTTTATGTTTGATTGATTCCATGGATTCACTTAAGGATATAACATCAGATACAAAATTAAAGTCACCGCAAGCGCTTCTAAGAGGTTCATTTTGCAAATAATTAGTTCTACAAAAGTTCATGTGAAGTAACTCAAAAGATCTTCTAGGACGAAGAGGAATATTAAAAATTTTTTTATTCAATAAATACGGACTGTTGACATATCCATGTAAAAGTTTTATAATCCAACAAGCATTTATCATAATTCTCCAATTTTTTAAAGAAGGAAGATTAAGGAGTTGTAAACGATATTCATAAGGTGGTAAGTGAAAATCAGTATTACAATAAAGATAGCTTAAGCAAAACAAAAGAAATTGTTTCTGCACTAATTCAATGTCGTCTATGCAACAACCGTATCGTGGGCACCAAACAACTGAAGCGTATTCTAAGATAGGCCGCACTAGAGAAGTGAATAAGGTTTTTGTTATGAATGGATCATTAAACTCTTTTGCCAAACGTTTAATAAATCCTAAAGTACTGTTTGCTCTATTTATTATTTTATTTACATGAATATTAAAGCATAGTTTAGGATCCATTGTAACTCCAAGATCATTGAAAATATCTAAAAACTCCAATGGATAACCACAAATTTTGAAGGTACATTTAATTGGTGGTTTGCGCGAGAAAGACATATGCTTGCATTTCTTCATGTTGAGGTTCATACGGTTCGTTTTGCACCAGTTATGAAGATGATCAGTGCCGGCTTGCAAAAATACAGCGTCATTATCATTTTTAAAAGAAAGGAAGAGTTTGACGTCGTCAGCAAACATTAAGATGTTAGAATGCATTATGACAGATAGCAAATCGTTTATAAAAAGCAGAAACATAAGGGGCCCAAGATGACTTCCTTGAGGTAATCCTGAAGTAACAGGAAACTCATGTGATTTCTTGAGCTTAAAAATAACAGACTGTGTTCTATTGCTTAAGTAAGATTCAATCCACTTTACCAACGGTGTAGGAAATCCAACAAGATGTAATTTTAAGATCAATAGTTTGTGATTTACAACGTCAAAAGCTTTGCTAAAATCCGTGTAAATAACATCAGTCTGCATGCCTTTTCCAAAGTTTTCTATAGTTTTTGATGTAAATCCGAGAAGGTTAGTAACAGTGGATTTTCCAGAAATTAATCCATGTTGGAAAGGAGACATTAAAGATTTAACGCTATGCGATAGTCGTGATGTAACAATTGCCTCTAAAATTTCTTGTGTGTTATTGCATAAACCATTAGAGCTGAGTTAAAATCCAATTTTACATATGATTGTTTGAGAATATTTTTGAATTGGTTTTACAAATAATGAACATTAGCTGAAATAACAAGTAATTTATTATTTTAATATATGATGGGCTTATTGCTAGAACATGATAAGCCACATAAAAAATATTTTGAAATAATCGACTGTAAAGTTTTGAAAAATGTATTTTTGTGTGTAGAAATAGAATTGAACAAGGAAACATTTTACTAATAGGTTCGAAATTTTAAAAGAAAAAGCCACAATCTCTTCAGTGGTTGTTGGCAATGCATTGAGTAATATAAATAAATAAATAAACTGGCCATTTCAGCCCTTGTGTTGCAATTGTGTTGTGCGTGTTATTAAATGTTTGATCACAAATGACCGAGAACTGGACCTACGTGTTTTACGCCGACTCCGAACGGCTTATGTTCTCAAGAAACTTTACATGGCAATTTTTACTCTCTGAGGTTTGCCATTGCCTGCAGAGAGGTGACGACCGAACAGAATAATTATTTTAATTGAAAAAACTTTCTGTCTGAGCTGGAATTGAACCCGGGCTACCGCGGTTCTTTAGCTTAGGTGCCACGCACTCTACCCACTAGGCTACGGTCGCTACTTGAGTAATATATCGAGCGTAAAAAATCGATTTTTTAGATCATTTGGCTTATCACGTTATTGCAATAAGCCCTTCCTATATAAAATTTTTCAATATTTTAAGCCGCAATACAACGCAAACTTCACCGAATAGAGTTAAAGTTTGGTATTCGAGGGGTACCAGGGGTCACTGATCACGAATATGAAGTGGAAAAATAAAAAAAAAAAAATTAAGAAATGGCATTAAAATTGGCATTGAAAAATTAGGGTTTAATTC
Source organism: Dichetophora obliterata (assembly GCA_963920525.1). NCBI lineage: Eukaryota > Metazoa > Arthropoda > Insecta > Diptera > Sciomyzidae > Dichetophora > Dichetophora obliterata. The sequence goes on along the minus strand of OY986436.1, from coordinate 205,702,949 downwards.
ATTGTTATTAATTTGAGAAAATTTTTTTAAAAATATATGTTTTAAAATATTTATATTTAATACTAAAGTTTTTGTTTTTTAATTTTTTTTTTAAATAAATGTTTTTAAACTGTAAATATTTACTACAAATTCATATTAAAAAACTTTGTTTTGAAAACAAAAACTTTTCTTTTAAATTTAACTTTAAAAACATTTGTATTTAACTTAAATCAAATTGTTCCAAGCTCTCTTCCAAAAGCAAATTCGTTCAATATAAACATAATTTCATTTAATTTTAGTACATATTTCCCTCTGTACTTATATTTTAACTCATTTTTCCACACTGCAGTTCAATAATTTAAAAAAAAAACCCTTAAACCAGAAAAGACACAAACAATTGTGTAAGAAGGCATTTCAAACAAAACAAAAAATAAATAAATAAAAGTATGGTTGTTTTCTTCCTAATATTGTCGAAATGCATAAACTTTTGACATTGAATACTTTTTAACATAAAAGCTAACAAAAATACGATAAGAATCCAATTCACTTTAAGATCACAGAAATTTTAAAATTTTTTTAATTATAATTTAAATATATAATTTTTAATAATCTATCCGTCGTTTGTATGGTGGCGAATCACTGTGTGCATTGCAATTTGTCGCAATGTCGCAACGAAAAGTCGTTGCTGACCTTAGAACTTGTACGATACGTTGTTCCCAAGACGCCTTTAGCATGACCAACAATAAGGATGACATTTTAGCGCGCGTTCGCCATGTTTGCGCTTAAAAGTGTGCGACAAGCATCACTTGCAATATCGCCCCGCTCATAGCAACAATAAAAACAACAATAATGAACGTGCTGTACTTTTTGCTTAAGGAAAAGTTTTGCCATTTTCACGATTTGTTAGGGATAACACGCTGTGGAAGATGGAGCAAAAGCAAACGAGGTTTCTTGGTTGTGTGGCTTTTTATTATTATTTTTTATTATTTGTGAAAATCACATTGACGAAGACAACTAAAACAACCACTACCTATAGAATAATTGCCATAACAACAGCAACAATTTGCCTCAAACAAAAACAATAAAACAGCTCTATGCAACTTTTAACCCATTCACTTTATTGCGCTAGGAAGTTCAAAGGATTCAGCTTTCAAATGATGTTGACGTCGCCAAAGCTTACGCTGCGCCTGGTGTTGATCCTGTTGCTGATGACGTTGTCTCTAGCAGCTTCGCCTTGTCGCGGATGCGGACATCAGCAGCTTGTATTCAAGTATAACTTTGATTGATATGAGCGCGAGGAGGTACAAAGAGGCTCTTTCTCTTGCCGCTATACTCGTTGTTCGCTCAGCACACAACACTCTGTTGTCCTTGAGGATTTCGTAACTTCTTCCAGACGCATCTGTATTTTAGCGTTTTATAATTATTTTTGTATAAAGAATGTGGTTGGATAACTTTCGTTGAAACATGTGTTTAGTATAATGTGTAGTGGCCCACCAGGAAATGTGAGCATTCCCGGATGTTACCAGGAAACATTCCATGGAATGTAGGAAGCATTCCCCTTTGTTGCACACTCCATTGCTTTTTTTACATAGCATGTCATTAGAGGGAAACACTCCTCCCCGCTGTGTTAAAAAGACATGTGGAAACATTCCTCTCCGCTGTCCTCAAAAGTCAATTGGAAGCAGTCCTCTCCCCTGTTTTAAAAATTAATGTGGAAACATTCCTCTCCCTTGTTATGAAAATGGATTCGGCCAGGATTCTAACCCGGGACCCCTGAGCGACAGTCGAGCGCGATACCACTAGACTATCGAATTCTACAATAAGCGGCTAGAAAACAATGATATTAATATTTTCTATTGTCATTGCTTGACAATAAATAAAAGTTTCCAAATGCATTCTTAAAGAAGCGGTGTGGAAACAATATAAATACAAAACTACCCTAAAGCTTCCAAAAGATACGGTTTGGAAACAATATAAATACTAAACTACCCTTAAGCTTTCAAAAGATAAGGTGGGGAATGTTTCTTTATCACTTTTAGATGGAAGCCTTCCGATTTTTCCTGGAGGGGGAGTGTCTTTGAAAATGTAAGTGTAGTGTAGTTTTAAAGCAGTGTCGGGCAGCTTTGCACACCTATACTTTCTCATCTTGAGTATGTATTAATGAGCGCTTTAAAGCTCACACTGAAAACAAAGTAGTGCTAAAGCGCTTTTTGGAGAAATCTTACTAGGCATTATGGAATATTTTTTTTGCTCGGATTTGTATTGCGAAATTAAATAAATAAGTAGCGGAAGGAATGTCAAAAGCCAACAGACCGACAGACGGATAATGTGAACTACAGATAAGCAGACGGAAATGTAAAAAGGCCTACTAATAGTAAAAAATAAATATGTTTTTTATTGTGCTTATGTTAATTATCGTGTTTTGCCAAGGCTTAACTGACAGCGTAAGATGCTTTTATTAAATGTATTTGGAACTGATCACTATATGATATGATATGTGGACATGCCGCTTTTAAATAATTAATTAATTTCTCCATAGCACTCCCCACAATTACCTTATATTGGCCATGCAAATTGTCGTAATGCCTTGTTATGCATAAATTTTTAATTTTACCTCTTTGTTGCGGCGCCATGCCATTATTTTCTAAAAATAAAAATATTTTTTATACATACTTCCAAAAATTTTGCATACATACAATTTCATACAGTGTAATCTTACGTTATATCTGTGTCGATGCGCAATAACAGCTTAAGTCATATTTCAAAGTTTCCAGAAATCTTGCTTCAAAGTTTTCAATCGCCATATAAGTTATATGAAAGGTTATTTTGTTTAAGCGTCATATCTTTGGCTAAGGTCATGCTAGAAGTTCTAGATTTTGTGTGTTCATAATAATAATACGTGAAATACAACTATATCAATAACTCAGTTCTGTCTTAAAACGACTTAAGCTATTTTTGCTTATCGCCACAGATATAATATAATATATTCAAGGAACACGCAAGCGCAGATTTTATCTGCTTGACATTCGCTTAAACACTGAAGCTTTGATCGTTCTGTAGGTGAGGTAAATACATATTTTACTGCACAAACACAATCTCAAGTATGCAAAGCTGTCCGACACTGTTTTAAAGCAATATGAACTAAGAACGGGTGTGCCAATTCCATAGTGGTGTATATAAATGTGGTATATAATGTAAAACATGTATCTTTTACGAATTTTTTTTAACAACCCGAGTAAAAATATCAGGAGGCGAACAGCAGTTGATCAGCGGTCGAACATGGGTGTGCCGGCCGTACAAGAGTCGAATATGGCCTTAAAGTAATCCAAATAGCAAAGAGGCAGAAAGTTGGGTCGAATAACGGCCGTACAATTCCTTAATTAAGTTGTACGGCTCAAGTTTTTCAAAGCTCTTATTTAACAGCAAACGTATGAGCACCAACATAAGCAAGCCTCTTTGTGAGCACATGCATGTGATGTCAGAAGTGAAAGAAAAGAGAGTGGTAAACTGACTAAAAAAAAACGTAGTACAAATTTATTTTAAAGGGGTCTTCGATTTAAAGATCTCCTCATTTTTTTAAAAAATCTTGATTTTTTTAAATGAAATAATTATAATTAAAAAACAGCGTTTGTCCAGACACAATATAAATATTTTTCATTAGGTACTATCTTTGATAAAAATTTTATATATTATTGGGGTGTTAACTTCCGTGTTGACCCCTTCACAAAACATAGCTATGTTTCTCGATTTATTTTGAGAGCAGTTTGACTGTTTCTTTGTTTGTATTTCGTTTGTTTCCAATAAGCCAATCAGATTCATTTGCTTAGTTTCGTTTATTGTGTATGTGCTGTTTTTGTGTGGATGTATTTTCACACATGACGTAGGCTGCGCAGTTGATTTCCATTTCCACACACTTATGACAGGATCTTTTATATATTGTTTTTGAGCAAGCCTTACTTGGCAATGCTGATGTTGATAGTATCGCCACTTACGTGTGGTGCAAAAATTTCTTTTGTGTTTAAAGTTAGTTAAAAAAGCAAAATATTGAATTTTTTTACCCTATTGTCTCGGTGACGATAATACTTTTATGGCCTAATGGTACAGTACATCTACTCATACATCTACATATATTTTGGAATGAACAAGTTTTTAATAATTTTGTAAAATTAATAGAAATTTTTATTTAAATAGCAAAATATACCCCACATACTTATATATTTACAGAGTTACAAATCAATGTATTTCAATACCATTTATTAAACATAACATTAAATTACATTTCATTTTAAGCAACATAAAAATAAACAAGAACAACATATTCATCACCAAAAATATAAAATAATGCATGATACAAAATTTATTTATTTTTAAATATTTTTATTTAGTATAAGAGTTATTTTTAATAAATATTTGAAAATATATACATAAAACAGAATTTTTCTTTTTCTATACTATTACATAAAAGGCTTCTCACGTATCTGCGACGACGCTAAACTTAGGCACTACTGAGCCGATTTTAGTAGTTCTTGCACTAATATAAAGCTACATGTTTTACTTAAAATCATACAGCCTTTACTTTTTAAACCACTTTTAGAAGATATTTAAATTTAAATTTATTAAGTAGCCAAAAACCCAAACATAAAGATCATTGCTTCATTAAATTGTTAGACACACAAGCAGCATAGAGCTTAATTTCTCTTTTCCTCTGCTATAGTGTTTCTCATTGTTTTTACTGCGGTTTCGGGTAGCTTTGTACATTCCCAATAAACATTTACCTCGGAGATCGGCTTGACCTCACGTGGAGATCCAGTTCGTTTCGCTAATATCCAGTGCTAGATATCAACTTGAGATCCAAGCCATTCTCCAGGGAAATGGACCTTCGATCTTCAGTTGAGATAAGGCTGGATATCCACTTGGTCTCCAAGGTCTTTCCCTAACCGATCTCCAACCCAAAATGAAAAAAGAAATAGTTTTTTAAGAGAACCAATTATTTTTTTTTTGCAATCAATGAAAATAGTTTGAAACGTAATATTACACATTTTCATAAAATTATTTAAAATAAATTATATTATTATTATTTTTATTTATTTAGTTATTTGTTTAAAAGAAGCAAGCATAAGTACAATAAGAACAAACTCTTCTATAGTACAATATAGTTAAACAGCAAGAGTACAGTTAAACAGTTAAGTATTTAATTATTCAAATACTAAACTGAAGCGTTTTTGTTGCATACATTAATTATGTTCTTTAAAAGAAGACTTGTTTTGCACATTACTTACACAAAAAATTAATGAAAATAATTACTTTGATTTGTACGCTCATTTTAAAAATAATGTCAAATAAACAAATGTATTCCAATTTCACTTTTTAATTCCGCTGAATGCAGCCATTGTTTATTTTTGGCTTTATTCCACAAACTTCATATTTTGCACTAAATTTTGAAACTTTCGCGAATTTTATCTCCTAAGCCATTCAAGGCCAACGTTTTTTTTTTGCATTTTAGGATAAAGGAGTCCAAAACACGTTTAATAGAAATAAAAAATAAATTATTTCGCGTGGGCCATAAACTGCACTTAAATTTTGTAATTTTGCACTTTTGGACTAAGGAGTGCAAAATACGTTTAATAAAAAAAAAAAAAATAAAAATAAACTAACCATTTCAGCCTTTGGAAGGACTTTGACCTAGCTTCTATTGATCAATTGTGTTGTGCGTGTTATTGAATGTTTGATTCCAAATGATCGAGAACTGGACCTACGTGTTTTATGCCGATTCCGTATGGCTTTATGTTCTCAAGAAACTTTCCGTGGCAATTTTTACTCTCTGAGGTTTACCATTGTCTGCAGAGAGGTGACGAACGAACAGAAAAATTAATTCAATTGAAAAAACTTTCTGTCTGAGCTGGAATTGAACCCGGGCTACCGCAGTTCTTAAGCTTAGGGGCCACGCACTCTACCCACTAGGCTACGGCCGCCACCAAAATACGTTTAATAAACATATAAAAACAAAATAATTTACGCGTGGACCGTAAACTGCACTTATACCTAATTTGTTGCAGTTTCTACTTAGTTTATTCACTTTACTTTTATTATTTTGCTGCAATTCACAAATTCACTTTTCTACAAATTCCAACAAGAAACAAAATAACCAAAACAACCTGACACTTCAACAGTATTGCCACTTTGAAAACTAATGCATCTCAAGCCAATTTCCAGCTCAACTCCAAGATGTTGGAGTTGATTTGGAGAAATGAGTTGGAGATCAAGTGGAGGTTGAAGATTTTCTTTTCCAAGCTTGGAGAAAAATATTTTTCTTGCTTGTGGGGTTTATATTCTCCCATATTGAGTATGTATAAATGAACGCTTTAACCCTTTTACTGCCATGCTATTTGACTAACTTAAACTGCCATGTAGTGACTTAGAGACACTAATACCCGTATATTTTGAACTCATTTATTTTATTGAAAAAAAAAAATAAAACTTTATTGCTACCCTGCAGTGAAGCCAACTAGTTAATATACTAAATACCAGTACTAGTTCAGCTCAAATGCTTTTTACAGTGCGCAAACTGGTTATTTTCCTGTGCTGGTGTCAAAGGAAAAGACAATTGTGCTTTTATCGATATGAATTGAGGTAGTAATTTAAATTGTAATAGTTTGTTGTAATAGTAGTGACTTTTTCACCAGTAAAATATTAGTATAATCAAAACTAGGCTTTTTATTGTTATGATTTGAAGCACCATTGTGCTAGTATATTTTTAGAGACATAAGGGTTTGAAAATGTTGGTGAATTTTTCGACATAAAATCCAAATCGTACATCGGATAAGGGCGATAAGGACTAGTAAGTTAACTAGGTAAATTCAGAACTAATAAGATTTTTCACTGCAGGGTACTTTAAGCCAATTAATATCGTACATTAGTGAATAAATTTATTAAAGAAAAAAAATTAAAATAAATAATGATGGAATTGTTATTTAACTATTTATTTACACATGTGAGGAAAATCACATTTTTCTGTGAATGCTCGTTACACACGGATTTCTGACATATACCACAGTATTGCGAAGAAGATTGTCCTTTTTCATAAGGGCAGTAGTAATATCGTCGTCTCTTCTTTGACTGAACTGTTGATGCATTCGAAGCACGTCAGATTTCGACAAAAATAGCTTACTTTGGCGCTGTGTTTTTGAAAGTACTAAGTCTTTTGCGAGTTTTTAAAAAAAATTTCTTTGAGGGAATTTAGCTGATTGTCTCTTCAAAAAGTTCACATATCCTCTCGATAACTAAAGCAGGGAGCTTCATTATGCGGCTCGTTCCTTTTTTTTCCGAGCTATGGAATGCAACATAGCGGATAACTGGTGCTGAAAAATCGAAAATCCACTAAATTTTCTTTCCATATTACATCCATAGTACCCGGTAACGGTAATAATTGTTCATCTATTGTCAAGTTACAACCATACCGGGTAGTAATGCTTTCGCAATTTTCTGTTGATTATATTCCAAATGTCTCTTATTGCCGCCAATTTATCTTTTAATATGCGAGCTGATCGTGTTGATTTGTCATCAAAACGCAAATGCCTTAACAGTGCAAAAAAATTTTTTTTTAAAAACACAGACCTGATAAATTGGGCTTCCAAATAAAGATTTCTTAAATTCTTCATAAAACGTACCACATTGTCAGCATGATCCAGCATCGATCAATTGTCCTTTGAACGCTTGAGTTTCTAACATATCGGTCATCTTCCATTTGTTGCCAACTATGTTGATTTTAGTGGGTCCCCGTCAGTTTATTTAATAATAATTTCTGCTACTTCGTCAGTGAAATATAGAGAAAAAGCTTCCATAGGACAATGTGTTTTTCAGGTCGTAACACTATTACACTTACTTTGCCTCTGATGATGTTATGAACTGGGGCTTGGCCTTGAAAACTTGGTGGAATTGAAGACCCCTCTTCTGCATATTTTCCGATAAATGTTTCATCATTATTGTCTCCGCCCTCACTTTCTTCAGCAGATTTGGTGCTTATTTTATCTTCTGATTCGGATGCAGTTTCCAAAACAGCGCTTTCACTATATGAGATGTAAGATTCATCACAATCTTCAGCAATGTCTTCCAATTAAATTTAATCATCTCTTCTTCATCTAATGCTCTTCCATAGCGTTCCTAATTTCTGCATTCGTTAGATGTCTTGTTCTTATAGCTCCTGAATGCTGCTAGTAAAAATAATAATTTTATAACTACTGATAATTGTTCAGATAATAACTGCTGTATAACCTGTGTACTTTTACCTATGCAATACGAAAATGATTTTATTTACTTCCAAATCATCAATGCAAATATTCTGTCTTGACAAATCATGTTTCGACATGAATAAACAATATGCAAAACATTTTTTACTCGAGCACAAGCTTACACCTTAGATCGTCGTTGTAGTGTCTTAGAGTCATTACTTGGAAGTTAATGATATTTTTCAATACTATGTGTAATAAGTTAATATTATCAAAACATACTAAAAAATTTATTGTATAAAATAATAACGTAGTGACCAATAATAAAATACATTAAACTGATTTTGCTATAACATGTGTTTTAAATCTTTTATATTCGTTCGAAATTCAGTAGTGACCCACAGTCACAGCCTAGCAGTAATAGGGTTAACGAGCACACTGGAACAACCCAATGGTAAATGGACACATGACGTAACCAAGTATTTCTTAAATACAATGTAGCTGCGAGGCCTCCTACACCTGTACACAATTCCAAATTTAATTTGCTCGGGTATAGCTGCTAAACCACTGATGACATCTACCATGCACAGTAAACTGCTTGTTGCAGAAATCTTATAAGACTTTAGGTAATTTTTGCGCTCTGAATAATATTGTAAAATTAAACGGACGGACTGTCAAAAGCAAACATACCGACAGATGGATAATGTGGAATATAGGTAAACAGACAGACAGATAAAAATGCAGACGAAGAGTTTATAAAAACAAATATTGTAAGCTGGAAAAAAAACTGACATATGAATGTGCAGTAAGTTGGAGCGAAAATTATGTGGTTTTTGTTAAAGTTGAGATTTAATGTAAAACTTACTATAAAGTGTGCTCGCATTAGTTAAAAGGTATTGCTAAGAAAGTACTGCTACATGTAGTGTCAGGAAATTCTTTAACAAAATCTTTAAATTAAAATTATTGGAACAATATTTGACCCAAAACTACTCATTTTAAAACATTATTTTAGAAAATTATAAATCTTTCAAAAACTTTTTATTCCTGTTAAATAAAAAAAAATTAAAATTTGGTTTTTTTTTATGAAACGAAAATAGATTTCTGAAGGAAAATCGAGATATAGCATATCTACAGTGCTGTGTAAAATATTTGCAACTGTAATAACATACATATAAATGGTCTACACTTTCATAAAAAATAGATTTGCAGTTAAACTTTTATATGTTTTAGCTAACGTCAGACTTTGTTTTTTATTTTTCAATAGCAAAAACATAAATTCTTACATTTACAACAACAAAAATTTAAAGTAAATAAAAACCAGTACAAATTCAGCTGTGCAAAACATATGCAACTTATTATACGAATACCTTAAATGAAGAAAAACAAAAATGCAATGCAGTATTTAATTGCATATCCCTTATTTTTTATAACATATCTTTTTGGCATAGAAGCTAGGAGGTTATGTTTAAATGTTTTTGGGATGACCAACCACTGCCAGGTTTCTTGAAGGTCTTGTTTCCTATCCTACGTTTTACAATCTCCCAGAGATTCTCGATGGGGCTTTAATTCTGTGATTGCGGTGGCCAAATAATAACTTGAACACTATTTTCAGTTAACCAGGCTCGTACCACTTTCGACGTGTACTTGGGGTCATTGTCGTGTTGGAACCTCCAAGCAAGTGGCATTTCCCACTCATTATATGGAAGCATAACTGTGCTTAGTATGTTTTTATAATCTTTAGCTCTCATAATATTACTTATATGATGAATTGGGCCAACACCATTTGCCGAAAAGCAACCCCACACCATCACATGTCCACCTCATGCTTAACCGTTGCTTTCGCAAATTTTGGATTCAGCCTCTCTCCTTGGGGTCTACGCAAATGATGCCTGCCATCCGATCCATGTAAATTTAATTTTGATTCGTCGGAAAACAGAACCGTTGACCATTCTTTTAAAGTCAAATTTAAATGAGTACGCGCGAATTCAAGGCGAGCTAACCGATTTTTTTTTAGAAATGAAGGGTTTCTTAGCGGTTGTATAACTTCTAAGACCAGCCTCTATAGTTCTCGTCTTTGAAGTGTCAACATTTAATTGTAACTCATTTATGATTTGTTTGGAGGAAACTTGAGGATTTTGCTTTATGATATTTATGATTTTACGATTCTCTCGAGCTGTTGTTTTGCATTATTTTATCGTCCTCCTTTATGACACACTTCTGTGTTTTCACTATTAACAGTGCGACAAATTTTTGATTTATGAATGGAATACTGGATTGCAATTTCTTTCTGCGACAGTCCATTGTTGTAATCCAACAAAATTTTTGATGAAAATAGAATTATACTTATTGTCAACCATCTCATCAGAAAAGATCAAACAAAACACTTCGATTGTAGTTGGAGACTCTATAGCAAAAAATCTATGAATGCAAAATTTTTAAGACATAATTGGGCCTATTCTGCCAAATCTGTTATTCTGTTATGAATTTTCTGTTATGAACCATAAAAGATGCCGACCATAAAAGATCTGTTAAAATTGGTATTCTGCCTTTCGATCTTTTATGGTACCTTATTAACAATCTTCGAAAACAAAAATCTATTACAATGCCGTTAACTTCTGTTATGAAACAGCTGATTGCTGTCAATAAATTAAAGAAAACAGTGCAAGTTGAAGTTGTTGCTTTTAACATGTGAATTGCCAATATTTTTGCAAAACTAGCATTAAAAAAGTGTCGTGCATTAGCATTACAAACTAGCATGTCCGTTTTGATTAAATTGCTTGTTTTAAAACAATGTCGGACTAAGAGGACGACCCAGAGCCCGTTTACAATGATGAAGCTCAAGTTTAATGGCAGAAGCTTAAGTTTAAAATAAAAGTCGTGACGGACGCAGTTATGGTGAAGGTGGTAGCGAAAGGGACAGAGGTGCTCGTGCAAGTTTCAAACGTAAGGAACAACGGGGAGACGAGCATGATGATCGCGATCGCCGTAGTCAAAGATCGTCGTGGTGGTGGACGCAATTATGACTACCGAACAACTAGATGAGCGTTCTGATTGTGTATGTATGATTATTGGATGCGCAGGATATAATATTCAGACAATACAATCTGATTTTAATGTAAAGCCTGGTTTTCACTAAGTCAATTTCAATGACAACAATCACTGATGTCAGTGTTCATTTTGACCATATGACGTCAAATGCGTTTTCATTGAAACCCAAAAACTGACATAAAATCGAATGTCAAAGACTGACGTTGAATTTATGTGTCAATTGATTGCCATACTGTTTTCACTTTTGATGCTACTTGTGAAATGTCATCGTTTGACAGCTGTGTTTTTTTTATTAACAACTGCTAAAGTTTTAGTTCGCTAGCAGCAAAAAATAAATTAACATAAAATCAAGTGAATAAAATGAACAAAAAAAAGAAAATTGCAGTGACCAGCGCTGCTCTGTGTTTATTTTCGACTTTGAAGGCCTGGAAAAATGAGAAGAAGAAAAAAAATAAAAAGCAGTGGTGGATAAGGCCAGGATTGAGGGACAGAACAACCCATGGGTTTTATGCCACGCTGCATAATAAGCTGCGTAGGAGAGATCCGCGTTGGTTTAAAAATTTTTTAAGAATGAATGAGCAGGATTTTGACATTCTGGTGGAGCGGCTAACTCCATATATAAAGAAAAAAGACACGCGATTTCGGAAATCTATTTCAGTGGGTGAAAGATTAGCCGTAACCATTCGGTACCTAGCAACGGGCGATAGTTATTCCACCCTTATGAGCCTTTTTCTTATGGGGAAAACAACAATATGTCAAATTGTTAATGAGACGTGTAGATGTATTTACGAGGAATTAAAGGATGAATTTTTAAAAGTAAGTATCCAGCAGGTTATTTGCAACAGCATTAGTAACATAAGATATAATTTTATTAAAGGTTCCAAATAGTCCCGAGGAATGGGCAAGGGTTGCCGACAATTTCGAACGACGTTGGAATTTTCCAAATTGTTGCGGTGCTATGGATGGGAAACACATAATGATCCAAGCGCCTGCTAACTGCGGATCGGAATACTTTAATTATAAAAAACATAACAGCATTGTTCTAATGGCATTGGTAGACGCCGACTACAAATTTCTATTTGTAGATATTGGAGCATTTGGGCGAGAGTCCGATGGCGGTGTATTCTCGAGGCAAGATTTTACAAAATATTAGTAATTTAGTTTAAAAAAATGTTATTTTTACAGGTGTCCGCTTTCAGCTGCACTTGCTGAAAACAGTATAAATTTTCCAGCTTTGAAACCACTCCCAAACGAAGAAGCTCCAATGCCATTTGTTATCGTAGCTGACGACGCATTTCCGCTAAAGCCATACTTGCTAAAACCGTTTTGTTACCGTGAGCAAGTCATGTCGCATAAAATTTTTAATTATCGACTATCGCGAGCAAGAAATGTGGTCGAAAATGTGTTTGGAATTTGCGCCGCAAGATTCCGAATCCTAAGAAGGCCAATTGACCTAAGCCCAGAGAATACAAAATTTGTTGTCCTCGCAATTTGTGCTCTTCACAACTTTTTGATTACCTGCAAGTCTATGTATTTGAGGAAATCTGATGTCGACGATGAAATTAATGGTGTGGCGGTAGCTGGAGATTGGCGTGCAGATTTAGGAGAGAAAGAAAAGCTGATTTCAGTGCAATCAAGCAGCCATGGCCGGGCATCAGACAATGCAATGTGGACTCGTGAGCAATTCATGGAGTACTTCATGACACCACAAGGAGAAGTACCTTGGCAATACAGCAGGACCATTTTGCAGAGTACATTTTAATTTAATTTAAAAGTAAAAACGTCTACGGGTGGGATATTTTTCCTTAAACATAAGACATAAATATTTTAAAAAAATTGTTTTTATTTCTTATATAAATAAAAAAACATTTTTTAATTTCGGTATATATTGATCTGATACTCGAGTAATTAAAAAAGATGCATAAAGGGTTTAACTTTATTGTTTCTTGAGGGCTAATTTGTGAGGTTGGATCGAGGAGATTTGATACAAATGCGAGTTGAAGCAAAAGCGATATCTAAGAAGTTATAAAAACTTTTAAAATTGTTAATTTTTTTTATTCGCTTTAGTGTTTGTGGTTATATATTTTAAGCAGAGACCGTACTAAGTATGCATTTTATAATAAAAAGCAAAAAACAATAATTATCTTGTGACATTTAAAATTCTGAGCAAAACATAATAATTATTTCTGCTTTTTATTTTTTTAAGGCAAAAATAAAAATCAAAATTTGCCCGATAGTTTTTTGGTCACAAAATAACTGGTATGTTTAGATTTTTATTTTTTAAGACAAAAATACAAAGCAAAATTAGCCCAAAATATTTTCGAGCACAAAATAACTTTTAAATATTGATTTCTATTTTTTTATTCAAAAATTAAAAGCAAAATTTGGATTTCAGTCCTATATAGTACTTGAACGGCCCCTTATAAAGCACTTACGAAATGACATAAATCACTTTTTATAAATTTTACAAACGTAAACTGAAATACTTATTTTGCTTTTAATTTTTGAATAAAAAAATAACGATCAAAACATACCAGTTATTTTGTGACCAAAAAACTATCGGGAAAATTTTGATTTTTATTTTTGCCTTAAAAATTACAAAGCACAAATAATTATTATTCTTTGCGCAAAATATAAAAAATCAATAGGAAATCAAGTTGTAAAATGTGAGACGATTTTAATGGTACCTTCAAAACTGCGGTGCGATAATTTTTTCACAATGCTTTTTTGGTTTAAAAATCTAAAAATAATTATTATTTACAGTCTCTGGTTTTAAGTGGTCAGTGTTTTTAACTGGCGCTCATTACGGTTAAAGAAAAGTAAACTATTTTCAAAATAAAGAAAACATTTATTTAATTTATATAAAAAAGGCACTTGTAGCATATTTAAGTAAATATACTATATTATACAGTTTAGGAACAAAAAGAGAAATATATTTCATTCGTATAAAAAAGACACTTGTAGTATATTAAAGTTAATATTATACTATATTATATAGTTTAGGAACAAAATAAAAAATAAATTTAATTCTTATAAAATAGGTACTTGTAGCATATTAAACAAAAATAACAATTCAACAAAATAATGAGATCAATTATAAAAAACTAAATTATTCGCATGGATTACAAGTGCACTGCGTTAGATGCCTTAACCTGAAATTCAAAAACAATTTTATAAATGGATGTTTTAAAATCGTTGGCTAATTTGGTATTTGTCGTCTCCCATTCACGCCCATTTGAAGATACGAAATTTCCAACATCGTCCCAGATATCAGTTTTTGAGACAGTGTTTAAAGTCTTCAAAGCACATTCCACAGCATTTGAATATTCGTCGGCTTTATTATGATCGCGACGACTTCGTTTCGAAGACGCAGCTAATGTCAATGGCATTGAATCCTCAACATCTTCTTGTCCCGATGGGGGATCCAGTTTCTAAACAATAATTTTGTTAATAGGTATCGAATACGAACAAACGAACGTTCAAAGTAATAAACTATGATCAAGCCGTGATTGTATCACTATTTAAAGCTCTTACTTTAGTCAAATTCGATATTGTAGGTGCTTCAAATCGCAAAGTAGGCTCCAAAAATAATAACGATGTGTGCAATGAGCTCATTGCGCAATCTTTGCCAGCCGCTTGCCCACTTTTTGTTGATTTAGATTTGTTTAAAGAAACCTAAATTTGATGCAATTAGTAAAGGAATCATATAATCTGCTTTGAAAAGAGATGCTTACACGAAAAGAGCAGCGGATGCTGTTCCATTTTGAGGATACCTCAGCTCGAGACATTTGCATTTCGCTTGCAACCTCTTGCCACATTGCTTCACGCAAATTTCTGTCTCTATAGTCCTTTGCCAAAAAGTTCCACAGGCCTTCCCTCATCTGGACTTCTTCTATCAGCTGCTCTGTTTGTTGGCTCGTCCACTTTTATTTAATCTTCCTCTCTCGTTTTTTTTGAGAGCTGCCACATTCACTTTGCGTCAAAATCTCTATTAAATCTTCTGAGTCGTTGAAGCTATCATCCATGTTTCTAAATTTTGTGAATAAAAAATAACTTTATTCATTTTGGAGACATGGAGAATCGCTAAACAATTATCCAGTTGCGGAAAAAATTATGAAACTTGCGGCTTTGTTGCCACTTTGAAGCCACCGGAGGATAACAAAATTGCAATGCTTTATGTGATAGCATAGCGAAGTACGCTCCATAGCACTGGTATCTCACCAACAGTGTGTCTCCGGGCAGTCATTCAGCGGCAATGGCGTTTTTGGAGACAATTCTAGATGTACCGGGTGGCGCTGGTGTAGAAAGACAGGAAATTTATCACATGAAGCGTTGTTATGTTCTTATCCTCCGGTGGCTTCAAGGCTGGCAACAATTAGCTTTTTATTCATAAATTTTCAACAGAAATATCATTTGACTTACATTTTTTAACAATTTTCTGCTAAGCGCGATTAAAAAAAAACCAAATTGAAATCAGCTTATCTTCTAGGCAACAATTGACACAAAATGTCAACATGTTGGCATTTCGATTTGTCTTGTCATACAACGATATTTTGATTGGCAATCAAAAAATTATCTGTTCTCACTTGTTTGTGATTTTATATGACAATCAGTGGTCATATATGACAACAAACGTAAATGACAATATGTTTTCATTAGATTGACAACATTTGTTATTGAAAACTGACCTAGTGAAAACCAGGCTTAAGCGTTTATTCAGATAAGGGTACAAAGGTGGTAACCATATCTGGAAATTCCAAAGGAAACATCAAAGATGCTGCATGGTGGCGATAAAAGTAGCTCATCCTACCAAACGACTTCTACAATAGTACAGTAGAATAAATCCAAAGGGACTTTTCGTAGTGGGGGCGGTGGACGCCGAGATCGTTATTAAAAACCAAGGCTGCAGCAAAATATAGAATTCCAGAAAGTAGAATAAATTCCTTTCTAGATATAAGTCAGCTTGACATTTATATAATATTTTATGCTGCATTTTTTACACATACATTAATAATTTTTTATTTAGAAATACCTATTATAAAAATTAAAAATTATTGTACAAAAATAGAAAATACATTTTATATGCAATTTAAAAAAAACTACACGAATTAAAGTTATTTTTTAGTCTTCCAAGTCTTTGTTTCATAAATTAAACATAACGAAACACAAAACAATCTGATTTAGCTTGACTTATTAAATCTATTGAAATTCGTTATGATAAAAGGCAGAAAAATTTATTTGTTATTCTGTTGTATTTCATTCTGTTGTTGCAGAATACCAATTCTAGTCTCGTAACAGATTTTTTGACAGCTCAAAAATTTGTATGGGAAATCATAAGAGAATAACAGATTTTTTTCATTAAAGATTCCGCAGAATATTCCCAAATACTCATAAAAGCTGACCAAAGTAAAAATATATGATTATCGTTATGAAACTAAACGTACAAAAGCAATGTGGCATCAATATAAAAAAAACAAAGAAGAAGTTGCATATTTTTTGTACAGCTGAATTTGTATTTGTTTTTATTTACATTAGATTTTTGTTGTTGTAAATAAGAAGTTATGTTTTTGTTATTGGATAATAAACAACAAAGTCTGACGTTCACTAAAACATGTAAAAGTTAAACTGCACCTATATTTTATATAAAAATGTAGACTGTTATATGCAAACGTTTTTCACAGCACTGTATATATATACTATTATCAGGGAAGACAGAAATATGCACGAAAAAATCTAAAATAAGTATGCTAATATGCTCTAAAAAATGGCAAAATATGCCTTCAAATAAGCACGAAAAATGTCGAAGTCGGAGTTTTATTATTCAAAATTTTATTCAATAGTTCATAAAAAAAAAACAAAACAATAGCCCTTTCAAGGCGTAAAAGTAAATATTTAAGTTTAAATAAATTATAATTTTAATTATAAAGTAAAAATTTAATTCTATTTTAATCATTTAATGAATATTTTGTTTGGTAGCTCGAAGCCAATGCCAAAAGTCTCCTTCCGGACGAAGTCCATTATTTTATATGGTGCTTATAGCAAAAACAGTGTATTTCATTCAGCGATTACACTGAACAATTAAATGCATTTTTATATTATCAAAAAGAAATTTTTTGCGATTTTTAGCCAACAATGTTTTGTATTGTGAGAAAGACCGCTCGACATCGCAGGATGTAGTTGGGCACCATTTAAAATAAGGGACTTCGTTCGGAAGGAGACTTTCGGCGTATGGATCCATTGTCTGTGAGTTTTTAAACAAAATATTTTTTATACATATATAATATAATATCTCTTTATAAATATATATAATATCAAAGAAATTACAATGTTGCCAGATGTGAAGGAAGTATCAAAATTTGCCCGATTACAAGCTAAAATCTGTTCGAAAAGTTAAAAATATGTAAAAATATGCACAAATAAGCACAATCGTTATAAATATGCAAAATTATTAACAAACGTCCAAATATGCAAAAGCATATATTATATGCATTTGCATATAATTGTCTTCCCTGACTATTATAGAAAGGGAGACTCACGAAATTTAAAGCCAGGCAAGCTCGGTAACCGCTGAACCGATTTTTTTATGATAAATCTTTAAATTAATTCTTTGATTTCAAGTTGATAATTTTGATAATTCTTTGCTTATTCAATTCCTGTGATAATTTCCAGAGTTATAGCTTACTAAGTTTTTCGAAAAGTATATTCCCTAATTATTACAAAATTCACGTATTTTATTTGATGCTCACATTCAACAAGCAGCACAATCCAACAGCAAACAAAGTTTTCCTCTCTTGGTGCCATGCTGTGTAGTTGCATTCAGTGAGGTTCTTGCTGTCATACAGTGTTGATTACATAATGTACATAAATAATGTAAACAATTATTAAAACAACTTTTTTGTAGTGTCAATGGCCGCATTCAGCGCAGACAACTGTTGTGAACTGTAATAGTAGCGCTACCTTAGTTCACGATGTTTTTCTCTGAATGTGTTGCTACTCTACACGTCAGAAGCTAGATTCAATTTAATTTTTATGCAAATTTAATTCATTTGCAAAGGTTTCTCACTTAAATTTGCTGCGTTATTTCTGCGTTTATTAATTTAACAGCGTCAGTAACAGCATCTGACAGTTAAGCAAACAGTTGTGTTCATGTAGCATAGAATTTGTTCGCTCGATTAAAAGGCGTTCGCTACTTTATCAGTTTTAGTTAGCGCTACCAAATATGTACCATTCAGCGAATTTTTACACAACAGTTGCTAACTGTTGTCTGCGCTGAATGCGGCCAATCAAATCCTTGAGCTCGAGCTTAAGAAGAAGTCAAGCTCTATTCTTGCCAGAAATAATATATATTAAAATTTTTTTTGTACATTTTTAAAAAGTTATTTTTTTACATTTTTTATATTTCTATGTGTTTGTTGTAATTTTCGTTTTAAAAACAAAATTTGAAGCTCCAAAAACAAAATTTTTCACTGAAAAGCAGTTGACAATTTTTATCAAAATTTATTATTTTTGAGCTGCAAATTTTGTATTGAGATCAAAAAATTTCAACAAACACATAGAAATATTCAAAATACTGTTAATCCCTTTATTGTAGTATTAAAATAACCATTGTGGAAATATTTGCAACACCCTGTCGAAATATATTTAAACATTACCGCTTTTACCGCAAAGGAAATCAACACATATGCATTTGCTATTCATCCGCTTCATTTTTTGTGTCTCTTTGCCTTCCGCTAGCAACAACATCAACAACAATAACAATTGCACTACCACCACCAACGACAACAACAACAACATTAGCAGCTCAACTCAACTCGCGCTTTTGCTAAACAAGCAAAAGTTTTGTACACAAAAACTGTTTGCGAGGCAAAAGTTTTTACATCATCACAAATGTAGTTGCTTTTGTTGTTTTTGTTGCTATGTACTTGTTGTTATTATTTGTGTTGTTGTTGTTGGTGATGGTGGCTACCATGTTGTTGTTGTTGTTATTAAACTTGTGGATGCTACTGCTGCTGCTGCTGTCGTTGCTTTTTGTTGGACCCAAAGGATCTATATTAATACGTAGGTATAAAAAGGGAGATTTCCCGCCATTGCAGCTCTTATCGGCTTAAAAACTGTGTAATGCTTTTTTTTTTGTTTTTTTTTGTTTTGGTTTTTGGAGTTTTTATAAAATCTTTTTGTTGTTGTTGCTGCTGTTATTGTTGTTGTTGTTTATTTTCGTGCTCTTTCCGAGGCTTTTACAAATAAAAACATAACTTTGCACGATCATAATGTATCCATAGAATAATTTTTTTAACATACTCGTATCTACTCATAAATGGATACACTTGAGAATTATGGATGTGTTGAAAAAACTGACATACACAAATACATACATACAAACAATATCAATTACTGATAAAGCAAAATAGTTATCCGAAAGATAGAAGAAGTGCTGTGTCGAAATGTTTGAACCCAAAGATTTTCTCTAAATTACACATAAAAATGTTTATTATAAATAAAAATGCTAGAATATTAAATATTTAGCCTGTTGATGAACGTATCATTTGGTTATATGTTAAAATATTTCAAAGAGTAATGTTTGCTTGAGTAAAAATGAACTCCTAGAGAAACAACACATTCAAAACCTTTGGTTAATTCCGATGGCAAATGTTCATATATGACTGAACTCCCACAAAAAAAAAAAAAAAACTTAAAGTGCATCTTTACAAAGCAGAATAAATTGAAATGGAAGTGAAGATTATAATGGAAGAACCATCCAAGTAAAAATATTAGCGTGCGAACAGCGGTTGAACATGGCCTTAAAATAATCAAAAAAGCCAAGCAATCAACAGTTGGGTTGAACAACGACTGAACAAGGCCTAAATTAAGTTTTACGCTCGTTGTATGCTACCAAATTCTTCCAAGCTCTTATTTTACAGCAAACGTATGCGCTACAACAAAAGTCTCACTCGGCGATGTTGATAGTATCGCCACTTGTGTGTGGCGCAATAGATTTCTTTTTTTGCGTATGAAGTTAGTTAAAAAAAGCTGTTCATTTTCATTGTAGAAACATCAGTGTTCGGCCGCTGTACGCTCATTGTACAGCCGAGATGATTTCAAAACGGCCTCTATACGGCCGCTGTTTGGCCAAAAAGTCCTGCAAACGACCCTTGTACGGTATAATATTTTTGGGTCAATGATCAAACAAATAGTAAAAATAAATACCTCCACTTGATAAAGATAGTTACAAAAAAATTGTATGTACAAATATTATAGGCATTTATGATCCAGACTTTAACCATAACACTACACTGAGAAAAAAAAACATACATTAAAATTAAACAAAAAATTATAAAATATAAATTTAACTCATTTGCGTTTCTACAAAACAAAATTTAAAACAACCGTGCTTAATTTTCAACTATAAACTCATTGCTGTTTTTTTTTATAATTTTCTTTTATTATTTCCTTTCAATAACAAAAAATACGTCGCTATCAGAGATTGAATTAAAAAATTATGTACAGTAGAATCATTGAAAATTATTGCCAGACAGTTGAGATTCTGCATTCGATTGATTGAAAATATTTTTGAATTAGTCTTACAAATATTGAACACAAGATGAAATAAAAACTAAATAATTATTTTGATATATAAAGTATTTCAAGCCGCAATAAAATGCAAACTTCATCATAGAAGTCAAAAAATTTGTTATTCGGTGGTCCCAGGGGTCGCCGATCACGAATCTGACTTCAAAAACTCGAAAAAGTTAAAAAATGACATCAAAAAAATGGCGGTTTAATTTATTTGTTTTTAATTTAATAACAATATTTTTAAATTATGTTTCAAAATATTTGTTTTAAATATAAAATTTTTTGCAATAAATTTTTCGTTTAAATATATGTGTTTTTATGTTCTTAGATGTTATTTTAAATTATGTTTTAAAATATTTGTTTTTAATATTAAATTTTTTGCACTAAATTTTTCGTTTAAATTAATGTGTTTAAACTTAAAATTTTGCAATGAAAATATATTTATAAACATTGTTTTGAAAACAAAAACTTTTGTTTTTAATTAAACTTTAAAAACATTTGTGTTTAACTTAAATTAAGTTGTTTCAAGCTCTATTTCGAAAACAAATTCATTTAATAAGAACACCATTTCATTTAATTTTAACAAATATTTTCCTCAGTGTATTAAAAACAATATTAAATTTCAAAGCTCAATGGAAAAAATAAAAACTTAATGCTTGCATATTTTAATTATTTTATATTATTTTATAATTCTAAAAAAAATATTTAATTCTTATATAAATATTAAAAATGTAGTTTGTTAGAACTACAATTGAGCTTAATGCCAAAAAAGTTCATGAAGCAAGAGATTGCAACTTAAAGTTATTTGCAGAACAAACCACCTAGCAGACAAGACAGACTGTTTCGTTGATCGCTACATCAACTCTTCAGTAGTCTTCTGTCGTTTCTGCAGTCCATTCTCTTTGACAAGCTTATACGCACAACTTCTGTTAAACTCAAACAAAAATATTTGCACTTTGCCTTTCAAAGTATTGTTTTTCTGCTATTTTGCGTAAAAGTTCAAATTTTAATTTTTGTCTGAACTGATAAATTCAAAATAGAAGAAACAAGTAACTGCTGTACATACCCGTAAGTAAGTCAAAAACTTGCACTTATCTCTTTTTTATATAGTCTTTACTTATCTCTAACTAGTCTACTTTAAATATTAAATTTTTTGAGTCAGGAGTCTTTTAAAGTGGTAGAGTATCAGCACCAAGCTCCATTTATATAAATATATATATACCTACAACTCAATTTTTCAAAAAAATTGTAGTTACCCAGTTCTTCTATTGGACTCCTCAATTGATAATAACCCTACTGATTGAGGTGGTGACGGGCATAACCCCAAGGGACATAATCCTAAAGTACCAATTTGGAATTGTGTCCCCTTATTTTGCGGACATAATCTCAAAGATTGAATTTAATTTGGATTATGACCATTTATTAAGCGCTTATTAAGAGAAATATAACACCAAATGGGGATACTGACTGCTTGGAAGATTACCTTTGTACGGAAAATTGTTATCACCATTTCGTACAAGGAAAATCAATTTTTTATGGTGAAATTTATTTTGGGACTACGTCCTCTTTTTTTGGGCTTTGACCTCTTTAGATCTGGCCATAATCCCAAACCCAATTTTTGGAATTATGTTCTCAAGAAAAGCTGCCATAATCCCAAATTTGAATTGAGTTGTATATGAAATTTGGGATAATAATAACTTGGGCAAGGTTGCCAGTAATGTGGGAAAAATCCCATTCGTGTTAATTTTTAATTGGTTCTGGAAATTTCTTTTTGCGGGAATTCCCATTGTATATTTTAATCAAGAGTGGTATTTTTTAATTGGCGTGTGAATTCAAAGTGGTATTTTTTAATTGCATGGGAATTTTTTTTATAAATATTTTTTTTTACTTTTATTAAGCAAAAACTTAAATTTGGTATTCGATGAACGACGTATATATACAGAAGCGTATAGCTATTAGCTTACGCTGTACACTTCCTCGACTTGCCCTTAATAAAAACGATTTAATTGCATATTTGTTTTAAGAACAAGTTGCCATCACAAAATTGCATGGAAACTAAGTAGACATTTTTTGGCATTTTTGATTTGAAACTCTGAATTTTTGATTTTTTTGCAAGTGTAAAATTTACAGAATTTTTTTTTAAAATGCCAAAAATAAGTGAAAATTATACAGCCCAAATCTGGATGATGAATGGTGACCGGAAATAGCCCCAAGGGCAAGGTTGCCAGTCAAAATTCAGATTAATTCCGAAAATTACCTTTTTCCCACAGTAACAAATTAAATACCACCAAAATTCCCATGGTAAAGGTAAACAAAAAATTCCCACAGCAATTAAAAAATACCAAAAAAATCCCACAATCATTAAAAATTACCGCAAAAACCACGCTTTTTAAAAATACCACCAAAAATTCCATATGGTTTTTAAAACCCACAACAAATTAAATACTTATTAAAAAATACCACAAAAATTCCATATATATATGAAATTAAAAAATATTAGAAACACCACAATAAAATTATTCAATAAACGCCGTATTTGCGATGTTAATAGCGTAAGAGCGATATATTTACAGATGCATATTTTGCGACAGCAAAAATGTAAAGGATTTTTCATACACTACTCAAAATCGTGGTGTACAAATGAAAACACCTTTTTCCAATTCTCCGGAAAAAATCATTCGGAATTGGGCTGATAATTACTAACAAAATAATAATAAAAATATTTGCAAGTGTACTTATCGAATCCATTGGTCTTCAATTATCTTTTAAAATCAAAATGAAATCACAGTTGCCATTATACGCATTATATGCTCTGTTTACACCACGTAAACAGTTTGTATCGTAAGCTGTGTATGTAAGATCCCATACAGTTTTGTTGTAGCAAAATACGATTCTGTAAATATATCGCTCTTACGCTATTAACATCACATTAGTTCATTGAATAATTTCATTGTGGTGTTTCTAATTTTTTTTAATCTCATATATATATATATATATGGGATTTTTGTGGTATTTTTTAATAAGTATGGGATTTCTCGTGGGTTTAAAAATTCATATGGGATTTTTGGTGATATTTTTAAAAAGCGCGGTTTTTTTGTGGTAATTTTTTTTGTATTTTTTATTTGCGGTGGGAATTTTTTCGCTTAACTTTACCATGGGAGTTTTGGTGGTATGTAATTTATGTTACTGTGGGAAAAAGGTAATTTTCGTGGGAATTGTTCCGAATTTTGACTGGCAGCCTTGCCCTTGGGGCTATTTTCCGTCACCATTCAAGGATTATCACAAAATGTTCAGTTGTGTTTAGGACTTTTTTAATTGACAATATTATTAGAACATTTTTTAATCGAGTAAATGACTTTGTGTACATTCAAAAGGAATTCTTTTAATTTTATTTTTGAATATATGTCATATCATCATAAAATCAACCTTATATCTCTTTATTTGTATTGTTTGTTCATTATAAGGGTATATTTTTTAAATGGGACATTTTTATTTCCCTGCTTTTTAACCCTTTGTGGAAAGAACTGCGCAGTCGCTTTATATTTAGAAAATTTACCGCAGTTTTAAGAGAAATTCTCTTAAGTTTTGTGAATTTTTCAAAAATCTGAGAGAAAAAAAAATATTAACATGGTATTCATGAAATTCTGAACTGCTCTACTTCAGTTAATGAATTAACAGCAACACGGATTGTACGCATACAGCAGATTTTTGTCATCATTTCTGAAATCATAACAAATCAACGTGATAAACAAAAAAATTTAAATTTGAATGAAATTTTTAATATAAACAAGCTCTAAATTTCATTTTGATTTCATTATCATTAAAAACTGGAGGATATAGTATTTTAACAGGATTTTTATTAACAAGGCTTTTTCTTACATCTGAAGGGTTTAATGCAATAACCATATAAGATACATGACCTAAAACTTGACTCAAATATTTACATGAGTGATATGTGCAAGCAATACTGTAAATGCCATTTTAAGCAAATAGTTTTCATATGTTTTATTATTATTTTTTTATTGAAAAAGTATTAAAGTCTACTATGTAAAACAAGTTATAATTTATTTTAAAAACGTATTGTTATAAAAATAAAATAATCATGTATTTGAAAACTTTAAAGTAAATATTTATATGTGCAAAACTTAATTTTATTGATTTTATAGAATAAAAAAGAAATATGTTTATAAAGATTTAAGTAAGGAATATGTTTTTCTTTCTTATCTATGACTTTGCTTAGCCTGAAAGGCATAGAGTTTCCAAGTTTTATCAACTTGGGCCAAAGAGGGTCCCACAGGTCTTATATATGATTAAACTCTGGATTAACAACAGGCCACTCGAGCACTGGTGTATTTTGTTATGGCTTGACCAAAATTAGAAGTGATTTCATTTGTTATGAGGAGTAATTTAATTTTGGGATTATGAGTTATTTCAATACGACTTAATTAGGATCGTTTTCGTGCCAAATTTGTTGAATTCTGCTTCTGGTAACTCTTGGATCCAAAAGCGCTGCAATTTCACCACAACTCATCGCTTTTTCACAGCAAGACGTTGAATTTGTGTTTGCATCGTTGGTCAATCACCAATTTCCTTCCACTACGCTTGATTAGTGCAGCATAGTTGCCAGGTTCTTTTAAAAAATGTATTTTGGTGTTTCGGTGACAATCCACCCTAGCAGCTTTTGCACCTTCTTTCAAACCGGCTTCACTTAAGCTCTTTTAATTGTGCGCATATTTTGTTGCACAGCGAGTATCTACAGAGTTAGGTTGCTTGTGGGATAGGAATTATTTTTTGGATAAAAATCTTATGGTTACCCCTTGAGGGGTGAAATGTATTAGCGAGTCCTGTTATCTGATTCCTTCTTCCTAACTTTTTTCAGAATATACTTATCTCCTATCTATCTTTTTTCTGGGGATTTCCCTACAATATATAAGGAAACATTTCGAAAATACTCAATATCTCCATCGAATTTACACCTAGAAGGAATTAGCTTCGCTTGAATGTTAAATGAATGCGATGGCCCAATTAGTTTTTATAACTTCAGCATTGCTACTGAAGACACCGATCCGTTTACTAACTCTTCGCAGTTATCCAATGCCACTCATATTTTTTGTGGTAATAAAGTTTGATAGCATTGATCTTTAGCTCAAATTTCCATATCCTAGTGCCAAGTAAAAGAGTGTTAAAGTTAGAATGTTAACTTTTGATGTTGAAAATACACCGATGCAAACATATTCTCCAAAATTTTATAGAATCGGAAGGTTAGTTTCGAAGTAGTCACGTTTATGTTTTGGAGTTGTATGGGAGATGTCCAGCTCTCTTTTGCAATCGCACGTATACTTTTTGTGGTCAAGTCGTCTTTCTTTCCATTTTGAAGGCTTTTTCTTTCAAAAGTGGAAAGATGTCGGGTTTGAGGTGTTGGAAATGTATGGGAGGTGCCACGCTCCGTTATCTACTACCTCTATTATTACTCCTAAACTCTCGTACCTAAAACTGTTTTTACCGCTTAACTTTTAGCTCATAGGTTCAGAAGTTTTTGCAATTTTTTAACTTTTTTAGAAAAATTAATATAAGGTTTTTTATCTCGGGCACCAGAAGTACCGAAGATAAGTACTTTAGCTCACGGAGAAAACTGTTTGCTAAATATGTATTTTGGCTAAGCAAAACTTGGGCTTGAATCTCAGCCACTTTAAAATTATGCATAACTTCAGCAAAAACTAATCAAAATTTGTTTTCCCATCTTATAATAACTTAACAAAATTTTGATTAAATTCAAGCAAAATTTTACTAAGTTATTATAAACTGCATTAGCAAATTTCTACTAAATTCAAGCAAATATTTGCTAAGTTATAATAAATTGGAATAGCAAATTTTGATTAGTTTTTGCTGAAATCTAGCATATCTTTATTAACATTAGAAATAATTATTAACATCAAACTTAATTTAATTGAAAATCTTCCATAATCCGGAGACTTGAACCTCGGCCGCGTGAGTGTAAGTTTATGGGCTTATCCATTTGACCATCGCAGTTGTTAACTAATCGTCGCCTAATTTTTTTTCATTTAGAATAAACGTGTGCTTGTGTGTTTGTAAGAAATTTGCTTGAATTTAATAAAATTTTGCTTTATCCTAAATACATTTCAATTTAGCAATTTGCTGATTTGCTTTTAAGTAAAACATTTGCTTGATTCAAGAAAAATAATTATCTCCGTGTATTTATATTCAAGGTTTTTATACTTGTGACAATCATCTTTCCTTTTTAAGAGCATATAATCGGGATAGATTTTAATCAAATAATACTATGTCAAACAATTAAATATGCTTTTAAAAAAAGTTGATGTCTTCCTCTCCCGCAAGAACAAAATTTTTTTTTAAGTAAAATAGTAAAAAACCAAGATCTCAAAATGCTTTGATTTTTGTAAGAAAAACTACATATGTCTTTTAGCAAAAGTAAACAAAGGCTTTAACTAACAATATTCCGCCAAACACGATGCTTTTTCGATTTTTACCCAAAAGGTCCTGTGTGAAGGATGTTCGGATCTAAAGGTACATTCGAGGTAGCACAGAACTTTTGATTGCTTTCTGATTGTCTAAATTTTGGCGATTTTGATTATTGTGTTGACGCTTTCCCTAAGTTTGGTGAATTAATAGTTTGCATATTTTTGGCATACGCATTTTCTTGTTTTTGATAAATGTATACTTGAATGCAATTTTTTAACTTTTTCAGAAAAATTAATATAAGGTTTTTTATCTCGGGCACCAGAAGTGGTACCCAAGATAATTTCATTAATTTAGATTCTTCAAATATTTCTGAACAACACCCTGTCCAAAAGTATAACTTTATAACACCAGGTTAAGACTACGATTTCTTTTCCTATTTCGATTTTTTTATTTAAATTTTCCTTCCTTTAACACCTCAACTCAGCATTCACAAAAATGTTATATTAAAATTTTGAGTTTCTGAGGTTGCCATTTAATGGGTCTCAATTGACTTAACAATTGATGTTAAGAAGTGTTTTAATGAAATAATAACCGGAAAGAAGATATGAACAAAATTGGTACATTTCATGCTTGAAGTAACTTATTTTAAATATCTAAATAAGAAAAAAAAAATCGTGGTTTTTTCCTGCTGTTTTAAAAAGATATTTTTATACAGTGTTTCGTTCAAAACTATTTGCAGAATCCGAATTGAGAAAATTATCTTTGGTACCACTTCTGGTGCTTTAGATATAAAACCTTATATTAATTTTTTTGAATAAGTTAAAATATTGCATTCAAGTATAAATTTCTTTAGAACAAGAAAATGCATATGCGAAATATATCCAAATTATTAGTTCGCCATATTTAAGGAAAGCCTTAGCACTCTAATCAATATCACCAAATTTAGACAATGAAAAAACAATTAAAAGTTCTGTGCTATCTCGAGTGTACCTTTAGATTCAAATATTCTTTACACAGGACATTGTGGGTAAAAATAAAGAGTGCCATCGCGTTTGCCAAAATATTGTTAGTTAAAATCTGTGTTTACTTTTGCTTTAAGACATACGTAGTTTTTCTTACAAAAATTAAAGCATATTGAGATTGTGACTTTTTACTGTTTTTCTCAAAAAACAACTTTGTCCTAGCGGGAGAGAAAGAGATCCTTATTTTTTTCTAAAATTTTTTTTGGGAGATATTGACCACCCAATGCAACTTTTGAGACCTCTTAGAATATGAAATTCGAAAAAATTGTAATTCGATACGCCCTAGAGTGCAACCCTAATTTAAGGTCACACAGGTCCTTCCATGTGCAGTCACCTCGGCCTTGTCGGAACTGGGGGTGGAGGATTTTCTCGTGAGCTTCATACACCAGATGCTCTTGGGCAGGGTGGTGAACTCAGAACTGGGAGGATCCTCCACTCGTAGGTTTGTAAGCAGAGGCACTCCGCAGGGAGGAGTTTTGTCACCACTTCTGTGGTCCGTGACGGTTGACCAGCTGTTGCGCATCATGGAAGGGGAAGGCTACAGGGTTGTTGCTTATGCAGACGATATTGCAATCATTTTTAACGGAAAGTTTCCCCAGACTCTCTGTCAACTCATGGAGAGAGCACTCTTAATTCTCTCGAGATGGGCATCCACGTGTGGTTTAAGTGTAAACCCCGAGAAAACAGATCTCATTCTTTTCACTAGGAAATATAAAACCCCCAACTTAGAACCTCCGCGTCTGAACGGCACGAGGTTGCTCTTAAGCGTTAGCACGAAATACCTAGGAGTTATACTGGATAAGAAGCTTATCTGGAATGTTAACATTACGGAACGGGTTAAAAAGGCAAACATAGCACTATTTGCCTGTAAAAAAGCTATAGGTAAAAAGTGGGGTTTTTCCCCCAAAATAGTACGCTGGATTTATACAGCAATTGTCCGCCCCATACTAATGTATGGCTCACTGGTATGGTGGAGGGCCCTTGATAAGGCAACCGCACTTCAGAAGTTTGCAAAGGTGCAAAGAAGCGCAGGTCTTTGTATTACGGGGGCACTGTACTCAACACCAACTAGCGCCCTCAATGTCATGCTTCACCTTCCTCCTCTCGATATCTTTGCCAGGGAATGTGCCAACACAGCAGCCCTGAGACTTAGAGAATCTGGTAATTGGATAGGTAACAACTGCGGCCACACAATTATTCTGAACTCGTCTGCACCCGACAAAACAGACTACTGTGTGCCGTGCTTAAATCTTGAAAAGAACTATGCAGTTTTCATCCCTTCACGGCTAGACTGGGCAAACAAAATCCCCCTTAAAACCTCCGCCATAAAAATCTTCACAGATGGATCCAAACTTCGAGAACAAGTAGTGGGAGGTATTTACTCCCAGGATCTCGAAATCGAAGCGTCCTTTAGACTTCCTAACTATTGTAGTGTCTACCAAGCGGAAATGATGGCTATTCACGAAACCACTAGGATTCTAGGTCAAAAAGACCTTGAAGGAAAAAGTATTTCCATCTTTTCAGATAGCCAAGCTGCACTGAAAGCACTGAACTCAAATATTGACAACTCTAAAACTCTCACTGAGTGCCGCAAATCTCTTAACGAGATGGCAAGGCTACTCAGGATTCACCTCATATGGGTACCCGGACACAGGGATATCGAGGGCAACAATTTGGCCGACGAATTGGCAAGGAAGGGTACGACCTCTAACACCCTCTTAAATGAGGACTTTATTGGTATACCAATTTCCTCCTATAAACTCCAGTGCAAGAACAGATCCCTACGTCTTGCACAAGAACGCTGGGAACGCCTTGATACATGTAGGATAACTAAGCTAACATGGCCTACCTACGATTTAAAACGCACCAACTCACTGCTTGAGTTAAGCAGGGTAAACCTGTCAAAAATAGTACGAATCCTTACGGGTCACTGCCTGATCGGAGCGCATGCCCTTCGGTTGGGAGTTGCATCGAACGATTTCTGCAGAAGCTGCAGATGTGAGGAGGAGGTAGAAAGCGTTCAGCACCTCCTCTGCGAATGTCCGGCTCTAGCTAAAAGGAGAATGGCAACTCTGGGCCTTCCCTTTTTAAACGGACTTGCCGAAGTCTCATGCCTGGAAATCAAGCATATACTCAATTTCATTATCCGCTCGAACTGGTTTGAGGAGGGAAATCTCTATTAGGTTTTTTTTAAAGAGATCATGTGGTATCACAACGGGCCTGCATTGGCCTAAGTGTACGAGTCGTCTATCGGCTCAGCCACCGTTACCTAACGTAACCTAACCTAAGGTCACACAGCCTCAAAGCTTGGTATTCGTGGCCATGCGCCTGTTAACATTTTATGGGCGTTGGACAAAGGCCGTGGCACCTCTCATACAATCGACATTTTTAATATCGACTAGTTTTGGAATTTAAGGTCGCACAGCCTCGGAATTGAGTATTCAAACTCAATTTACACGAGTAGTTTTACTGGTAGCATTTAATGGGCTTTGAAGAAGGGAGCGTTCCACATTTTCAGCAGCCAAAATTTTCAGTATAACTTTCAAACTACAAGTCACACGTCAATGATCCTCGGTACGAAATTATTGTTTAAACTTTGTCAACTTGCTTGCACCTGTGCGAGAATAAAAAAACAATAGTAACCAAGAAAATAAAAATTATTTCCCGTGAAGAAATTTTATTTTTCGTCGTAAATACTTACATGTGAGTGAGATTGATTAGCATTTATTTTCAATCAAATATGATAACTTTTTCAAGTTTTGAACGATATTAAACACAGCTACATCAAGAAATCACTTCTGTCTTAAGGCAGGCCCGGTAGTGTAGCGCTCGAAGCTTTTAGGTATTTTTAGGATTTTTTTTAAAGGTTAAAATAATGAACAACGATATTAATACTTTTAAGGTATATTGTAACTAGGGCTGCCAGGTTTTTTTTTAAAAAATCGGGATTTTACAAAAAATAAATCGGGACATAAGAACAAAAATCGGGAAAATAATAACAAAAATCGTGTATGCATGTCGCTCGTTTTTTTCAATAACGTCACAACTCAAAAAATGCAATATCTTAGTTAAGTACATAGAAACACTTGTCATAGATCAATTTTAATTGTGTAAACGATAACGATATCTTATTTACTTTTCGCGATAGAGGAAAATGTGTCGCTCAATAGTTCAGTACCACAGCACAATTTTTGATGCAAATGTGACATGCATTCTTACGGACACTGCTTCCAGAAGACATTCTATATATCAAACTGTGCTTCTTTTTAGCCTTATAAACAAGTTCTTTCAAGTGGCATTTTTATTAAATCCTCCTGGAAGACATTCAAATGGCATTTCGTTTCAATTAAAGTACAAAAATTATGTATAATTAGATATTTTCCGTGGGATTTTTTAAACCCCCAATGAAACCCAATAACTTACTACTTACAACACCAAAATGCTTTGAAAATCGGGAAAAAGGATAAAATGTCGAGAAAAGGGATATTTTCCCAGGGATTTTTTAACCCCCAAACCACAAAAAACATTCCAGTCCATTAAATGCCTTCTTAAAGTTCTGCTGAAAAACACCTACTAGAATCCTTTGATTGAAGGGCTGAAAGAAATCTACCTTGAAAAAGTCCTAGAAGCACTTTTAAAGAAGACTAAGGAAAGCATTCCTCCCAATGACATGCATATGTTAAAATAAGGCCTTCTGGGTATGAAAGTGGAAGGGATGGAATTCAAGGATGGACTTTCCTTTCCTCTTTAGCTTCTTTTGGAAGCACTTTTTTTGCTGGGACGCTGAGAATAAAAAAAACTTAAAATACGTTAACTGAAAATCGATTTCTTTGAGTAAGCTTCTTTGAATAAAAAGAGCGATATGTAGCTTTAAAAAAATATATTTTATTGCCCAAGGAAATAAAACCACACCAAACAGTGCGTTTTTCAAGTTTTATTGGCAGCTCTTGAACTGCCTCTGGATGCTCTTCAAATGGACACGTACAAACTTAAAGTGAAGAAGAATATCTGTACAAATAAAAACATAGTGATTTAGAAATAAAAACATAGAAAATAATTTTAAAAAGTAATAAAAATAATAGAAAAAATAAATTTTATTTCGGAAAATCGGGACATTTTGCGTCCCGCGAAGACCTTAAACATTTTCAGGCTGAAAATCGGGACAACCCCTTTGCAAATCGTGACCTGGCAGCCCTAATTGTAACACTCATTCATCATAAAAAATTTGTTTAATTTAAAAAATTGTTGAATATGTTCAAAATGGCACTCAACTAGACTCTCTCAAAGAAAAGTGACCTGGACGGTTTTGTAGATTTTAACTCTTTAAATTTAAGTAATAAAAACATCTTGTTTTTACCGGTTAATAAGAATTTTTAATGATTTTTGCGGGGAATTACACATTTTATCTGATATTTGCGGGGAATTTGTTTTTATATTAAATTTGCTGATACAATGTTCTTCCTACAGCGTTAGAAAAATTTAATTAACATTAGCAAAAAAAAATGCTTGTAGCAAAATTATTTTTTTTAATACATTGTTGTTTAATTTTCAATTCATTTTCGTTTATAACCTTGGAAGGAATTGAAAAAAACTTTGACACTTCAATTTGCATTTCAATAACAACATAAATGTGCGAAGTTGACTTAAGACAGGTTTTAGGCAAAATCGGTTAAAATTAAGGCATATTTTAGAAGCAGTTTTCTAAAAAGGATATTATACATACAAAAAATTTAATTCGCATTTTAGTTTAACATCATCAGTACAAGTAAAAATTGTTTTAACATATACAGCCTTACCAAAAAGAGATTTTAATGTACAACATTTTCGAAAATGTTGAACATTAAGCAAAAACAGTACCAATAAAAACTTAAAGTCAGTTTTAAATTTAAAAAATAGCCAGCTCAGAAAATACACAGCTTTTCCATGTATTTTATATTAAAACTGACTACTTTCTACTAAAGGGTGTTTCTTTTAGAGGTATAGAACTTCGAATTGAAATAAAACACAAGAAAATCGTTTTAATGTCCATCAATTTAGCTTTATTGGAAGGATAATTTTTAATCATTAAGCCATTAATATTTTAATATGATTTCGAGCATGTGGCCGCCACGGCTGGCTCGAATAAAGCTAATTCTACAGGTCCAATTTTCAACCACTTTTTCGAGCATATGGGGCCGTATGTCGGCAATAACGCCACGAATGTTGGCTTCCAAGTCCCCTAACGTTTCTGGTTTGTTGGCGTAGACGAGCGACTTCACATATCCCCAAAGAAAATAATCCAATGGTGTCAAATCACACGATCTTGGTGGCCAATTGACAGGTCCATTCCGCGAAATTATGCGCTCATCGAATGTTTCCTTCAATAAATCGATTGTGACGTGCGCTGTGTGGCATGTAGCGCCGTCTTGTTGGAACCACAACTCATCCACATTCATGCCATCCAATTCGGGAACAAAATAGTAGGTTATCATGGCTCTATACCGGTCTCCATTAACGGTAACTGACTCTCCAGCATTATTTCGGAAGAAGTATGGCCCAATGACTCCACCAGCCCATAGAGCACACCAAACAGTCAGTTTTTGTGGATGTAATGGCGTCTCAAGGGTCTCATGTGGATTCTCTTCACTCCAAATGCGGCAATTTTGCTTGTTGACGTAGCCATTCAACCAAAAATGAGCCTCATCACTGAACAAAATTTTGCGATGAAAATCAGCATCGAGATCAATCTCATTTTCGGCCCATACACCAAAATCACGACGCATTGCATGGTCTCGCGGCTTTAATTTTTGCACAAGCTGGATCTTGTAGGGTCGCAAGCCAAGATCTTTGCGCAAAATCTTCCATAAAGTTGATGGACAAAGCTCCAATTGCTGTGCACGGTGGCGAATCGATTCATTCGGGTCCTCTTCAACGTTTTGGTCTACAACGGCAATTGTTTCTTCGGTGGGCACTGTTCGACGTCTCTGCGGATGCGTATTGTCACATAGAGTAAACGTAGTGCGTAAACGACCCATGGTTAACCGAATTAATTGCTCTGATGGACGATTATGTCGACCATAAAATGGACGGAGCT
Source organism: Dichetophora obliterata (assembly GCA_963920525.1). NCBI lineage: Eukaryota > Metazoa > Arthropoda > Insecta > Diptera > Sciomyzidae > Dichetophora > Dichetophora obliterata. Next base: position 205,668,591 of record OY986436.1, on the reverse strand, counting down.
TGCGGTAAACTTCGCGAACTGATCCATTATTTTCGAAATAAATTTGCACGATTTGCAAGCGTTGTTCTTTTGTCAACCTGTTCATGATGAAATGGCAAACCAAACTGAACATAAATGACATTAGAGTTGCCAGATTTGACCACAAAATGCCAGTTTTATCTCTATTTGAAAAACAAACCTCTAAAAAAACACCCTTTACATGGACGATGAACGTTTATTTACGAACAGAGAAATCCTGACAGACTATTCTGCTATAAGAAAACCAAAAACGTATCGGGAATAAGTGAGTTCATAAAATTGCACAGGTTCTTCCACAGAGAGCAGTTGATAAGGTTTTGCGGGGGCCAGTTATGCCCTGGTTTTGCTAGGCAAACATATTTGCTAATTGAAGACATAAGTGGATGAAGGTGATATGTCGCATTTTCGGATTTTCGTTGTTCTATGCATAGATGAAGATGTAATGTACATACAAACAATTTCAAACCTTACAACAACCATGTGTGTGGCTATTTTAGAAAATAACTTCTTCACAAAGTTTGATTTAGTATAGAGATCAGTACAAATGCGAAAGTTTGATCTCAATTTTCTCGAAATAAGAATTTAGAATTTAGCGACCTTCATCCACTCAATTTAATTTTGTTAATTTTCTTCTCTGATCAAATATTAGTTTCGTGGTTATGCAATGTTTGTTAAACAGTTGCGTTTTCAGTTATAAAATGAAAATATTGGCATGTTTACTGTTTCAAAAATGTTTGGCCTCAGAGCGAAGAAATGAGCAGGAGAAGAAGTTTAATTATCATTTTATTCGTAAAACACTAACAATAAAGTCAATTCACCAAACATGTTTGCCTAGCATAATAAGGACATAAAGGATTCTTTACTGATATATTACAGAATTGCACCGTTTTCTGGCTGTCGCAATGGTCAACCCTTGACGTCGTTTTCCAAAAATATAAATATAAGCTCTTGTAGGTTCGATAAGGAAACAGCGCTTTATATTTTGGACGCATGCGGGCGCACATCTCTATTTGCCCAACAGGCCAGAAGCTTCGCTCCACGTCTTGTCCTTCTGACTAATTGTTTTTTTATCAAGGCACACTTTCCTGAGGACTGCTTTGTGCTCTTCACTTCAATTGTTAAAACTCTCGCGCTGAAATTCATAATAAATTAAAATTTGTGTATTGTGTGTGTTTTTTTTTTTAAATTATTAAAATGAGTTTATTCCCTTTTTTTGCATCTTAATCATTTTTTTTGCTCCATTTCTTGCCTGTCTCAAATATTTTCTTTTTGAAAAGCGGTTAAAATTATTTGTAACTCTGTCAAAATTGGCAGTTTTTTTGTCATGTTTTTAAAATATCCCTACTTTACCTAAATAATGTTTGACTTATTTTTTATTGGTAGCAAAGAAGAAGTATGGAGCTTTTAAAAAGTAGTCAATTTTAAGTAAAACCGATTTGAAGAGAAAGTGTGCAGCTCGTTATTGGTAAGGCTGATAGTGTGTAAATATATAGATTGCGTTGAAGTTAGTGTGCTTAAAAATAAGCGAAAATCGGGATACACCACAGCTCGGCTGTAGATCATTTGAAATAAATAGATGAATTCAAAAACAGACCCTTGAATTCAATCTTTTACCAAAATTGAATAAAAACATTTAAAATAAAGTAAATTATGAAGCGTGGAAAAATTTAAAAATTTACGATACTTTTTACCGCATTGTTGCGTGTAAAAGCTATACAAATTTTCCAAAGACGCTTATTTTGGTAAAATATGTGTAGAAATACATTAAAAAAAGATTTAAAAAAAATTAAAATTGCTCGATTAGTTTGTTTGTAGTAGTGCGGCCCGTTTTGAAAAAGTATCATACGAGAAAAACACGTTTAAAGTCACTCTGTTTAGTTAAAGGTACTCTGGTGCACCGGGTTTCAAGCGCTAAGGATTCTCTATTATAAGCGGGATTGATTTATTGGTGGTTGGAATTAATTTTAAAGGTTTTTTTTCAGTTTTTGAGCATTTATTTAGAAACAACGGTACAATGTATATTATTCAAAGTATTGTCCATTGTTAGCTACAACATTTTCCCATCTTTCTGGCAGCATATGGATTCCGCGCCGGAAGAACGATTCGTCTTTTGAGGCAATCCACGAATCGACCCATTTTTTGGTATCCTCGTAAGAAGTGAAGCGCTGCTCAGCCAAGCCATGCGTCATCGATCTGAATAGGTGGTAGTCGGAAGGGGCTATGTCTGGGCTATAAGGCGGGTGGGGTAGCACATCCCCATTCAGCGCCTCCAACGTTTCCTTGACGGTTCTTGCAACATGTGGCCGTGCGTTGTCATGTTGAAAAACCACTTTGTCGTGTCTTTTGGCATATTCCGGCCGTTTAACCTTTAATGCTCGGCTCAATTGCATCAATTGTTGTTGGTAGCGTTCCCCAATGATGGTTTCGTTAGGTTTTAGCAGCTCATAGTACACGACACCCTTCTGATCCCACCAAATACACAGCATAAGCTTGGCGCCATGAATATTCGGCTTGGCCCTCGATGTTGATGCATGGCCGGGTGGTCCCCACGATTTTTTTCACTTAGGATTATCGTAATGGATCCACTTTTTATCGCCAGTGACAATACGATGCCAAAAACTCTTCTTTTTATGCCGTTGAAGCAGTTGTTCGCACATGCAAAATCGCCGTTCAACGTCTCTCGGTTTCAACTGGTACGGCACCCAATTTCCTTGCTTTTGAATCATTCCCATGGCCTTCAAGCGTTTGCCGACCGTTGATAAGTCGACTCCCAATGATTCTGACAATTCTTGAAGGGTTTGACACGGGTCTTCATCGAGCAAAGCCTCCAATTCCTCATCTTCAAACTTTTTCGGCTGGCCCGGACGCTCTTTGTCTTCCGTATCAAAATCACCACTTTTAAACCGACGGAACCAGTACTCACAAGTAGAAATCGATGGAGCATAGTCCCCGTAAGCCTCAGTAAGCGTGCGTTGTGCTTCAACCGCTTTTTTCTTCAAATGGAGGCACAAAAGTAAACCTTCCCGCAAATTGCGTTTTGTTGGAACGAAAGTCGACATGTTCACAGAGAAAAAAATATATGTTGTTTACACTTCAGTGGAATGACACATACTGAAAAATGAAGCTTAGACAATGTGCTTTGAAATGAATATAGTCACAGATGTGCCCGATGCGATCTATTGATAGTTACGCCATCTCTTAGAAAACCTTTAAAACTAATTCCAACCCCCAATATCAATTTTTTTGACATATTTGTGAATAGTACAACAATAATCAAACGTAAAAAAATTAGATTTTCAAATAAATGTTTGCCTAAAACCAAACTTAACATACTTTGGAATCGGGCTATCGACATATTGTAGCTTCAAAGTTTGAAGTCGCGACTCGAAAACACATTTTCCTTTATTAAAGTTATTTTGTTTTTTAATTTATAGTGTGCTGTTTTTTTTCAAAACTAACTGTTTTCATAAAATTTATAAAATCCTTAGATTACACAGAGGAACAAAAAAGAAATTTTTTTCTGCGGCATAAGTTTTTGGAGCCAATTAAGATACATGGTATAATGAAGTTTTAATCCTATAATTCACATTGTTTGAGATGACTCTGGTACTCGCGATAAGCCGCTATTTTAAAAATTAAGGAGGTGTCATCACAGATTTTAACATAACTCCAGAACAATTAGTCTGATTTGGTAAAATAAAATATCCAAACATCCGCAGCTAAATTGCCTCCAAGTTACATCTACAATGTTTTTTGATTAGCTGAAATGTTTCGGAAATATTCAGAAAGTTCTTCTGAAAAAAAATTTTTTTATGCAATATTTAAACTTTTTTGCTATTTCATAATTCATAAAAAAACAAAAACGTCAAAATAGCTCTTGTTTGATATTAAGTTATAAGCACACATATGTTACGAAGAAAATAAGCCATATTTCATTAAAATCCATCATTTCCTATTGGATTTTCTTTTGTATTTTGGTTGCGCTTATTAATTTCAAATCCATTTAAAATATAAATCCATTAATATAAAAACATTTAAGAAATTATTTCAGAATACTCTGCAGCTTTATGATTCCTCAAAAAGTTTTTGACTGCTGATAAAAAATTTATCCATGCTTCTAATTCGACCTTAGTAATGTGCTTTGTGAAATCATTGTTGTTTATAAGAGTTCGGATTTGTGGCCCATCAAAGATGCCTGCTTTTCATTTTTCCGAGCTTTGGCCAATCTTATCCAATGCTTTTACATACTGTTTCTTTAGTTTAAGTTTTATATTAAGTGGTGGCAAAATTATTTTTTTCTCGACTTATTAATGGATTTGAATGATTTTATTTATGTCTAAAGTCATATTTGTTCTGGATGTCCAAACTTTCCTAGTGTAGTGCTTATTTTTCGCACGACTGTCCCATAGACAAAGAAAACATGAATATTTAGTGTAGCTACCTTGCTGACCCAATAAAAAGTAAACCATTTTCAAATCAACATACACTGACCACTGGTGTTGAACATATACAATTTTCTCTAAAATAAGTTTGATACTTTGGTATTATTCCTTAAGTTTTGTTGAATGTGCTATCGGAATTGAAGCTAATTTGTTACCATTATGCAGTAACACACATTTTAAACTTATTTTTGAGCTATCTATGAAGACCCATTGCATTTAAAAGTTCAGGAATATTCTAACAGTATACGATTTTCTCCTCCTTTGCAAAGTATCGAAGAATATCTCGTTCTATAGTCCGGTAAGTTTTAACTGATACGCCAGGTTGAAGACAACGTTTTTCTTTAAGTCTTGATGCTAGAAGCTCCGCTGATTTTTTGAATAGCTTTAGATCTGGAATTTTCCGCTGTGTATTTATTTAGCAGTTTTTTATCAAAATGAAATAACATCATTAAATTTGAATGGAGGCAAAAGACGCCAATAGATTTTAATGAAATATGGCTTATTTTCTTTGAAGCATATTTGTGTTTATAACTTAATATCAAAAAAAGAGCTATTTTGACATATTTGAATTTTTATGAATTATTAAATAATAAAAAAGTTAAAATTTTGCATAAAAAAATGTTTTTTTCAGAAGAACTTTCTGAATATTTCCGAAACTATTCAGATAATCAAAAAACATTGTAGATGTAACTTAGAGGCAATTTAGGACTGCGGATTTTCGAATTTTTTATTTAACCAAATCAGACTTACTGTTCTGGAGTTATGTTTAAATCTGAGATGAAACCTCCTTAATTTTAAAATAGCGGTTTATCGCAAGAACCGGAGTCAATTCAAATAATCTAAATAATAGGCTAAGATCTTTATCAATGTATATACTAAAATTGACTACCAAATCCCGTGCCGCAGAATCAGTGTTGTCCTGTGTTATTTATTTAATATTCAACTAAAAAAAATCTATAAGTAAATTCATTAAACATTTTTTTTTGAGGGGAATTTGATGAAAAATCGGGGAATCGATATACTTAAAATTCTAGACCAACTGCCTTAAGGTACTATTACAGTGTGTAGCTATAAAAAACACCTTCCTTATTAATTTTTTTACCTAGTATTATTAATTTTAATGATTCAAATTTTTTTATTATAAAAAATTATTCATAAGGAAATAAAAAAAAAATAATTTTTTTTGTCTTTATAGTTGTTGTTAATTTTCTAAAGGGCGTTGATGTTAGCGTGTATAAAAAATAATTGTAATTGGCTTCTCGTCTCCAGCATTTACAAATAGTCTGAAAGTAAAAAATCAAAGTGCATTCTTTGGGTTGTAGTTCAGCACTCAACCTACGCAAATAAAAAAAAAGAAAAAAAAATGTACTGAAAATGTACAAAAAATGCGTTGAAAAAAATGTACAAAAAACACCCTTTTTTTGACGAAACTTTCAGCCATACAAAATAAAAATTTAAAAGTTTTTTGGCTTAAAGTTTTTTCTAAATGACCTTGTTATTTATTTTGTTGATTTTATATGATTTAAATACAAATTCTAAATGTTTGATAGTTTAAAATTGTTTATTGTATTTAAATCATATATAATCAACACAATAGTTTTTTGGCTTTTTATAGATCTAGTGCTTAACAAAGTCTATAAGGATCACAATGACCCAAGATTCATCGGAATCGATCAAGTAGAATTCCAGATATCTTAGAAGCCGATTCGAAAAACCTTGTTTCGAGAAAAGCGCGATTAAAGATTTAAAGGTTCTTGAATATCACGCGAAAAACGAATATAATATATGTTATAACTTTTTTCTGTTTGAAATTTTTTTTTTTAAATTTTGTATACGTTTTCTTAAGACACTAAAGAAGCATATTTTGAAGAAAAAAATTTTATCTTTAATTTTGTACACACTGTAATAGTACCTTACGTCGACATAAGCGATTATTGCTAGAAACTGAATTCTGGACGTTTAAAAGATTGTACATCTTCTACATAAAAAAAAGACAGTTCTTTGAACAAAATCTTTGTGATGTTCCAAGACCACTGACAAGACTTTAAGAGTAGTGACTCTTTAAGAACCAAAACGTAAAAAGGATATTTCTCTTAATATATTATTACTTCTCTCCTATGGTACGCGCTCTCGGAAACTCTTTGAGCCACGAACATAATCGAATTATATGTTCACGTGGCGCAAGGATTCATTCTCAACACGCTACGCGATGCAGTTAGACTAACAGGTGCCCGTAGCATGTGGGCCAAGCTGGGGGAGCGGACAGACGTAAGTGTTGGTTATTTTAGACCGGTAGTAAAGTGTACTAAATATGTATGAGATAGACAAGTGAACACAATGAGCATAAAAGCTATGAAAGGAGAGAGAGAGATAGAGAAAGAGAAAGTACAACTAAGGGCATCAGCTGTGTTTGACGGAAACGTCATAAACAAAGAGCAATAGCTCTAGAGCGCATGTCCATCGTTGTGGAGCGAGTTATGGCAAGCATTTGCAATTCCCAGCGAGTCCTGGAGTTTTACGAATGTTTCACAAAATTTCCCTCTAATTCAACAGCGAGTAATGGTTACGCTCATCTATCTTCATGTTTTATTTTTATGTTTTTTCTTTTGCTTTTTTTTTGTGCGATGGCGAAAATATTTGTTTTGCACGACTTCAATACCTCCCCCCACTCCAACCTAAAGAAAAGGTGATGTTCACCGAGAAGGCAAACGCACGAAATTAGTACAAATTGTGCATTCATACGGTGCGGATGTACGACGGTTCTCGGTTAAACTCTTGTGGAAATATTAAAACGTTCTGTTCTATGCAGAAGACGCTTCTGCAGTTCGCAAAATACAACGCTACGAATTGAGCAAAATTTTGTGAGGAAATTAAAAACGGAAAGCTTGCGGTTAAAAATTAATAAGAAAGCCTTTTCATTCGTGCGTGTAAAATTTTGTGCATGAGTTTAAGATATTTTTTTTTGTTAACAAGGAAGTTTTTAATTTATTTTTCAATTAAACGTTTTTGACACTTGCACTCGAACACACACACATGCACACAAATACACTATGCAGCGTTTAAATTAATTAAAGCTTTTCCGGTTTCAAGCGCGTAGATGAAGAAATGTAAGAAAGCGTAGATGAAGCAAAATAAAGGGCAAGAAAATTAAAAAAAAATATTCTATAAAGTGGCTCTTTTTCAAGCATCCTTGCAAAGTAGCGCTACACACAAACGGTGTCTGTGCAAAGAAGCTCGATTAAATCAAAAGCTTATTTAAACAAGAGCTTTGAGCAAAAAAAGTGTTAAACAAAAAAGGAAGAAAGCAAGCCAGAGATTGAAGTAAAAATCACGCGAAATAGTTAAAAAATTGCAACAACAATTATAGCGCCATCAAACAACAACAACAACAATCAAAACAACAACAACGACAGCAACTACATTAACAAAAGTGCAAGAGTATCGGCAAGCTGAAAGCTGAAATGAAATTGCGCGCCATTTAATTATTTATTTAACGTAATTAAAGCGCGTCAGTGAGAGTGTAAGTGTAAAAACAACGACAACAACGAAAACAACAACAAAAACAACAACAATCATACTGAAAGTGTGTTATTTTGGCAAAAATAAAGGGTTAAGATAAATGAAAAAATAAAAAAAATAAAAAGAAAAAAAACAGACAACGTACCAGCGCGTCAAATTATTTTAAGCACAGGTGGTAGCACTGGTTAATGTTGCAGCAATACAGTGTGTGTGTCAGTTAACCGGTCTGACTGGCAGACAGCAGGGAAGACAGAGAACAACAGCAACAGAAACACCAACAACGACATACATAGCCACTGTATTGTAGTCATCATATTACCATAAAATAAACACACACACACACACTCAAACACACACTTCCACACACACACACACACACGTACAGACCGACACACACGTTTTGAGCTTTCGAATTTACGGATTGAATTACCGGAAATGAAAACATTCATTGTTGCATATAATGAATGAGTAGAGGAGTAGCAAGGATTTATTTTCTCATTCTTCGACTCATGTTTGTGTTGCTTCTTTCTTAAATAAAACAAATTGTTTTCATTTGGCTAGAAATTTTAATTCAACTTTATTTCCGCTCATGCTAAAGTTTGCGAATAAACTTTAATTTTATAAATCATGCGGATGCATTTTTTGTTTTTTTTTCTTACATTGCTGTTGCTCAGATTTAACAGCCGGTCCTCAGTCAGTCAGTCAGAGAAAATATTTTTATTATCTGCCATAAAAATGTCATTCAATTTAATCCATTAAGCTGCTTAAAAGCTATATAGAGTATTGACAGTTTTGGTATGTTGTTTTTTCAACAAAACGACTGTTTCATTTGAAAACACGCTTTAAGTTTAAAGCCAGCAGTTGAAGTGTTGCAGTTGGAAATATCTGATGTTATCATTGATGTCATTTTAAACTTGCGTCCTTTTTACTACATTAGGCGCGGTGTAACAAAGTGATATAATACATTAATACTTGTATGCCTCAAAAAAAAAAGTTACCATTGCCAAAGCCTAAAAATTTACTTTGATCTATTTTATAAAGATTCCCAAAGTATTTTTGGCTGTCACGATAGCCGCCAGTGAGCTAAACCATTTTGAAATATCCTCCAAAAATCAATTTTTTCGTCAAAAGTTCGACTGGTGTGCTTGTTAAAAAAACAAACAAACGGTCAGAAATAAAAGTGCTGAAAAAGTTATTTTTTAACAGCATCAAAAATTTTGAATTTTTTGCAATCATATTAAAGATAATGCTGTTTTTCGTGTAATTTTGAAAATTTTTTTTAAGCTATTTTCTCTAAAATTTAATTTCAATCAAGATATCGTTACAAGGATTTGAATGTTTGCATTGATTTTTGGACAGAATTGTTTTAATTAATACATATAAAAGTTTAAATAATAATTTTAAGGTACCATCCCAAAAAATATTAAACGAAATTAAAAAAAAAAATAGAAGTAATGAAGTTATTTAAATTTTGAAAAACAGCAGATTCTTTTATCCTATTGCAAAAATTTTAAATTTCTTGATGCAGATTAAAATAACTTTTTCTGACCTTTTATATCTGACAGTTTATATTTTTGCGACCATACAATATATTTACGCAAAACATGATTTTTGGTGGATTTTGCAAAATGGCTTAGCTGACTGGGGATTATTATAAAAGTAAAAATATTTTGGGAATGGACATAAAATACACTCCGCGACAAAAAGATAGCACATTGAAATTTTTGTAAACTTTATTGAAAGTGATTAAAATTAAAAATTTGTATTTACTACAAAGTAATAAGATTTAAAATAAAAATGTATAGAAATTTAATTTAAAAATCGAATTTGTTGTTCAGAAAAAAAAAACAAACTCATATTAAGAAGTACGACGGAAAGATAGCACGATATTATTCAAAAGCAAAAAATTATAAGAAATCAATTTTTAATTTTTATAATATCCCACAAAATTTTTGGCCGGAAAATGAACTTAAAACGGCAGGCAAGTAGTCTGTTTATTTTAATAGAAATGAAATTATTTTGGCCCAATTTGGCAGGGCAGGGCGGGAATTGTACAAAAACCAGCCAATTGTACCAATACTGCCACTGCACAGAACAACAGACTGGCTAACAGAGGCTCAAAAATGTATAAGAGAGCATGCAAGTGGCATTCAGTGGAAGCCAGTTGGCAGGGAATGTTCAGAGCAGAATACATGCAGGTAGTGGCAGGCAATTGGATGGGACATTAACATGGCATTGAATGCAAAATATTGGTTTCTTTTATATATTCTATATATTTGAGCTTATTTTATTTAAGTAACAGTTTTTTGTCCTTGGGTTTGTCGATTTTTTTGGTTCACCTAAATTTTGAAAGGCTTTGATGTTGTGATATACAATTTTGAGTGAGATTTTTCAAATGTAAATTTCTAAGTTTTTAAAAAAAAAGTTTATCTTTAGTATATCAGGTGTAGGCAAACCCAAACAAAGAAGGGAATCCACTCCTGTGGTTGTAATAGCATTGCCACCAACAATACCAGAGACTACGTGTGCGAACAGTTTTATTGAAAAGAATGGTGAGTTTGAAAATTATTGCTCTATTAAAAGATAGTCCAACACGCAAAAAATAAGCAGATTTCTTAAACGAAATTTGACAGAGATATGTTTGTACCGTATAATCAGTTAAAGTTTTTAATTAAGATGATGGATTCGCTGGTCACTCATCCTTCCCAGAATCAAAAAATTGTGCATCAGACGAGGATGGTGAAGATCCGATTGTTGGAAGAGATCGATTTGTTCTAGGATCTCCGGTATCAACTTCCGGAAGTCTTCACCTCAATTCTAGCATACGTCTTACGAAACAAACTAAGCGGTTCCGCATTAAGCAGTTTGTTGGAATTTATTGATTTCATCCATATGCCCTAAAACGCCCATCTCCACTTATGTCTTTAAAAGACATTTCATAAAAATAAATTCCGCTATTGAGTGTACGGCGCACTGCCGTAATAACTGTTACAGACTAGTAAAAGGAAATGCGAGAAATATAATAGCACAGACGAGTTCGGATATCTGCTCACCTTTTCAATAGGGGCACAGCTGCTAGCAATTATTTCTCGTCCAGATTTCTGCAAACAAGTGCTCAGAAGACATTTACGATGATGAACTGTATCGCAATCAATGCGAAAATAGATTCATGAATGACCCCAGGAATTTATCATTCATGTGGTATTTTGACGGAGCAGCACTCTATTTAACTATAACCTAGATTTTTATGTAGTAACTAGCTGATATACCCGGTGTTACTCGAGAGTCATTTATATAAACATTTTAACATACACTTCTCGATTAAATGTTTTTTAAAATCGGGAATAATGAAAAATATGTTGAATTTTATTTGAATTTTATTTTATTTAATTTAATTTATCCACCGTTTGCTAGGTAATTGAACGAACATTGATCCAAAAAAGTTTAGGAAAATTTTTGTTGTTGGTGGTTCCATCTCTTGCGGTGAGCTAATTGAATTCAAAGAAGCGGTACAAAAAACAGATTTTAAAAATTAAAAAGAATTTTTATATTTACTCAATCTTAAAGCAAGCACAATTACCTTTTTAACAAAATAAAAATTATGGTGGGACTCAATGCGTCCTTGAGATATGGACATTTTAACGTCTAAACAAAGATTTATATTAAAAAACATATTGAACTTTTTAACAAAAAAAAATGTTAATAAAATATGTTAAAAACAGCAGAGTTATTGGCATTAAAAGTAGAAACTTTGATTTTCATATAATTTTTTCTCATTATTAGCTATCAATGTTTTATGAAAATTCGTTGTGCTAAAAATGATTGTACCTACTAAAATTTCTAAAAAAAAACTGGCAGTACTGCATTATTTTACTTTCTAAAAGTTAGGTAGCAATAGCATTTTTGCAAAATATTTCGCAAAACTTATCTGCTAGCTGCATAAGAACATCAGATATTCTTCTGTAAGCAGAAAATAGCGCCACCTGTCTGTAATCCCAATCGTGTGGGGTTAAATTTGAAGAAACTTTTGAAAAAACATAATTCAGCTATTCAACGCAAGGTGTACGTATAGTTTGTACCCACACATCTTACACATGTGGCGCCATCTATCTGTGAATTTAACGCACATATCAAAACTAATGAAATAATTGTGCTGACCAGATGCGCATATGTTTTTTTTATATCGCCATACAGATGAAACTGATTACATGAAAATATTAACTTTTACAGCATTCTTATTCACAGTGATCTTTTCGATAAAATTGTGATATATATACAACATTTAAAGAACCATTGATAAATAACTAATTGACAACGGTGACACAAAAGTGAGAACAAATAGAGCCATCACAACAAAACAAATAATAGGCGGGGGGTGGGGAGGCAAAAATAAGTAGATTACTATAAGGAAGATTTTATATAATCCAAAAGGTTCGTAATTTACTCTAGACACACAAACTGCATTCTTAGAGATAAATGGGGGATGTTTGAACTACATACAGAATTTTAACACAAAACTACGTTTTATTAATAGTCTGGTATGAAAAAATAGATTTTTAGCCATAACTTTTGATTGGAAAGAGATATTGGGGTAATTTTTTCACATAAATTATTTTTGAGACTTGACTTTTTAGTAAAAAATACAAAAATAACATTTTGGAAAAAATAAATTTTTCGAAAAAAATTTTGTTGTTTTGATGACAAAAACAGTAAAATAATTTTTGTGCTTAGCTGGAAGAATTTTTGCAAACAAATGCTATGTCATATAAAAGGTAGCCAGATTTGCTATTTTTAATTGATTTAATTTTTACAACAATAACATTTTTTGAGTCATTTTTTGAGTAAAAAGTCAATACTTTGGACCTTTTTTGACATAATCATAAAACATATATACACTGACTTAACGGTACAGTTTAACCTATTTTTGTGAAGTGATTTTATTGAACTTTTGAACAAAAAAAAATTTGAATGAAATATATTAATGGACAGCGGAGATATTTGCATCGAAAGACCAAACTTTGATTTTCATGTCGTTTTTTTCTCATTCTTAGGCAACGATGTTTTATGAAAAAGTCGTTGTACTGAAAATTTCTCCAATTTTGAAGATATGTGAATGTTTTTGATGTCAAAATAACAGAAATTTTTTAAAATTAAATACAAAAAAATCTCCGATGGTAAAAAATTTTATAATAAAAAAATTACCGTTAGTTGAAAAATTTCAGAGGGGGCGTGGCAAAAACTAAGTATGTAACATTTTAAGTTGGAATGCACTTAATATGTATACCTAGTTTGAGCAAAATCCGTTGAGCCGTTTCGATTTGTATAAAGGTCAAACAAACAAACAAACAAACAGAAAATGAGTTTTATTACTATAGATTAGCAAATTTATTTTATTTATTTATATATTTTATTGACATACTAATGCAACAAGACTATAATTAAAGCACTAGCCTCTAATTTCATCAGTATTTGTGATAACAGGGTTAATTATACAAGTTACTAATAAAAAAACTTAATAAATTCGAATAAAAGTATTGCTTGATAGCTTAAATTACAATTCTGCTTGTGTAAAAACTGAAAATTTACAATTATTGCAATGAGGAGAAAAAGATATTTTCTCTACGTTTTAAGATATAAACATAACGAGTAATGTTGTTGAAGAGAACATTTAGTTTGTGTTTAAATAAACTGTCACAGTTAGCAAATATTTCGCACCCATATAGCAGGGTAGGCATAAGGTACGATTTAGCCAGTAAGATACGTGTTCTAAGGGGCGTAAATATTGAGTTGTCCATAAAACACGTAACATACCATACACTTTACCGATACTGCTACCTATATGAGTGTTCCACGACAATGTTCTATTAAATATTATACATAGGTTTTTCACGCTATCCACGCATTCAATATCACAATTGTTCAGTTTAATTTTTGGGTAGAGTGAATAGTCTACTGGTTTTTTTGAGATGACAATGCATTTTGTTTTTCTGGGATTTAAACATAGGTCATTTGATGTGGCCCATTCGTTAACGCGTCGAAGATTATCATTTAGGTTCGAAACACAAGGGACGATAGACTCACGGGAACAAGTAACATACAATTGGACATCTAGGCATACATATGAATATTACAATTTTTCAACACTTTTGGTAGGCAATTTATGTATACAGAGAAGAGCAGAGGACCTAACACAGGACCCTGAGGAACACCTCTGTCATTTGGTAGGAATTTTGATACAATGCCATTTGAACAAACTGCTTGTGTTCTGTTGGATAGATAGGATGATATCAAATGAGCAGCAGTCGGGGAAAAACGAAACAGATTCACGAGCTTATTATACAACACAGAATCATCCACCCCGTATCAAAGGCTTTTGAGTGGTCTAAGAATACTAGAAAGTTAATTTTGTTCTCATCAATACCTACTCTAAAGTCTTCAACAACATCAACTAGTGCTGTTACACAGCTTCGCTTAACTCGGAATCCAGATTGACATTCGTCTATTAAATGATTTCTATAAATAACCTTACACATTTGTCTATAAATTATTAGCTCTAAAACTTTTGATACATACGATTTTTGAAATCGGTATTATTTTTGCCTGTTTCCAAGTGGAAGGATATATAGAAGTAGTGAGAATAAAATGAAAAATGTGTGTTACAAAAGGTAGTAATTTTGGGAGTAGGGCCTTGAGAAATACAGGATGAATATTATCAAAACCAACAGCATTTGACTTTATAGCTAAAAAACACTCGAGAACATCCGTTTGCTCAACGTATTCAAAACTAAAAACGTTGTTACTTCGCACGCTGTTAGGGTTAGCGAAAGATTCATGAGAGATTGCTGGCATTGGAAGATCTAGAAACTTTATATTTAAATCGTCTACATCAACACCATTACTTTTCCTACCTTTACACTTGTCCATTCCAATGATTTTTTATTTCCTGCCATGTTTTTTTGCTATCAATTGCAGAAGAGAATTTTTCACAATAAAATTTTGTTATTTCTGATTTTATTTCTGCAACAACAATTTTCCTAGCATTTTTGAATTCACTATAAATCTCCGGTGTCTTAAAACGTTTCCATCGATTGTATAGTGTATCACGTTGCAATATTAAGTTTTTAATTTTGTCGTTAAACCATGGGCGCTGAATAGGTTTAACATTTTTATTTTTAAGTGGTACGAACTCCTCAAAAAGGCTACTGAGGTTGGATTGCAAAAAATTAACTTGCTCATCGGTCGATGTCATACTGTATATACTGCTCCAGTTGATATTTGAAATTCCAGACTCCAGACGATGGTAATCAATACTTTTAAAGTCGCGAAACAAAAATGACTTTGGTTGCGTCTTCAACTGAAAGTCGCACGACACAAAAATTATATCATGTTTGGAAAATGAAGGATAAGATATCTGATCATAAAGTAAAATTTTTGTTTCATCGTTAACAAGAAATATGTCAAGCAGTGTGTTAATAGTTTTTGTATAGTGCGTAGGAATTGTAGTGTTGACTGGAAAAAGTCCTAAAGTCTGCATTTCGAGAGCTAAGTGAGTTTCCGTTATGAGATTGCTATTAAAATCGCCTGCAATAAGAATTTGTGAGTAACCAAGAGAGATTTTTTTTTCAATGAGTTGAATAAGATTTGTCATATCAATAGTTCGATTGGGACGGTAGACATTACCAATAAGGAACTTTTCATTTGCATTGGATACAGCAATAAACAAATATTCAATAGAACAACAAGTATCTGACTTACAAATAAGCTTACACGGGATATTATCACGCACATAGATAGCTGCACCACCTGCATGACCCAATCTGTCAAATTTAGTGCCAAATGCACTAAAAATTAATCAAAACCGACGGTCGTGTTGAAGTCACTCTTGTACAAAAGTATATTAGATCTTCTGAAATACAGTTAATTTCGCCACAATGTATTAAAAATGAATTTTGCATTACATGTAAATGATATTGCTTATATTTTGTGTTCCACCAAATATGATTCGTAGTGTTCCACTAAATATGATTGACAACGAACAAAGCACTTAAACGTTTATAACTTTTATAAATTTTTAAATAACGTTTATTTATGCAAACTTTAGGCAAAAAAAAAATAATTGTAAGAGCCAAGTCCACATGTTAAATGTGAAAAAGTTATAAAAAATTTCAAGTTAAAGCCAGTAAAAAGTTAGAGCTCAGAAGAGGTAGACAGAATAAAAGCGTCTTCCAGTATAAGATGAGATAATTCTGTTGTCTAGAAAACAAAACATTTTTGAGCTGCTACACCATTTCAATTGGATACCAATACAATGCTTGTTTTTAATAGAGTTCATGTTCCTGCCAGTTAGGGCGAAAGCATTATGTTCTGTAGAAAACAAAACTTTTAAGCCTGCCCAAATATTTCAGTTCAATGCCAAAATAATGGTTTTATTTAACAGAGTTCATATGCCTGCCGTAATAGAGCGCAGGAAGGCTGCTGCTGAAAAAACAAAAATATTGGAGCTGCTTGAACATTTCAGTTGCCGTCCAATACAATGCTGTGTTTCGACACACTGCCTTCTACTGACTTTTCCATGCCTTCATGCTGCTACTTTCTGGCAGCCTTTTTTGATAAAAATTAAATTGGCCGCCACTACATTTCAGCATACTGCCAGAACTCTGCGCATTTGCCACAATTATGCTGGTATAATGCCATTTCCCTGTCGAATATTTTGTCTGGGGATACAGCGTGAATCAAAATAACGGTCGCACTTGTTTTATGCCATAAATCAAAAGCGCTGTGTAAACTTTATTAAACAAAAATTTTTAATTTTAAGCATTATTTATACATTCTTTATCATTAAATTCGAATCTTTCACCATTAATTGTTTTAAAAAATTTATAACAATTTGTGAAAGACGAGCATGCGGCACGCATCTGGTTTTCAGGTATATCATCTGATGTTTTCATTGATCATCGCTTAAGTTTATCTACCGTCAAGTGTTTATGTTCGTTAATTTGCTCAGCATTATACCCCAAATAGAAAAGTCCAGGGGGCTTAGGTCAGGGGATGACGGAGGGCATTCCTTCAACAGAAATAAAACATGGCAAATTTGCTCTGCACCACCTTTGAACGATTTTTGCCTTTTGTGCTGGAAAAGAATCTTGCTGAAAACCAAAGTGACCCTCTCTGTAAATTTGCTTGGCATGCCGCATAAGATAGTTCTTTAAACCATGTTCTCAGCAATATTTCGAATTATTTTAACGCCTTTTTCGATAAGAAGAAGGGGCAATTTGCCTTTTTCGGAGAAAGCGCCCCAAACCATGATTGACGAAACATTTTGAAATCTTTCGATATTTTTTTTTTCTTTAGAAATTTCTGCCATGCAAGCTGCGTGCACTCCATCATTTTGCGAGTTGTGCCTGCGTACTGGCGAAGGATCTGTGCACTTTCGCAATATTATTATTATTATTGACAAATCTTTTGAAACGGTAGTGAAAATAAAACATAATTGAATTCGATATTTGGTGTTCTATATGTAACTTTTTTCGTTAATAAAATTAAAACATTGATGAATTAAACAAAACACAAAACGAAAAAAGTTTTATGTAAAACACTAAATATCGAATTTAATTACGTTTTATTTTCACTTCCACTCGGAAGTGGAATGCAGAACATGCCTGATGTTTTCCAGTGTTGCTTCTTTTTTTGTAATTGGTATTAATATAGGTCCGACAGTTACTTTGATTCACGCTGTAAGTATTTTGTTTTGCGTTGCGCCTCCATTTGTTTTTTAAAATGGTACTGAAGCAATTTGGTAGTGATTTAAAAAGTTTTTTGATGTATTTTCTCGGTATCGCTTCCCAATTCGAAATTTAAGGAACGTTTAAGTTCCTGAATGGTATTAAATTATTAATAACTTACCGGCTAATGTACGTTGTATCCGTCATAATACTTTGTTTCTAAAAGAGGTAAAATCATGGCTGTTCAATTTTGACTTCACAACTATTGATTTTCTTAATTCTGTTTTAGTTTAATATTACAAATTAATCAAGCCTAATTTTATATTTCATTTTAAATTCGTAAATTTTTTAATTTTTTTTTTAAATTTTTTTTTTCTCTTTCGTACCTTTGTTTTAATTTGTTCGCTATTCATAATATATTTATTTTATCAATATTAATAAGTCAACTATGTGCACATATCTGTTATGTTTTAATGTTTAATTTTTGGCCCCACCCCAATACTTGAATAATTTTATTTCATTTTAAGTATATCTTACTGCATTTCGTCACATGCCAAATAGGGCATCAGAAAGCAGTATTTTTAGATTAAATGCTATGTAATATTAAGTATATTCCAATGTTATAAAAATATTAATAAAATAATATTGCCTTTTATCGGCACTAACTTCTTTTACAAAGTAATAACACCAACAGTTTTCAATAATGTTCAGGTCAGGATCATTAGGGACACTCCAAACAGTTTAATATCCCGTTCTCGAAATAAGTTTTTTTATCATTCTTGCTGTATGTACGGCAGCATTTTTTTGTTGAAATATTAATGAAGTTTTCGTTAATTGTGACCCACGATTGACTATTTTATTATTAGTTAAATAAAGATAACCTTGGCGATTCATTCCTCTTCAAACTTAATTTCAGTCCTTTCACAATGGCCAATTCCAACCCATACCATTACTCACCTACCCCCATGTTGACGACGACTTAGGATACGCTCTTTCTTCCTCAAATCATGGTAATAAAAAGACATACCATAGATCAAGGTAAAATTTTCAGTAGGTGGTATAATTTTTACGCACCTTCAAAAATATATGTATAATAATACATCATGTAAAACAATGTATTGGTGATTTCATGTGATTTCATGAAGCGAACACGTTTCTGACATAATTTTTTTTTAAATTTTTAAACTCTCTGCACAGTAAAAAATTTGAGGGTAAATTTTATCTTTTTTATAACATTTGTTTGGTATAAACTTTTTTTATTCCAAATAATTTGTAAATTTTATACCACTCAATATTATAAAAATAATCAAAATATATTCTGGTTCGAAAGAAAAAAATTCACCGAAATCGGGAAAATTAAAAATATAGTGGTTTCGATTGGTCTGACGAAAAAAATGGTCTGGAAAAATTTATAAGATTTGATGGTTTAACTTTTAAAACATTTTTGGTTTGGATTTATATGTATACAAAATAGTATAAAATTTATGCTCATATTTTGTACTGTGTGGGTGTATAGTTCTCCTGAAAATTATTATATCTGAGTAGTTGTCTTTTTTTTGGGATTTTAAATATTTTTCTAAAGATACACATTAGGGTGTTTTTTTTTGCACTTTTTATTAATATTTCCAGATTTTCGCAGCTTCAACACTTCCTTGTGATTCGGGACTACACTGTGTAAATATCAATAAAATTGGCAAACGTTTAGAGGTCGCGCTTTTTGGTTTTTAGTTTTTCCATACGATTTGTATGGGGAAAAATCTATTTTGAAGGTAAATGGAAAATATAAGCCCCCCAAAAAAAAAAATAATTAAAAAAGAGTTTCTACTACTTTTTTATCTTCTTGATAAACCAAACAGTTTCATTAATATTCGGTAATTATACACTGATCTATGGCTAACTTCCCAAAGCTATCTTATAAAACTAATACTTCTTCTCAAAAATATTTTGTTAAATTTTCATACTTTTTGTAATATTCAAGTTACAGGATTGACTCTTGCCGTTAGAATTCAGACAATGACTGTTTCAGGCCAATTTAAAAAAAACAAAATTATAATTATAAGGGTTTGGATAAAATCGTACAACAAGTAGTTTTTCAATTTTACTAGCAAGTTTTATTATTTTGGCGAATTTCATATAAAAATATTATTTGTTAAAATCTAAAAAATCTAGGCTTTAAATTGAGCTGTATATCTACTTTTTAAGTTTTTAAACAGACTTCTTTGATACTGTAAAAGTTAGCCCTTTTATAAAATAATCAAATAAAAATTAATTTGGTATCTCCAATAAAATTTTATTATTACCAATATATTTAAGGTTTGAATAAGGAACAAGAAAAATAATACTAATAATTGTATTAAACGTAGAAGTAAATTATATATTTTTTTATCAAAGTTTAGCAAAATCTAAGTTCAATATATAAAATAATTATGTTGAATAATTTGATTATTTATTATTTAAATTCCGCCAGAGCTTTTAAGTTATAGTTTGGAAACTGCTTCCTGTGAGACGCGATCACTTGGAGTAAATATTGTTTTTGTTCCTCATCCCTTGTTAACGTTTGATTATAGTTTTCAATCAGCGTAACAGCTCGTTCTGCAATATCGTTGCCAACATTAATGCAGTTTAGCGTCATTGATGAGCAATGTTGATACAATTTTTCCCTAGTCCAGTTTTCAGGATTTTTTGAAGGAATTCATGAGGTAAATTTATTTTTAAAAATACTGCCATCGACCCTGTTAACCAAAGAGTTTTTTGGTTGCCGAAAATGAATTAAACACGTCGGATGATTTTGTCTAATTGATTTTAATGATTTAGTTTGAGTATGCAATAAGGTTATAAGAAATTACAGTTGATTTTATGTACATATGAGTATACAAAAATATATGTAATCAATTCAATTTGAGTGAAATTAATTTACTGTGGGCAAAAATTAACAAACAACTGATGATTTAGAAAATTTATGACTTTTTATAAACAACAAGTGTATTCAATGATTAATATTAAAATATGATGATAAAATAAGCAATTCAGTATAGGATTAGTCCAGGCGTTCGATGATAATTAGTTTAGGATTGAACAGACCCTTTTGAGACAAAAATCACTTCAAGCAAGAGTGTTTACTGTGTCAGGATAAACAGTACCACGTTTGTATTACTTAAAAAAAAACATGCAAGTAAACTTTTACTACCTCACATAATAACGTCTCTTACGCACATTATAAATCATTGCTTTATAACATCCTCTTTTCCCGACATGTGGAAAATTGCCATCGTTACACCTATAGCTAAAAAGCAAAATCCATCTGGTGCGAATGATTATAGACCTATAAGTATACTGTCACCATTGTCAAAGGTATGTGAAAAACTTATGGCTAAACAAATTAGCAAATATCTTTCTGCGAAAAAACTGCTATCCCGCTAAATGTGTGGTTTTAGGGCAGGGCATGGGTGTTCCTCAGCGGTAGTAAAGGTTCTTGATGATATTCGACCCGAATATGATGCCGGCTCTATGACTTTACTCTGCTTACTTGATTTTTCCAAGGCCTTTGATAAAGTCAATCATAGTTATTTGTGTCAAAAGCTTAGTTATCTCTTTGGGTTCTGTGATAGTGTGCTGTAAATCTAATGTCTAGTTATTTGTGTAATAGAATGCAAAGAGTTGGGTTGGTCAGGTATCCTCGTCATACAAATTAGTAGTAAGTGGTGTTCTGTTTATTGGCAATAGCAAACTGACTGTGGTGTCGAAAGTAGTAAGCCTAGGTTTCTACATTAATTCTTCTTTGTCTTGTGTAGACCATGTTAATAGTATAGTCCAAAAAGTTTATTATGTCCTACGAAACTTAAGAATGTCTGCTAGTGTCACTCCTACTGAAATTAAACGTAGATTAGTCATACATCATAGTTCGACAAGGCTCTTTATCTTTCCAGCTTTAACTTTCGCGACGAACTGGGCTTCTTGATGATCTGTGTTGTAGGTTAAACGAGGATCTCAGTAGCATTAATGAGTGGGCCAAAAATAATAGCCTTCAACTAAACGCTGCCAAAACGTATGTTCTTCCTATATGTTAAAGTAAAACTTGTGTCATTGATGTCCCTGATCTGTTTATTGGCAATAGCAAACTGACTGTGGTGTCGAAAGTAGTAAACTTAGGTTTCTACATTAATTCTTCTTTGTCTTGTGTAGACCATGTTAATAGTATAGTCCAAAAAGGTTACTATGTCCTACGAAACTTAAGAATGTCTGCTAGTGTCACTCCTACTGAAAATAAACGTAGATTAGTCATACAGCTAATTTTACCAATCATTTCTTATTCAGACATAGTTTATAGAAAACTTGGCGCATCATCTCAGTTAAAAATTCAAATTTCATTTAATTACGCCACGCGCTATGTGTATGGTCTCCGAAAGTACGATCGTTTGTTTCGTTTCCGAAATGCAATACTTTGATGCGACATAGCTGCTTACGTAAATGCTAGAAACTGTATTTACCTGCACAAACTAATCCATGGGAAAACTCCTTGCTATCTGCACGAAATACTTCAGTTTTGTATGTCAAGTAGAAGCCATGTTTTGATAGTTCCGAGGCACAACTCATTAAACTCTTCCCACCTGTTTTTCATTAACGCCATTAGGTTGTGGAATGCTTTGTCAAGATGGCTTAGGGAGGTCACTGGGAGAGGTCCTTTTAGGCAATCTATCTTTTCATTTTTCTCTACTCAATAGCTTTTCACTTTCTAACAAGAATAGGTTTTTATTCAAGAATAGTGTTTTATCAAGAATATAAAAAAGTAGTAGAAACCTTTTTTTTAATTTTTTTTTTATTTAAGCATAGTACTCTGTTCAGTTTCATGTGAAATTTCACTCAAATCTCTATACAAAAAGTGACAGCTGCGAAACAAGCGTGGAAATTTTCACAACATGTTCGTCAGAGCAATACTCTGTTCCGGTGCGTGAAATTATCGCAACATGTTATCTATTCTTTATCTATTCTTTGTGTCAGAAACTTTTTTCAATCTTAACTTAACTTTAATTCTTTTTATTTTTTATGTTCCTTAAAATAAAAAAATAACATAAAGCCAATATTGTTTAAAAATTAAGGTCATTATTTTTGATTCTGTTTTAAACAGTTGTTATTAATCTTCATTTTTAGTTTTTAACTTTAATTTCAAATTTTTAATATAAAATTATTCATTTCCATTTTTATTTTAATTTCAATTTTAATACTAATTTTAATTAAATTTAATGTAAATTAATTATATTTATGCATTTATGTTGTACTATAAAAGAGCATAGCTCTTATTGTAGTTATGATTACTTAAATTAATAAATAAATAAATAAAAATACTTAAAATGCTACTTGTTGAACCATTTAATCAAAAAAACTCTGCATTAATATTGCCTTAAATTATCATTGTCTGAATTTTAGAATAAGAGTCCTTTAACTGGAATTAAAAAAAAGTATGAAGATTTAGCAAAATATTTTTTTGAAAAAGTAATAATTTCTGTAAATATCTTTGAGAAGTATGCCATAGATCAGTGAATAATAACCGAATAATTATAAAATTTTTGTATAATCAAAAAGATAAAGAATAGTATATAAGTATTTTTTTAAATTAAATTTTTTTATACTTAATTTTTTATTTTATATTTCTATTTTACGTGAGCCCTTAAAATGAATTTTTCCCCATATAAATCATATGAAAAAACTCAAATCAAAAAGTGCGACCTCAAAACCTTAACCGCTTTTTTTAAGACTTATAGAGATGGACTAGGGTCCTAAGAAAAGGGTTTAAGCTGCGAAAATTAAACTCGATTTTTTTAAAAAACATCTTAATACACATACATTGAAAATATCAAAATACCTTAAGAAATACTATTTGGGCATGTTTTCAAACAGCTGTTACTTCGAAATCGTAATTCGTACAGAACAAAACTAAGAAATATTTTAAAGACGTTGAATGGGTCTTTTTCCAAAGTTTTGGGAAATATGGCATTTTCGGTATAAAAATAGAAAATCTTTTGAAGGCATCTTTAAAAAAAATTTCATTAAAAAAACAATCGTTATAGGTCCAACCTAAAATTTTGTGTAAGCGTTTGGAATTCATGACTTAATACGACACACATACAAAAGTAGAACAAAAACAAAAGTAGTGCTCCTATGGTAATGCAATTGTGTATGCTTGGTTAGTTAAAGCCAATTAAGAAAAAATTTTAAAAATGGTCGAAATCGGTTGGATCTTGGGGGTACCTTCCTTATACCTACACTGAGGAGCAAAACTGAAACATGATGTACACTTCTCATTTCAGCAACCGTTATCTTCTCTAAATTATAACTAATTACATATTTTTATTTTATAGTGTCATTGGTGCACTTGTACTCTTTCTCCTAAACCGGTTTGAAGTTAATCTTACTACAACGAAAAAACTAGCAGACAAAAATGTAAAAAATGGCAAATGTTACAGTTTTGCACTAATTTCTTATTTATTGTTTTTTTTAACGATTTTCGTGACAAAAAATATTATTAATGACATGTCCAGTATCCTTTTGCTTATTTTATATACTGGATGTTTACCTCCTCACAAATTCTGGTGGTATAGCCTCTCAAACATCCTTAGTTCGCTCCCACAGCTCATTTACTCCTTTGAGCGGAGTATTTACGTAACTCTACAAATTCTCGATTGGATTCATGACCAAAGATTGTGGAGGCCATTTCAAATTAGCAAATTTCTGTTTTTGTATCCAGTTTTTGACAACATATGCAGCGTGCTTTGGACCATTGTCTTGCTAAAAAATTACTTTTTCAGCAGCAAGACCCATATTTTCCACTACTCCTGGTAGATTTTGTTGCAGGATGGACAGGTACTGTTCTTTACGCATAATCCCATCGATGCGTATTAAGGGACCAATTCCATTTTGCGAAATACAACCCCAAACCAATAATGACCCACCACCATGTTTCATTGTTTGCTTTGCATGATGTGGTTGGGTTGTATTTGGGTCCTTGGTCCAATATCAAGGCCGACCATCTTATTGGAAACGGTTGATTTTGGTCTCATTCATTTTTTCAAATCATTGATTGCGACTTGAAATTTTGAATCACAATCAATGATTTGAAAAAAATTAATGCAATCCCATTCCTTTACAGCTCTGCCAGCCGCTTTGATAAGCCTATACGCACAACTTCTGTTTAATCAAAACAGAATTATATGTGAATTTTTTGCCTTTCAAAGCAATATTTTTTCGACTATTTTACGAAAACCAAAAGTTCGAAAAAGTTACTGCTTCCTTGAGTTGAGAACAATTTGCTTGATTTCAGTAAGTAATTTTCTTAATACTTTACTTTAAATTAAGTTATAATTCAATAATATTTTTAATAACCAAAAATATTTGCTTTATATAAGAATATTATTTTTCTTCGTGCTGTTAATATTAATAATATTTTATAATTTTCTCACTTGTCTATATGTATTCTTATTTTTTTATTTTTATTAATATTCCTAATGTAAACTTTTAAATAATTTAAGCGATGTTTTTGGTTGTAAATGCAATCTTGAGTTGAAATTATTTCAACTAATTCTTATAACAAGCGTGATGTAAAAATTGTCGCATGATAAATATCGCATGCGACATTTTACATATTTAAGCTTTAAAAGAAACGAATGCAAGTATTGCAACATGGCAACTATCAGCAGAAAGCCAGATTAAACACTTTAAAATTTTATGTTACATTTCGCAGAATTTTGCATTTTTCTAGATGCACTCGAATACGAGGTCCATTTTTGTTCGCTTGAGCCCATGCTTACGCTTATATAATAGACAAATAAAATCTATAGAACCTACCTTTTGCACTAAACAAAGGCTGTCGAAAAATAAAAATACCTGATTTTTAATTTTTTTTTATCTCGAAGGCTTACTAATGTTGCTTGCTCGACCGTGGAAATCACCATATGTATTTTTTGGTCAACAAAATGACCATAAATGGTATGCGTTTTTAATTAATAATTTTTAAAAACAATAGGCTTATTTTTTTCGTTAATAGTTTTTGGGTAAAGGATTTCATTAAAAATGCGTGAACGCATTTAATTTATCTTTAATTTATCTTTATATATAAAAACGTTTGTGCGTATGTATGTCTGACAATCACGGCTGAACGAACCACTAAAGCGATCCACCTTATTTCCACAAAATATGCTCGTTTTTGTTTATGTACTTATTTTGAAACTATTATTTATGAACTGATTTGGCTTAAATTCACACCATATAATATCTAAATAAAGTCTTCGGTAAAATTTGGACTCGATAGGTGGCGCGGGGGTGGAGATATGTACGAAAATTTATTATTTATGTATACATTAAATCCTTTGTAAGCTTCAAGTAACTTAAAACGAGTATGGAAGCAGACCTACTATAATTACTTCTTCGCCGGCTACAAATTAAATGTCCTTGAAAAAATACACCAGCGCTGCTCTGCGTAAGGAATTAAGTAAAAGCTTTAAAAAAGTCGTCGTAAAAAATAAAATAAAATATCCTTATGACCAGAGGGGAAATAATGTGAAAATCACGTTTCTAGCCAGCCGCAATGGCAACACATGCGTTGACAGCTTCTGCAATTTACCGCTACACCGACTGACAGCTACAGACAGTTAAGCGCTGCAAGTCGCACAATGCAATAACAACAACAACAACTACAACGACAACAGAATTTAAAAAACGAGCTTTTAATTGAAAAACGTGACCAGAGCTTTTGTTATGTTGAACTTTTTTTCTGTTGAGTTGCGTTCTTGTTGATTTTTGGTGTTTCATTTCAGAGCAGTTAGAGATGTAGTCCGGATTGCGTGGTGAGCGCGTTGGTGTTACTTTTGTAGTTGTTGTCGTCGTTGTCCTGGCTGCTGTTGTTTGTGTCCTTGCCAGCCTTGCCGCCTATCCTGAGTGCGCATTTGTTGTGTTTGCCTTCTTAATGCCTCGTTGTTTTTGTTTTTTAATTATTTAATTTTCTTCTTTTTCCACTGTCGCCACATTGATGCTCATCTTATAGCATCACTTACTCGCTTTTGCTGATGCTCTTGTAGTATCGCCATCTCTTGTTTACTCTACTTATTATTTTTTTTCTGTTATTTGCTAACGTTTCCATTTATTCCTTGCTGTATAAGACCGACTTATTTGTTTTTGTGTGGGGGTAAAATTTTAAATTTTCATTTTTAATCGTTAAGTGCTGCCGCTAAATGGTTGTTGTGTTTATTGTTGTTTTCGAAACTGAAATATTAATAAAAACATTTAAGAAATTCTCATATCTTCTGTGATAGAAGCTCTGCTTTGCCGCAACGACATCTTGTGGAAGGAAACGTAAGTAGAACAGTAATATTTTCATAACATTCAAGAACAATTTAAAAACCATGTATTTTGATATTAATTGGTTTTTTAATATTTAAAAAATTAAGATTTTTAAGTTGTGAGTGTCTAAGAGTGGAAGAGGAATAAGAGGTTTATTTATTTTATATAAAATACACTGCAGAAATATGTTTGTGTCTTGAAAAGCACACCTTAAAAATATTGCAGATCAAATTCTTGTTTAATGCTGACATTTTTCGTTATGATGAACACAATGATTGTCAGGCCTATTTGCTTAATCGATGTTTCCGCTAAACCGAGTACTAAAATGAAATTAACTTTTATCTATAATTTAAAACCAGGATCGTAGAAAAAAAGGTGCATACATGCTAGACCTGCCCAAAAAAATAAGTTTAATTTTTTTGTGAGCACTGGGATACGAATGTTCGATTGTGTATTGAAAACAAGCGCTTTAAAGTTGGAACGAAAATATTGATGTTTAGTACTCGACTATAGACGCAAGGTGGCGCTGTACCCGTTATTAAAATTCAGTGAACTATAAACCGGATTATCATACATTACATGAATAATAATGAAATTTTTTAGGGTCTAACTTAACGTTTTTGGTGTCGCTAAAGATGGTGAAATAATTTTTGATTTGATCCGCTTGCTGGACTAAGAGATATTTAAGAAAAAGCTGCAACACTACGAAAAAAAATTTAATAATTTTATTTTTATTTTTAATACCCATGCTTTTGTAGCCAACATTTTATCGAAAAAATAGTGTTCGCACACCATCTTTCACTTTTTAGTTGAAGAGAGATATATATTTTTATTTTGATCTACTTGCTAGATTTCAAGTTACGTATTAAAAAAAAAGGTTGTGTAAGGTATTACCTTACGAATATTTGAACACTACTATTTTTGTTTTATATTATGTTAAGTAGATATATAATTTTCTTGGATATATAATCATATTTATTAGCGAAACTATATGGTGGAAGGAAATTTCGATCGTTGGAGAGTTTCAGTAATTTTTCCTTGGTACAATGAGTAAAGGTTGTTCGATTGTGATCCACACCGTACTGATACTTTTCTTCCTTCATTCCTTGTAATTTTTACAATATAAGTTTCAGCTAAAGATACTGCGCTTTCGGCGATGTCACTGGCTACTTTCAAGCCTCGATCTTTCTTAAGCGCCTCTTTATAAAAAGCATCTTGCATCAACTCTGACGGTTCCGTACTTAAGAAATCGAGAGCGATGCTCTAGATCAAAAATAACTTTTTAGTTTGTGATGAAATCGGGGATATTAACCGTAGTCCTACATTGATAAAACGGCGCAAAAAAACAAGTACCCTTAATTCAAAAGAAAACGCATTTAGATTAAAAGTAAATGTTTTAAAATAAAAGTAATTATTTAAAAAAAAAATGTTTTTTCAATTAAAAACAATATATATTTGAATTTAAAGTAAAAGCTGTTGATTCAATAACAATTGCTTTAAATTAAAAAACAGCTTGTTTTTTATTGGAAAACAAATGTTTTAAAACAATGACTAGTACTTTGAGGCAATTTTTTTGGAATGAAAGTTTTCTTAAATAGCTTTCTGATTTGTGTAGATTTCATAAAATCATTAATTCACAAATTCATGTAGATCATAAAATGTTATAAATAAAAATGCATATATATTAAAGGCGTTCTCTAAGTATGTATTTTATTTTAAGATTATTAAGTACACTGAATACATAAATTTCTGACATAACTTTTACCATTGTTTATTTGATAATTATGAAAAGGTGTGGTATTAAACTTTTCTAATTTAATTATTCTTAGAATATTTTCTGCACCACCCACTTCAAAAGATTGAAAATGTTTGTCAAATTTTTTCATTTGTATTGGGAAACACAGAACGCTGATATTTTTGTTAATAAGTAATGATAAATTTATTTTATACAGTTTGAAATTATTTTCAGTGGATTGTGTCAAATAATCTTTTTCTTTTAATACTTTGCCCTTTTATTCCAAAGACAAGGAAGCTTTAATTGAAGAATAATCCAACACGATTCTCTTTTCGATTAGATTAAAATAATCTTCTTCACTTAGGTTCACTTTTCTTCACTTTTTTTTCTAAGTTGGGAACCCTGCAAAGAAGGAACTGAATATGACTTTGACTGACAATGATAATGAGATAAGGGGGTTTCGGACTATCGTATATGTAAGATGGACACGTAAGTTACATGAACTCCTTCCAAAATACAGTACGCGAACCATCTGCCATATTTGTATTTTCAACTTTGCACTTTGTTTAAGTTTTTCTTTATATGTTTACTCCACGATGTTTTTTTTAGAATGAGAAAATGTATGAAGTCGAATGAGTTTGCATTCGCACATACTATATGTAGGAGGGACCGGCACGAAAATCAAAACTTTTTGATATCCATCCTACATGTAGGACGGGCCTCAGTATTTGCTTTCGCACATCCTACATGTCCATCCAATCTGTCAAATCCGTCCTACAAGTAAGATAGTCCGAAACCGCTCTTTTTAACAAGGGGTTTCAGACCAACGTATATGTCAGCTGAAATGTGCGATGACAAACTAACGGGAAAATTTTGCTGAGCTTTCAAACAATCGCATATGTACGACGACTTCATTTCATTGCGGGCTCTCAAATAGAACGCATCGGCGTAATGGCTGAACAATTTTTAGATGACCTCATAATTGAGCAGTAATTTTCCATATTTTAAAAATCTTTTATATATTTTAATTAATTATATCCAAAATTCAATGTTTAAAATATTTTCCATATTATTTTTGTCCAATCTTTTGCCGTTTCGTTGCTCTTAACTCGCTGACGCTTTTAATGATATGAAAAAATGCATCGAAAGTCGAACCAACTTGCGTTCACATGTCCGACATGTTGGTTCGACTGTCTCCTTTGCTTTCGAATGATCATACATGTCATCAAGCATGTCTGAGTCAGCGTACATGTACGTTCGTCTGAAATTCCCTAATGAAAAACAAAACGTTGCTTTTGTTTTTGATTCAAGAGCGCTTTTCCTTAAGCCAAAAACAAAACTCTTTTGAATTTGTAACATTTCGTTCAAATCAAAAACCTATTCCTTTTTAATAGTGTTTTAAAATCAATAGCATTTTCATTTAGTTTAATTGTCAGTTTTTTTTTTTGAGTGTTAAGCTCAAGAAACGATTTTAAACTATCAAACAACTAGAATTTGTATTTAAAATCAAGTATGATTTAAACTATCAAACATTTAGAATTTGTATTTAAATCATATAAAATCAACATAATAAGGCAAATAAGAAAAAACTTTAATTACTTATTACTTTGAAGTGATTTTGAAGTCGGGTTTTTTTTTGTTAAAAAATTTGTATTTCTTTTTTGGGAATATGATAAATTTTTGAAATAATTCTTCCCATTCTTGTAACAAATTTTAGAACCCTAGTGTCAATATTATTCGAGATACAGTGGTTTTCTTATAGTGACACGCCCTTTGTAGAATTCCGCGTACTTTCTTGATCATGTTTCGTTATAACTTTACATACTGTTGTACTGAATTTCAGTACCCTAGTCTAAATATTAACTGATATACAGTGTTTTTCTAGTAGTGGTACACCCTTTGTTGAATTTCGTCCACTTTCTTCATCGTGTTTTGATATTATTCTACCCAATGCGGTGAAACCCTAGTCCGATCTAAATTGCTATGTCTATAAATGGCCTTAAGCCGTACTTATAAAGAGAAAGAAAACTCTCGTGATCTCTTCAAGACTCAGTACACGACTGTCCTTATTCAAAATTATTTTCCATTATTTCTTACTGCTTTTTAGAAATTTTTTCTTACTGCTTCCAAAACTTCTCCCCATATTCTCAAATAAAATTCAGTTTCATTTTTTTTCATTTCATTTTTTAAAGAAAAAACTTAATAACATATTAAAAAATTTTAATGCAAATTTGTTCATCAACGGTTTATCAATTTTATTTTGACAAATAAATTGCCCTTTTTTCTAATTTTTTTTTTAAAACTTATTTTCTTATCTTCCATTCTCACTAGTTGAAATAGTAATTATGCTGCGCTTGCAAAGTCAAAGCAGCAACAGTGGTTATTGTAATATAAATCGTTTGACCCAGTGTAGCAATGAATGAAAGAAAATAAACAAACGAAAATCAGTGGAAGTAGTTTATTAATTGCTACACTTTAAATTTTCATGTTATTCAATTATACCGTGGGCTTGCTGTGCTGTGCCATAACACCATTCTTGTAACGGGTTTTATTACCCTTGTGTCATTTCTATTCGAGACACAGTGTTTTTCTAATCTTGTCACGTTCTTTTGTCGATTACCGCCCACTTTTTTAGAAAGTCACTAGGGTGAATAAAAATTTTTTTTCGCAAATCCACCGAGCCCGACCGGAAATGAGATAATAATGTCAAAATTTGAAAATGAAATTTAAAAAACATAATTTTTCCACTAGCGCTTTTCGATTTTAGTTGGAGAAAATTTACGAAAAAGACTTAAAGTTAAAAAATTCATATCTTACTAATTTTTTAACATAAAATCATGATTTTTTGACAGAGCCCGACCGGAAATTGGGATGGTTAAGCATATTTTATGTTCGACATAGGGTAGCGGAGATATTTGCGAATGACCGATTTTGGTGAACTGTGAACCCGAATATTTTCTAACGCGTACATGGAATCATAGGGAACTCATGACAAAGGGCTTGGTCGTGTCTCAATAACTGCAGCACTATTGCGCAAGGTATCAAAGTATCACGTTTGATATAAAAATCTTAAAATTTTTGCAAAAGTCAACCGTTCTAGCAAGTAGAAATTTGGCATGTGGCGTGCGCAAAATGCAAGAACCCAGCAACATGAACAGATGGAAGATCTAGGCTCCAACAGTTTACTGGTATGAAGGCGTGAAGAAGGTTTTTTTGAAAAAAGTTTTTTTATGTATACACTTAATAACATACTTGTTATCTTAGATCGGGCACGCACCAAGGCTTACATGAAAAAATTAATGATGGCATATTTTAATTACTATATTTAAAAATAATTCTAAAAAATGTTATCTACAAGTGTACACATAAAACAACTTTTTTCAAAAAAACTTATTCACGCCTTTTATGGCTTATACCAGCAAACTGTTGGAGCCTAGATTGATTCGTGATAAAGAAGTAAACAAAGAGCACAACAAACAAATCTTTGCAAAATCAATGCAGTAGCTTTTTGGAACCTTTGCTTTTTCAAAGTAGTGGAAAAACATTGCTTTGAAGACGGCATACAGCACAATAATTTTGTTTTAACCCTCATCGGTCCCTCGAGAAATACATCTAATCGGTCCCATTGTATGCGCGCGCATACACATATATTTTAACTGTAAAAAAGCTAAAAAAAATTAACAACCATTTATGTTTTGTGATTTTTTATGTTTATTACATTGTTTACTATCATATTAATACATTTGAACTTCATAAAGGTAAATTTAGAATGAAATTAATTAGAATATTACATATATTAGAAAAAAAAAATGGAATTTTTAACTTTTGTCAATTATTTGTATATTTTTCGCATAAATTGAAATTATGTTCAGCACAAATGAAATTTCTACACTTTTCACAGCGTATAACAAAAAGATTTTTGTTATTATGTTGACTTTATATGATTTAAATACAAATTCTAAATGTTTGATAGTTTAAATCATACTTGATTTTAAATAAAAATTCTAGTTGTTTGATAGTTTAAAATCGTTTATTGAGCTTAAGGTCAAAGTTAGAACAATTAATTGTTCTAACGAATCTTTCCAAAGAAACAACAACAAAGTTTTTTCAATATGAAAAGGAAAAAATCACTAGCTGATCTGATTGCAATTTCTGATTTTTGTTATTTTTATATGTGCAGATGTAGCATCGGCCTCGTTTTGATGTACTTGGTAAATGGCGAATCTCCCGAATTCTTTTTAAAAACACTGGAAGCATCATTACTTTGAGGTTGTTTTTTACGTTTAGTGATCTGTTTTTCAACGAGATTCAATCCAAGCTCCTCGATAAAAAGGCGACGACGAATATTATAGTTCGTTTTAGAATTTTTCCAATTCGGGAACAATGCAATGAACGTCACTCCACTCTTGGTTTTGTTGTAGTCTTCAATGATGTTAGGTTTCTTCTTTTCACTGTTCTCATTTCTGCTGACAACATTGTGGTATGTACTGAGCAATGTCACAAATCGGTACCGGCGAGGAACATATGACAACATAACTGCTTGCAATTTATGTTCATATACAACTTCTGTATGATAAATTGGCTTTTGACGCATGTCGAGTAGAACTGAAGGAATTTCAGTCCTATTTTTCCTTATTGTTCCCAAAATAGTCATGCGATTCTTATGTAAATCTTCTGCCAATTCATAAGAAGTGAAAAAGTTGTCACACGTTACATTTCTGTCAGAAAGTCCCTCCACCAAACAACAACAGTTTTGGATTTGGTGGAAGGACTTTCTGACAGAAATGTAACGTGTGACAACTTTTTCACTTCGTATGAATTGGCAGAAGATTTACATAAGAATCGCATGACTATATTGAGAACAATAAGGAAAAATAGGACTGAAATTCTTTCAGTTCTACTCGACATGCGTCAAAAGCCAATTTATCAGGAGTGGCATTACGATTCCGACCAACATAAATTTGTGTGTTGTATGCATACCAGCTTTTTGAGTCGTATAGCACCCAAATTTTGATGCCATATTTCGCCGGCTTGGATGGAATATACTGACGAAACGGACATCGCCCACGATACGGAACTAACTGTTCATCTACGGTAATGTTTTTTCCTGGTGTGTATACAACTTTCAAATTATGATTCCATTTATCGTATACATTTCGAATCGGTGCCAATTTGTCACGTGCAGAAGTACTTGTAGATGCAGTGTTGGCCATACGTTGTTCGCTGTCATCAAATTGAATGCAACCATGGATACGCTTGAACATTTTCAAAGACATTGTTGCTCTAAATATTGGCCGACCAGTTTCGTCATTCCACAGTTTAGTGACACATTCACCGTATGACCGATACACCCCAGAAAGCAGCAACAATCCAAAGTATGCGTGCAGAGTGTCCAAATCAATGTTTTCCCAATCGTCTTTGTACTTTCGCACACCATATAAATTCTTCATGTTCATGACGAAACATCAACTATAGTAGCAGCTGCTAATGCTTTTGGACCTGAATTATATATAACAAAAATGAAACATATAATGAACATGAACCCATAACAAAG
Organism: Dichetophora obliterata; assembly: GCA_963920525.1. NCBI lineage: Eukaryota > Metazoa > Arthropoda > Insecta > Diptera > Sciomyzidae > Dichetophora > Dichetophora obliterata. The sequence continues at coordinate 205,634,271 of OY986436.1, read as the reverse complement.
AGGGTAGGTTTTTACCTGAAGTGAAATTTTCTGCACGTCGAAATTAATTTCTTCGATTTATTTCAAATGGTTGGGATGAATATTCAGTTTTCGTATTTTTTGAAAAATATTTATTTTCAGGATTTGCTGCATTTTCTTCTGCTTAATTTTGCTCAAGTGGCTCAATGTCGTCTTTATCCGAATGCACGTTAACTTCACTTTCATCATTCTCCTCGTCTGATAATGCAAAATCATCGTCACTATTGCAAGGAGATTCGCCCGCTTCGCTTTCCAAATCAAAATCCATTTCTAGTTCATCTCGCTGCCTTTTTTCACGTAAAACTCTATCCATTTTTTATCAAATACTTCGAAACACAACAAAATTCAAATACAGGGTTGTCCATATTTTATTTTTAAATAAATCAAAGAAACCACAATTTTTTTGTCTGTTCGTCATGAATATCATTTAATTGGGTTCAAGTAGATTTGCTTACATGATTTCTTGAATATGATATCTCGTAAATGGTCGCCATTGGCCTCTACGACATATTGTGCCCGTTTTGCAGCATTTTTCATGGTTTTCTTCAACATTTCGATGGGAATGGCGGTTATTTCTTGACGGATGTTGGTTTTCAGCTCTTCTAGGGTCTTTGGCTTGTTGACGTAAATCTTTGATTTCAAATAACCCCACAAAAAGAAGTCTGGAGGCAATAAATCTGGTGATCTTGGCGGCCAATCGAAATCACCATTTTTTGACATCAAACGGCCAGGGAACAATTGCTTCAAAAAATCGATTGTAGTGCGGCTTGTGTGTGGTGGCGCGCCGTCTTGTTGAAACCAGTAGTGGCTGATACGCTTTCGACGAACGATTGGCATGAAAAAATTGTTTATCATATCGCGATAACGCTCCTGATTGACAGTAACTCTGTGGCCATTATCATCTTCGAAAAAGAACGGCCCAATGAGCATTTTAGCACAAACGCCGCACCAAACAGTGACTTTTGCATCGTGAAGAGGTACCTCTTGAATCTTTTGTGGATTTTCAGTGGCATAAATACGGCAATTTTGTTTGTTTACCGTTTTCTTGGAAGGCGCACTTTTCACTTTATTTATTTTTTTGAAAGCACGTTGAGTTTTCACTATTGACTTGTTTTGTTGAATGTAAATTTCAACAATTTTAGAGCGTTCGCGTGGCGTGTACTGTTCCATTGTAAACATTTGCTTGGAATGACGCTTTAAATGCGGTATGTCATTAGTCGCTTTGGCATCACTGCGGAAAGTTACAGTGTTGCCAGATGGGCGCTTCGAATATGGACAACCCTGTAAATGCGCAAATAAACTTCACTTAGGGGTCGTCCATAAACTACATTACCAATTTAGGGGGGGGGGGTTTTTGAAATGCACTACGATAAGTAACGGTAGGGGGGGGGGAGGTGTTTAGATATTGTAACGTTACCAAAAATTAAAAAAATCTACGAAAAACCTCTAATTAATAACACAATCATTTCAAAAATTTTTAACCTTACATGTTTATGTTAGATCGTCTTAATTGATGGTTAACTTTTGTTTCAACGATTTCTTTCACCGCCTTTTCCCTCGACACAGGAACCTTTTGGTATTCCTTCACCATCTCAGCACACGTCTGAAAAATTTGGGTCTTTGCTTTTGCGACAGGCTTTGACGTTAAGGCCTGAATGTTCTTGATCAAAGGAGATACCGTATGACATTAACTGTCCTTCTCAGAAAGAAGAAATCGGTTCAAGGTCGTGTCCTACCTGCGGCTTGTATTTCGTTTTTAAAACTTCTATGAATTGTCATAAGTTTGTATTACATCGTTTACAATAAATCGGAATAAAAAATACTATTTAAATAAATCAATCTTCAGAAAGCATTTACACAAAAACACAGAACTTGGTGCAGCTCGGGTGCAGCCTTTAAGGGTACTCTGTCAAAGACCAGGTGAATTTCTTTGCGTTAGAAATGAGGATTCACCTGAATGGGTCGACATAGAATCCGATGAAAAATTCTATTTTGAAGAATCCTCAACAAAGCTACCAGCTTCTTCTATCCCAGTGATTAAGAGCATCGAATCTTGGATCGCAGATGGAATAGTTTTTACAGATGATATTAGTTAATGATTTTTTTCCAATTGTTCCTTTAATGTATCTAGTCATACTAGTCACTAATACAAGTGAAAATTGTCAGAGCTAGTCAAAATATATAATCATTCGAATGAATTAATTTTATATGTTACGTTACTTTATGGGGGGTGGGGAGGGGTTTTGAAAAGCACTACGAAAAGTAACGCAGGGGGAGGGGGGTAAAAAACCGGAAAATCAGTAACGTAGTTTATCGACGACCCCTTATGTGTGTTCCAGAACAAACTGAATTTCATAAAACAAAAAAAAAGGAGCGTGCTTTAAATCCACACACAAAAATAAGCGGCAATTCCAGGTACCTGCTTATGTGTATGCGCGCACATACACAGGGACCGATTCGTAACTATAACTGCACAGGCAAATACAGTAAGGGTACAAATACAAAAACGGGTTTTTTTGGTTGTTCAGGCAAAATAATTCTACTTTGCAAAATACGAGGTCATTCCGCTGAACCGTTATTATTTTATTCAAGGTTAAAGATAAAAATTGTATGCGTGCGCATACAGGGGACCGATGAGGGTTAATTTAACAGAAGGTGTTCGTATAAGCTTATCAAGGTGGATGGTAGCACAGAAACCACAGAAAACTACTGAACAGTTGATCTAGCTATCAACGCAATAGTTTGCCTAGTCTGCTTGGTAGTTTGTTCTGCAAAGAACTTGCTGTTGCAGAATATAATTTTTTTAGCATTATATTTGAGCTTAATGCCAAATAAGTCCATTTTGCAACAGGTTGCAAAAACAAGTTATTTAAGTTATTTGCAGAACAAACTGCATAAAAAAATATCATTTTTTCAGAATTATTTAAAAATATAAAAAAGGTTTTTTTTAGATCACTGAAGTCTTTGAACTGCTAGTTAGTCTTTGAACTATTAAAAATACTAAGGCATCTAAGGTGTCATCCCCCAGGCTTGACCGAATTTTGGTCGAATAATTTCCAGTCGAAGAGAAATATCTCTCGGACTTAAGACTAGCAGCCCGAATTGTTATCAAGTAATCATAAGCTTTTTCAAGCAGATTACCGCGGGTGCCACCAATTAATCATATTCTCTATATCATTTTCGAACATTTGAGGTAAATTTAAATTATTTTTAAAAGTTGTTACATCAATGCCAAATTAAAGTGTTGAATTTTTGCAACTTGGAGGCAATACCGGGATACCGAAAATCTCGGGACTTTTGGAACATGAAAAAGTGAGAGATCCAGGGATGTGAAGCCTTAATGAGAAGTAACCAATGCATGCAGATAGTTGTATCAGTATCGCAACAAAGAATTTTAGAAGAAATATGTAGAATGGACAAAAGAAAATAGCTATTGCAAGAGAACCTACAAATTGTGGTAATTTTTCTTAGCCATTGAGAACTTGGACAAAAAAGCAAAATAGTTTTATGTATATTAAACCTAGAACTAAGTTATAATTTAATCAGAATAAAGAAATCTTTACAATTATTTAATTGAGAAACAGTATAGCATAAAAAGATACAATTCAACAGAACAATTTTTCTTATACGATAGAAAAATATCAAAAAAGTTAAAATTTTAGGTGATGATTTTATAGAAAAAATATGGGCATTTCCAAAATCGCGCACGGGACATTCGTACGCATTCAAAGTAAAAAAAACGGTAAAAAGGAAACGGTTTTTTTTCTGATGAATGGCTTAACATATAGCATTTTATTAGCTCTTTTATTGGTGCAAAGATTGATTTTGGGTAATTGTACATTTTTAAGATAATAGCAAAATTCAAGTGATTCGCACGGGACACGAAACAGAAGTGGCTTGTGAGGTCAACCAATTCAAACGCCACTTTTAGCGAATCCAGAGGCAATATTTTAATGCAACTAATTTTAAACTCTTGTGCATTGATGCTTCTTAACAAGTGGTTATGATTTTTTCAAAGATGACTTGATTTTTTTTTTTTATTTAATTTGACGTAAATTCGCACGGGACATCGCGCACGGGACATTTTTTACCATCACTATTTTTATGTTTTTGTCATTGCTGTTGTTGGGAAATATTTAAAAAACATATAGAAGAAATGTTTTTAAATTAACAAAATTGGGGATTCATTTATTTTCACAACAAGAAACTTATTAAGTATATTCATGATTTTTTTTTTTAATTCAAAGGAGATCCATTCAAATGTAAATTATAAAGAAATAGAAAATTATAATAAATTTCTTAAATACAAAAAATAGTTTCTTGCATAGAATAAGCGGTCCTTGCTGCTTTCACCTCTTGATAATTAGATGAGAAAAAGTGAAACTTAGATATACCCGGTATGCTTTTCACCTCTTTCCATTTTTCGTCTAAATTATATTCTAAAATATCTTTTTCAATTTCACTTGTTGACATAAATAATAGTTTTATACCCTTTATATAGTGGAGTGCACACTGATAAAAAGAAGCTGCAAAATTCCACTCCAATGTAGGACATCCTAATAATTGTACTATATCAACTAGGCTTGATAATATGAATTTGTTTTTAAATTGCGAACAGCAGCCATCAGAAAAAATAAATATTTTTGATAAGCTCCCGTATGATGTCTGAATTTCCCTTAAAATCACCATCAAAAAAACAAAAACGTCGTGCTTATTGTGCGTTAACTTGTCACTTATGACAGCAAAAGACTTTTTAACGCCTGCCAGCCGTGCTACACAAGTAAAAATGGATACCTGCCGATAACTGAAATGAGCACTTTGTATCTCATTTTGACATGTGAGCCTATAATTTTCGGCAAAATCATTTTGAATCGCCAATTCAGTTAATTTTAAATTTCCTTTGGTTTCATCAAAATATTTTTGCTGAGCCCTTTTGACAAAAACATGCGTTTTAAAAGAGGGCAATGCCATTTCCAAATCAACAATAATATCAGACAGAGTTGCATCGGTTCTGGAAAGGGCCATGGTATTATCAATTTTGCGCCAATGCTGCCAACTTACTACATCATTCATATTATTTAAATATGATAGAGGAATAAGTTGGTATCTCAAATCGGTTAAGCACTTCTTGCAATTGCTTGTCATGCAATTTTCACTTAGAATATTGCAGCAAACAGTTTTGAGAAAGCTTTCGAAATTGCTGGGAAAAGATGGCATAATTTTTGCACAGCTTTCCAGCAAATAACCGAAGTTAGCATGGTACATGCAAACACACATACTGTGTGGCGTTTTATTCATTAATTGTACATGACATGAATAGTTTTTCGTCGGGATTTCGTTTTTTGAAGAGCTCATATGCTTCACACACTGTCATCATCATAAAACGTTTAGCAACTATATCGCCTGCTATCAAAAGTGTGTCCTTTTTTCCTGAGGCTTGGACACTTATATTTTCGTTTAAATAAAACTCTTTTATTGAATTGTCTAAGCTTTCTGGCAGTGTCTTTTTGGAAATAGTTTTCTTAATATTCTTTTGCACGGTGTCTTGAAATTTGTTTAATAAAATTTCAAGTACCTTAACTTTTTTCTCTTAGTCTCTTGGCAGAGCAATCTCAACTTTTCTCACAGCTTTCGCCAAGGTTTGCTTGCATTTGTAAGGACAGCTTTGCTCTTTTGTAGCATCTCTCTTCTCTGCGAGCTTTTGTCGATATTGTCCCTTACGTATGCGCTCAAGCTGCCTTCTTTTATCCACTGCTTCATTATTACCATCCGTCGCCGCTTTCCATCTTAGCCTAGTGTTCCGCATTCTTATCTTGTTTTTTAATTTATTGTTTTCCCATTTTATTGGATCTTCCTTCAACTTTTCTCTCCACCATTTGCAAGTTTCTCTTCTTTTTTGGCAACTATTTTCGCTCATCTACATTTAAATAATTGAAAATTTTATATAATAAAAAATAAACAATTTGTTTTTAAAATTATTTTGTTGCACTTACGGTCGCGCACAGGACAAACTTAAAATAATCACCAAATACACAAATCTTTTTATATCTCCAACTTTTTTTTATATATTGATGGCACACACAAAGTCTGTTTACAAAAAAAATTTAATGCAATTTGAGCAAGTAATTTGGATGTACTGATAAGAAATGTTGTTTTTCGATCGCGCACGGGACATTGCAGTAAGCGATAATGCAAATCATAATTTTACCGTAATTGGTAATCGCATATTTCCTTTTGCGTTCTCTTTCGACTCTTTGCTTTCTCTAAGTGATTTTAGAAAGCAAAAGTCAAAACATAATGTATCTGTTCTAGAAGTTGTTATCCAAACAAAACATGCCCTAAAAACATCATAAACACAACAGGTGAGTTGGCGCGACTTAGCATGCGAATATTTCGAAATCTGATTTAGATAAATGCAAAATTCTTTCAATTTTGATCAATTTGAATATTTCTTAATGTAACCATGTTGAAAAAAAATCATTTTCAAGAACTTTTTTTTTTGGCCGCGGTGGACCTTTCTGTGGAAATGCCCATATGTTTTTTTTTGTCTGTTTGTCACAAACAGCTTGCCAATTTCATGCTTTCATTTACATTTCATGCTTAAAATTAAAGCTAAGTTGCGCTTATATTTACTTAAAATTGCGAAATTCATTATTTACAATATTCTTGAAATAAATATGAAATGTGTAGAGCAGAATTAGCATTAGAGCTAGGTTTCTCTAGAAATTTCTAATTGCAATCTATTTCTCAAAATAAATTAAATGTGAATTCTTTTGAAGTATTTGTTTGAAGCTTTAGTATTCAAATGAGATTTCATGTGTAAAATGAAGTTTTAGATAAAGTCGCTTAATTTCCTGTACAGCATCCTCAAACTCAAATAACAGCGAATACTAAGAAAAAGCTACAGTTTTTGGAAATAAAAAATAAAAAAAAAAAATGTACGTAACCAACTGGAAAAGATATCACCAGTGTTCCATCACCAGTTTTTTTTTTATATGTCAACAAAAACTACAGCATTCCAAGAAGAAACCAAAGTGTGAAATATTCTTTCTACAACCAAATGCTCTTCGTTCTCATTTCTCAGTTCCATTTGTAATATATGTTTGAATGTATTTGCTCGTTTATCTTATCGCTAAAACTATTTTAATAAATTAAATTTTACTATCAGTGTAAATTTCAAATGAATTCCCTTAACGAACCATTCAAATGAGCTTCATAAAGGACTTCCGCCTTTGCCTTTGCCTCCTGCCATAATTACGAAATCGTGCAACCATTAAAAAAAGACATAAAAAAACAACATCAAAAAGAAAAGCGAGCTCTGCAACCCGAGCGCAAATCATTCCAACCACAATAACGTGGCAACATTGCTATAAACCATTGAAGTGTGTGTGTGGTGGGAAAGGGGAATGTGTGTGTTTTGCTGCTGCTGCTTTAACATTTTCCACCACTTGTTAAGATAACTTGGAGTCTAACGAGCCCAAGCGGTGTGGCTCGTTGTGGCAACGTTTTGAAATTGAACGTGATGTCCTGCTGCTCATCATAATTTCATGTTTTAAGTTGTTTCTGCTGTTTTTGTTGTTGCTCCCATCCTTAACTGGTTGCTTATTTGCCTTGATTTGGATGCGAAACAAGTTTTAGCTCGAGCGACCGACGCGACGTATCTGAAGTTGTTTGCAAGTAACTCTTACCTACTTCAGTCAACCCACACCAACACCCGCACCCACACTTACACCAATCCAAGCATATCTTGAAGCATTGCTACAAGTTTTTCTCAATAGCACATTTCCGCTTCCGCCGCTTGTCGCCTGGCGTTACCATCATCGTCCTCTGTTGATTCGTGCGTCTGGCTGGTTGACGCTGGCATCTTTTATCTATCTGTTATCTGCATAAATGTCTATCTTGTCATCTATATCATTTCTATTTCCATTCATTATCTGCTTATATAAGCACTCACTCACACGTACACACATACCCACGCAGCTGTATAAAAACCACCAAAACAGTAGCTGCTACAAAGTAGCATAAAATAAAAACACGCTGTTGAAAAACTATTTCCTTACAGTCTGACTGCTTGTCTGTCGATGTCGATGTCGTTGGTGATGTTGAAGTCTCTGTCCGCCTCTGACTCACTGTCTCTGTATAGTGTGTGTGTGTGTGTGTGAGTTAATGTTTGCTTTTGTGCGATCAGCACACAAAATAAATGCTAAACAACCAAACAAACGCTTGTCTCATGTAAATCTCATTAGTGCTCCATTCTTTTTATCATCCTCGTTCTCAGCCGCATAACGTCCTCGTCATTCTGCCTGCTTGGTTCTTATCTCGTCGTTTTTAGTTTTATTCATTTATTAATTATGTTTGGCTCAGTGTAGGCGCTGGTGTAACATCATAATAAAAATTACTTTAATTTTTTTCATCTCAAATCTGTTCTGGCTCCAACATCCTTACTACACATCCTATTCATTATCCTTTTTTTTCATTTTCTAGTTTAGCTTCTGTGAGCGACGTTGACGCCAGCCTGTGTGCTGTGTTGGTATAGTTTTTTGCCCTACTGTGCATCAGCATGAATATCTTGAAACTACTACGTAAAGTGCCAGAAAAATTTAATTACCAACAGTTTGGTTATGTTCCCGGCAAAAATACCTTACTTTCTGTCATGAAAGTAATTTAAAATATTATGTGCTTAAGCGCTTAAGTTTTTTTATTGCTCGAATGTTTGTTAAAAACTTCTGATTCACCTAAAAAAATGAAGTTTTTTTATTTTCTTTTTAAATATATTTTCGTTATTCTAACTATCTTCGATGAGAGTTTTTTAAGTGCAAGGCAAATTGTATTAAAAACCATGTTTAAGGCTTTTTAAGATGAAGTTTTTTTTAAGATTATTCGATTTTTGAGAGGTACTGGAATACCTGGAATAACTAGAATGGTACTTTTGCAAGAAATATCTACAATCAATATATCATAGTTTTATTTACTCTTATATGTAAAAAAGATTAGGGGTATTCACAATTCAGTGCACTTGCCAGTGCAGTTGAGGACTTGTGAATTTTACAAAAGCAAAATAAACGTACGTTAAAAATCTGCACAAGTGCTTTTCTATTGTAGCTTCAAACTTGAGGACTTGAGCAGTTGAGCACACTGAAAATTTTGACAGCTTTGAAAAAGATGATATTGGTGTGTTCCCGAAAACCTAATTGCTTAAGTTCTTAACTGCACAGGCAAGTGAACAAAATCGTGAATACCTCTATTGTCTTAATAAATCGTTACATCTTTACATCGTTTCATCCTTTTGGGTCTGGCAAAATAAAAATCTTCAACGAAAATTTGGAATTATAGAGTAGTTATTAAAAAAAAAAACTAAACGGCCTTATTATGAAAAAACTATCGGCGGAACGATAATTATAATAAATTTTCAGTCCTAGAAAGAGTTTTTGACAATCGCAACCGTAAATATAAAAAAATGTTGTCAATACCATCATTAAGAAAGATATGTAAAATTTTTACACTTTTCCTATTTTATTAAAAAAAAAAATAAAGTTTTTCTCATTTGAAAAGAAGAATATATTTTTTTTTTTTTAAAGACATGTGTACAAAAAAAAAGTATCCAGAAAAGTTTATTTTTGTCATGAAATCAGTACGCAATGTATTTTATAAATATTATTTTGTAAACAAAATTATTTATCTAATAAATAACCATTAAAACTGAAAAATTAGCAAACCATAAAACGTGACAAAAAGAACGGTCTCAGGATTTCTTTCAATTCTTTTATTATTTTCTTTACTAGAATATCAAATGCCCTTTTTCAAAAACTACACATTTCATAAGGTTTTTGTGAAAATTGGAAAGAATATACTAATGAAAAAATTTATAATTTTATATGAATTTATTACTAAAGGCCGCTTTACATTATCCCACTGTGTGTTAACACATGTCAAAATTTTCATGTGTGATATAAAGTGAGATGGTGTAAACAACGGAAAGCAATGTGTGTTCTGATTTTTTTGGCATGTCGTACCACATTTTATTTTTTGGTTTGTTTCTAATTTCATCACACATTCTATCCCACCAGAGATGCATTTTACCATAAACTTACTTGAAATTTATTATTTAGGTGAGAAAATTTTAAGCTCGTAATGTATTTTCAAATGGAATAACAGAAGGAAGCAGTTTTACAGCTTATTGAACTTTGTAGGGGCTTTAAATTGATTAAAAACCGATTTATTACTCAAATTTTCACGTTTTAGTATAGTGTAAAGTATAAAAATGCGGTGCGACTCTGTGAGATAGTCTAAAAGCGAAAAATTAATTTCTTCATACAAAAATTAAAAATGACAGCATGATGAAATTCAATTAGACTTTCTATCTCACATGTGGTAACACACAGTAGGACAATGTAAAGCGGCCTTAAATTACTATGAAAAGTATAAAAGTATGCAAAAAAACTCAGTCTTTTCGATTTTTATTAAGTTTTATCTTATATTTATTATATATTTTTACAGCTCTTTTCTCAAATTTTATTTGCTCCCCGAGTTAAAATTTTAGCAGCCAAACAGCGGTGGAACATGGGCCGCACAGCTATTCAAGTGTCGAATATGGCTTAAAAAGAAATCAAGAAGCTAAGCGATCGAATGTCGGGTCAAACAACGGCCGTACAAGGCCTAAATTAAGTTGTAGGGCTTCTGTTTGCCCGTTTTATCTCATCAACTATTCTAAAGCTCTTATAAGAGAGCAAATGCATCCACGTCAACAAATGAAATTTTCACTCAGAGATGCTGAATAGAATTGACACTTATGTGTGGTGCAAAAGAATTTTTATTGTGTACAAAGTTAGTTAAAATCAAGCTGCTAATTTTCATTGTAGAATAATCACTGTTCGGCCGATGTACGGCTGCTGAACGCCCGTTGTGGATTGTTGGCAGCTGTTTGACTAGAATTTCCTGCAAACGACCCTTTTACGGTCGAGAAAAATTTTGAATTAGGCTTTGTTTGGCCGCTGTTTAGCTAAAAATATTTGAATTTTTACTCCGGATGCATCGAAATTATGAAGAGTGAAGAAACAAATATCTATAAATGAGGTGAATGAAATAAGTGATGTATTAAAAGAAAAATTTGTCAAAGTTGGCTGGGGATACACATACCGATACAGCAACTTTATATAAAGCAAAAATGTGTGAAATTTGCGGTGCCAGGTTAAACATACATTTATTTAATACAGCATGGATTTTCTGACTTTCATTGAAAAGAAGCTCATTTTTATTGTAAAATATTCACTGTTCGGCTGATGTAAGGCCACTCTGCGCTCGTTTTGTGGCCTTACAGCCGACCCTTGTACAGCCGCTGTTTTGACAAAAACTCCGGTTATCGATCCTTGTGCGGACGAGAAGAGTATTTAAAGTTAGGTCTTGTTCGGTCGCTCTTTGACTTAGCTAAAAATGTTTTTATTTTTACTCAGGTCCTTTATCCAAAAATAGAAGTGATGACATTTTTGATACTATTATAATTTTGTTTGTTGCTATTATCGCATCAAAAAATATAAATAAGAAAGAAATTACGACGCATTAAATATGCTTAGCTTTTGTGAAAAAAGGTTTAATCAAGTGTATGATCTTATATAAAATTATTACCTAAAAACACTGAAAAATTTGAGAGTATGTCAAAAAGAAAATCAATCTCTTTGAGTTCTATGAAGTGTTATCTTAATTATATATGATGAATCTATAGTTTTTTAAATTTATTTGCTAATTTTCACTTAATCGAAAGTGATGACATTTTTAACATTATAACTTTTTAAAATTCGAAATAATCTCGTTCAAACAGTGTCCGTGAAATGGGCGTTTGCAGATTTTTTTGACCAAAATGCAGCCGAATAAAGGCCGAACATTGCCCGTAATAGGATCGAAATATGATAGGTGTTAGAAATATATATGAATATATTCTTTACCAATATATAAAATGATAAATATCAAATAAATATATAAAAACTATGTATATGAATATATTTTTTATAATTTTTATACCTATAAATGATATGTTGCCATTTTTCAACATAAAAATCTGGAGTATATGCAAATTGAATAAGGATGTTGGAGAAAAACAAAGCTTTTTTAACAGTAATAGTTTGCTTTATTTTCTATTCCTTTGGCATTCTAGAACTAGTAAGCAGAAATCTTTCTTCAGAGCTTCATAGGAAATGCATGCTCGATCTTTACCCACAAGCAACAGCATGCCCCTCAATGCTTTGAAAGAGTCAGACGCAAAAAATAGTTTTTGCCATCTTATCAAATAAATGTCAGTTCACTACGTGTGTATCGAATTTAAATTCATGAATATAACAAAATATGTTCATGCGCGAAAACAACTCTTTAAAGAGCAAACGCATGTAATGATACAATCAGCGCCGACAACGTTCAAAGAATTTTTTTCTTATTTGCGCATGCATATCGCACCCTAACAACAAATAAGTTCAAAAAACTAAAACCTGACTACTAAAAATCACGCTCTAAAAAGTATAAAACAAGAAAATTTTCTCATCTGAAATTTTAATGTATAAACTATTCAATGTTTTTTGTTTTTTATTTCATTATTTTATTGTGTTTAATACATATTCATAGTGATATTCAGAAGACATCCGTAGTCGTATGCCACCTCATATACCATATATGGTTAAATGACGCCCTCTAGATGTATGGCGATATGTCGTCCTCTTGATGCACTTTGCCCTAAAGCTTATGATCGCTTACCACTGTTACAAAGTATTACTTTGTTAGGATAGGTGGCATACGACCACGGATACCTTTTGAATATCACTACGAATATGTATTAAATACAATAAAATATATTATGTGTAAGTTGTTTATTTAATAAACAAAAAACATTGAATAGTTTATACATAAAAATTTCAGATGAGAACATTTTCTTGTTTCATACTTTTTAGAGCGTGATTTTTAGTAGTCGGGGTTAAGTTTTTTGAATTTTTGAATTTTTAAAGTGAAAACTTCTTTAGGTGCCCTGAACGATTTTGGTAGAGGGTAAATCTTTGGTTTGCGTCATCGTATTTTTCCGAGGAACTCTCGTCATCAATACAGACAGCAAAGATAACAAGATAGGAAACTTAGACAGCATAACCTCAAGAAATGTTTGCATATATTTGTGCATAAAAAAATCAACAATGATCGTCACTCTTGTTCTTAGTCGGCCGCAAGCTCACAAAGAAATCACTTGGCAACTCCTGAAAATAATGCATATAATCTGTTTGTTAGTATATAAATACTTAAGTTAGGTTGCAATAAGAAGTTTGCAACGAAAACTTATTATTAATTCGCTTTATATTGGTCTATATATGCTTTAAAAGTTTGGCAATTTCTTCAGTTGTTGTATTTGTCAACATTTTTGAAACATTTGCTTTTGCTCAAACCACCGCATGGTGAGATTTAAAAATGGAACGATCTTCTTTTTCTGCATTTTTCTGCTGGAACTTCGTTTGTAAACAAGAAAAATAATGTATGGATTAAGTGTTTTAACATTTTAATCTTTAAGTTGTGATAAAGAAATATGTTGAACATTCAAATAATTACATGTATGCTCTTATTTTATTACATATCGTCAAACAAAGTTTGACAATTTTCACACTTGTTGTATTTGTCAGTGGCTTTTTTTCACCATTTTCAGAGTTGCCAACTATCATTGTTTCATTAATAAATTTTTTCATAAAGGGTGTGTGTCAAAAGGAAACTTTTCAGTCGTGGTAGGATAGAAAATATCAGGTTGAATAAAATTTGTGTGTGTTTTGACCTTGTCTAATTTTGCCATTCCACAACTTGAGATTTTGCTACCAAGCAAACAGAAAACATAGCAAGCAAAATGCGGTTTATTTTCTGACGCCGATTCGTTCATCCCCATGTATGATGTTTTTTTGTACATATTTATATATAAAGTGTTATAAAAATACTTCTATTGTCATATGCCGACTGTAGCTACAAAAAAATATTTAGAAAAAATTCAAGCTGAATGCACAACAACAATTATCAAGCAAATCTACAACAAAAACGCAAAGAGAATGTTATGATCACAGCGGTTGCTTAGCGTTAGAGGGGATGAAGCGAATTGGCGGCGAAAAATAAATAGCACTTTGCTTGCTATTTTTTCTGTTTGCCTGCTAGCAAGATCTAAAGTGGAGGCATTAAAAGAGACTTCACGACAGTCAAACAAAATACAAATATGAAAAATTTAAATTTAATTTTATTTCAGCAGTTAGCTCTGAAGTCTCTTTTAATGCCTCCCTCCACTTGAGATCTTGCTAGCAGGCAAACAGAAAAAATAGCAAGCAAAGTGCTGTATATTTTCCGCAACTTATTCGGTTCATCCCCTCTAACGCTGCGCAACCTCTGGGATCTTGTCGTTCTCTTTGTGTTGTTGTTGTAGATTTGCTTGGTAGTTATTGTTGTACATTAAGCTTTAATTTTTTGTAGATGTTTATTTGTAGCTACAGTCAGCATATGACTTCGAACTATTTTAGAAAACAGTTTATACATACGAATTAAAGAGTATATATAATATTGGTAAAACTATTTGTTTTTAGTAAAAGTATTACCGTATCGGAAATACATATATATATATATATATACATATTAACATATATTTAGTTCATATATATGAACATTTTAGCTTATTGAGGATATTTAAAGAGTATTTATGTGTATTTATATAATAACAATTACAAAATAAACCTGCAAAATAAATTAATATTTTCAGTAGTAATTGGATAACTAAAGTCTGCTTATCCTAAGCATTCTATTCTATTTTTAAACTGTTTAGCATCAATTTCTTATATGAATTAAATAAAATTTATGTGCTATAGATATTTCTTAATTTTAGAATATTCTATTTTTAATACACAACGCAATAAAGATTTGGTGTACATGTATATTGTGTTAGTGTTCTGATATAAATAGTTATAAATAAGCTTTAATTTTTTATATTAATTCAATAATGAAGTTATAAAAAAATTACTTTAATTATATGTATTTTTGATATGGTAACACTTTTGCTTTAAAGAAATAATTTCAGTAATATATAAAAAATATAATAATTTGCTATAAGCTCTTAACCAAAATAATTCTGATTTTATATGCTGACTGTAGCTACACTATTAGAATTCCCAACGTCTACAAAAAATTTCCAGCTAACTGCGCCAACAACAATTACCAAGGAAATCTACAAACAAGGACGCACAGAGAAGAACAAGATCATAGCGGAACTTTTAGAACTTTTTGATATTCATCCTACATGTAGGACGGGCAGCAGTATGAGCTTTCGCACATCCTACATGTCCGTCCGCCCTGTTAAATCCATCCTGCATATAGGATAGTCCGAAACCCCCTATTAGCAGGAAAATTCTTATATAGCTAAGGCGGTTCGTGGCAGGACAACGTCTTCCAGGGAATACTAATATTTTGTATATAGGTTTTTGCTCTCACTGCTATACTTTTTTTTTTATTTAAATTAATTTGGGGATATTATTTTTATATAATCGAAAGTATTAACCACTTATTTATTATTAATTATGGTCAATTAAAAAACAAAGATGTTTATTATGGCAACTAAAATTTTTTTTAGTGCATGACTTTATGTCCTATAGAAGGCGCCACATTCTATTAAACGTGACGTAATGAAGTCTATAATAAGTGGACTAAAAGAAAACGCTTCCAACGATACTTAATTTATCAAATTATGCTAATTAATTTAGAAGATAGGGTTTCAGTTAATTTTCTGTCCTCTAGAGGACGTTTTATTCTATTTAATGTGACATCACATATCCTTTAATCAAATATCCTTGTCAAAATATGATAAGTGTTTTAGAAGTCTCTGGTTTAGTTCACTTTTTGTACTCTAGAGGGCGCCATATTAAATTCAATTTTACGACACATAGCCTTTAACCACCGGATGAGGAAAACGCCTACAACGATACTACATTTGTCAAAATATGATAAGTAGTTTAGAAGGTAATGGTTAGGTTTCATTTTTGTTCTCAGAGGGCGCTATATTAAATTGTGTGTTACGTTACATTATTTATAACCAGCGGATGATCAAAACGTTTCCAACGATATCTCATTTGTCAAATTATGATTAGTAGCTTAGAAGTTAAGGGTTAAGTTGACTTTTTGTCCTCTAGAGGGCGCTATATTAAATTTAATGTGACGTCACATTACTTGTCTTCATCGGACAATCAAAACGCTTCTAACGATACCTCATTTGCTTGTCAATAAAAATAAATTTTTTTCTCATGACTCATGTCCGCTACAGGGCGCGGATTTTATATGCTTAAATTAAATGTGACGTCACATGGCCATTAACCAGAAGACTATCAAAACGCTTCCAACGCTACCTCATTTGTCAAATTGTAATAAGTAGTTTAGAAGTGACAGTGGAACAGATGAACATATATACTAAGGTGGTTAAAAAAAAATTTTTTTTCGACACTTATATTCTGGGAACTGGATTCAAGTAGATCTTAAATCCAAAAGGATATCGAAATCGGTGGAACCGTCCGTCATCCAGCGGTTTTGATTTAAAAAAAATGACTTTTTCGCCAAAAATCACCGGTTTTTTCGCCGTAACTTTTTATCAATCTACAATAACTACCTAAAAAATGGGTGCAAATGAAAGGTATCTGGGACACCAAAGTTGTAAATAGGAAGATTTTTATATTCAAGAAATTTTTTATTGCAACAGTGTTTAGAATTCGGTCACCTTTTTGAGTACTTTTCACTAAAATCGCTATAAATTTGCTGTTCATTCACTATAAATATGCTAATTTTTGATTGTTCACCACGAAAGGTGAAGCCTCTTCAAAGCCACACCATTTTAAAAATAGTAAATTTTGTAAAATTGACTGAAAATTAGTGGATTTATAGATTTTTGTGAAAAATACCCTTTCAAAAATACTTTCCAAAAAAATTCCACTGTTTTGATTTTTTTATTTTTTTTTAAATATCAATAGATTACACCAAGTCTTTTTGAACAATACCTAATTTTTCCAAATTTACTGAAAAATGGCAAATTTATAGCAATTTTAGTGAAAAATATCCATTGACCGAACTCTGAACACTGTTTGAACTAAAAAATTGTTTGAATCTAACCATCTTCCTATTTAAAACCTTGGGGTCCAAGATACTTTTCATTTGCACCCAACTTTTGGGCGGTTATTTTAGATTGATAAAAACTTACGGCGAAAAAACCAGTGATTTTTGGCGAAAAAGCGATTTTTTAAAATCAAAACCGCTGGATGACGGTTCCACCGATTTCGATATCCTTTCGGACTTAAGATCTACTTGAATCCAGCTCCCAGAATATGAGTGTCGAAAAAATATTTTTAACCCCTGAACAAAACGATCCACCTTAATATATACATACCGGTCAAACACTTATACCTCTGCTTTTGCTTCCCCGTAGTCGGGTAAAAAAGGGGAACAACTCAAAAAATCCAAATTTTTACTTTTTCGTGCTATTCGTAGTGATTGGCTGCGTAAATTTTGTACACATTTTATTTTTACATTAAAAAAATCATTTTGTCCCTTGGTTTTGTATTGAGTTGAGTCCTTAAAGAATAAAAATTGTTTTTTACACCTCTTGAAAATTAAAATTTTTTTTAGTTGTGTCTCTTCTGTAGTTAGGGTAAAAGATGTTGTTGTATAAGAGCTTCAGCAAATTTTATAAACCCATAACGTCAAATGACATCGCATGTTAATAGTGTTGCTTTTATGTGCAAATATTTTTTATTTTGGTTAGGCATAGCCTCGATGGTAAAATTGTTAACGAATTTTTTTTTAAAACGGCCATTGTTTGTCCAAAGTTTGTCCGATGTTTGGAATTGTGGCCTTTTTGTTTTTTCAAAACCATGTGTGACCCTTATTAAGACGTTCGGCCCTTGTTCGACCGCTGTTCGAATCAATATATTAATACTTGGATTGTTTTACTTGATATGCTGCAACCTTAGCCGACCTGAGCCAGTAGCTGGTTATCGTTCAACACTCTTATGCATATGATAATTTTTTTTTTACAGATTAAAGAATATTTTATATTTTAGTAATCAAATTATTTTACAGAAAAAAAATTCTATAACCATTTTTCTACATCTACCACTCTTTTAAGACTCTCTTTACAGTTTTCAAGTGAAAATATTGCTCATAACTTAATAACAACTCAGCAATACGTTTTGCTTGTGGCAGCATAAAAGCTTGCTTGCTAGTTAGTTAGAATCACTCTAACATTGCTTACTTTTTAATAAACAAAAAAATGTATCAGACAAGCAAATAGGTCCCAATTTAAGTAAAACTAACCTCCACTCATTGATTTTTATCCACCTGAATGAGTAGCTTTCATCACAGTTTAAATGTTATTAAAATTTGTTTAATCCAGAAACCGCAGAATGGACCGCTTGATCCTGCATATATTAATGCGGCCAGCTTAATATAATTCACTATTTATTTTTCCTCTCAACGACACAAAATATTGTCCAATAAACAACAGTAAAATAATAATAAATATTCTAGATTAACTGGCAATAAATGTAGCACATTTTTTTTATACGTGCATATTTGTACATATTTTTAATTACTTATTTGTTTGATATGTTTTTAATTTTAACCAAATTGCGTGGGGAATTTATGGCTAAACGATTTGGTCATAAAAATGAATTGGCAATAATATTTCAATTATTTTCACACGCATATTTAAAATGCAAATTAAAAAACAATTATTACCGCTCTGAACTGAGAGACTATATGCTCAGTAGAAGCAGTAGCAGTAGCAATACTATTATTAAATCGGGTACAAATGTGAGTGGTAGTTTAATTAACATCACTTATTTGAAGCTGGGGATATTTTATGAAATTTCAATATATACCTCATTTGAAGCCAGTTTCTTTATGGTATTTTTTCATTTTTGCAAATAATTATGCCTACGACAAATATACACGCATACAAGCACACTCTACATACTCAATGGTGGGCTGTACAGGTGTCTTACACAGATAGAAGCACCCAAAGCCCTATATAGCACACTCATACACAGGTATTGGCTCCATTGTTTGACAATTGCAATGCGAAATTTCAACAAGAAAAATGCATTTTATGCTGTTATTGCTACAAATGCAGTTGTCTGTTGTTGTTGTTGCTACTAGCACCATTAACAATAACAACAACTGCAATAGCCACTAGCTTGCCAATAACTGCTGCACCAACAACAAGTTCACCAACAACCACTACAACAATAACAACAACAACTGTCATTCCCTGTAATTGACAGTGAATTAATTAGAGTCCGGTTTCTTTGTTGCCTTCATCCTTCTATCCAATGCTTTTGCATCGCACTACTTGGCTGACTGTCTATCTATCTATTTGGTAGTCTATCTGGTAGTCTCTCTGGTCGTCTATCTGTCTCTCAGTTGTGTCTGTCTAGGTCAGTGCAATACCGTGCTTTAACCAGTTCATTTTTTCTTTCTGGTTTTTCACTTTCTTTTTGGCTGCACTTTCGGGCATCCTTTTAACATCGACATCAGTCGATCTTCGGCTCGTTGTTCCCTCAGCTGGGATGCCAATCAAATTATGTCTGTTGTCGGTTGTTTACCTGGACGCACTATAGTCAAGTTATCGCTTTAATTGGCGTTGTGCGCTGAATCATTTTCTGAAATCGTATGAATGGTTGGACGAATTGCGTTGGTTGGTTGCTTGGCTGGTTAGTTTGTTGGTTGACTGTGTTCAAGAATGTTTTGCCTGTTGTTTGGAAGATTCATAAATTTTCATTGATCAATATTTCGAATTGCTGCTGTTTGTGACAGCCAAGAGTTTTTCCGAAATATTTCTTTCGTTTTGCAGTTAAACGCAAGGGTTAAGTTGCAGGACATAAACCCTAACAATACAGAGTTATGCATTTTTCGCCGAAGCGTTTGGCTCTTTCAAAGGATTTTCTGCTTTATTAACCCATCATTTACCACTGTTCGTTTCATCAAACAGTAATTTTGACTAATTTCAATAAGTTAAATGATGTTGGGAATATAATTGGATGCATTACTAAGTTTGGTATTTAAGCTCTTCGAAAAAACTTTTTGAACCCCCCTCCACACTTGAACTTCGTTGAGGGCGATGGTTCAAACGCACCTTCCTGAATGAGGTTTCTTGTAAATTATATTAATTATAAAGAATTAAAAAAAACTAATTATGAGGTGTTTTAGCCACTTAACAAAAAAAAAAAAAAAACGCGTTTTCCCAATATCCAAATCCGATTTCCATACAAACAAAATCCTGCTATGGACTTAAATTTTGTGAACTTGTAGTTTGAAACATCATAGCCAGGTGGCGTATAATGAAGTGATCGGAAGTGATGGAAAAAGCATTGTTGACATTCTTACGTTTGCATTTAACGCCATTTAGTTTTCAAATACTTTTCATAAGCAGAAAATCAAATTCCAAATCCAGATTTGGATGTTGGAAAAACGCAGCTAATGTTTATAAAACATGTTATAATAAAATCTTGTAGAAATCATTACTATCAAAACCAGATTCTAATTGCACAAGGTAACCCAACAAAAGAATGGAAAGTTGTTAATAACATTTTAAATCGTAATGTAGCCAATCACGCGGATTCGTTCGTTTTAAATAATGGATCTAATATCGTTACTGATATAAAGCAAATTCCAAATGATTTCAATAATCATTTTGCAACGTCTAGGCAGCTTCTATTTCCGGAGGAAGCATGCATAAGCTCTTCTTCCAATTTAGAACACTTTTCTAATAACAGTTTTTATTTTGAGCCGATTTCTGGTCTTGAGCTACTAAGAATAATCAAATCCTTACAAAACTTGAACTCTTGTGGCATTTATAAGATTTCAAACAATATTCTGAAAAATATTGCACTAAATATAATTGATATTTAAAAACATATATTTAACTTAAGTGTCCTATCTGGAATATTTTTTTTTTTGGAATATTTCAAAAATTTTTGAAAAAGCCCTTAAGGCGAGGATTTTAGCTTTTCTGAACAGACAACATTTTTTCAGTTCTTGTCAGTACGGATTTAGAACTTGTCTCTCAACTGAAGACGCACTACTTGATTTCTGTACATCGATTTACAAAGGTCTTGATGATAAGAAAAATTGTGCTGGCCTCTTTGTTGATATAATAAAGGCTTTTGACATGGTTGATCACAATATTCTTCTGAAAAAACTGCATAATGCTGGCTTTCGTGGCTTTATTTACAATTGGCTTATGTCCTTTTTGAAATGCAGAAAGCAGAGAGTAAAAACTTGTAGCGAACTAAGTGACTCTAATTGTATAAATATAGGAGTTCCCCAAGGCTCTGTACTTGGTCCGGTTCTATTTCTAGTTTATATTAATTCTCTTTTTTCTCTAAATTTTGCTGGTAAAGTTACTGCTTTTGCCGATGATCTAGCCATTGGGTATGCATCAGTTAACCCCCTTAACTTAATTGCAGATATAAATCATGACGTTTATTTACTGAGAGTTTGGTTTGCAAAACATAAGTTACTTGTTAGCAGGAAGACTAAACTAATGTATTTTAGCTTATGTAATATAGTATCGCCGGAAATTGATATAATTTTTCATGGTTATGATTGTTGTCGATTTAGATTAACATCGGATACGAGTCATGACATAGGTTCAACCTATAACAGTAAAATTTCTTGCAGTAATAATTGCTTTGTTGTCGAAAGAGTTCCCTGCTATAAATATTTAGGAGTAATGGTTGATGAACATCTTACCTGGACCGCACACATTTCATTGTTGAAGAAATATCTTTTTTCTTCATTACGATGCTTTTATAAACTAAGACATTTTTGTTTTGAAAGTACATTAATTAAAATATACTACGGGATTTTTCATTCTAGATTACAATATGGTGTGAGTTGCTGGGGAGGTGCTTATCTGAATAATATACGTCCCCTGTTAATATTACAAAAGTCTGCCGTTAGAATGATCTATAAAGTAAATTGCTTGACTGCATCTATTAGTCTATTTCGGCGTCTAAAGATCTTACAATTAAGACATCTTTATTATTTTAAAGTTCTAAAAATATTTTTTAAAAGAAGTGGGTATATGCAGAATCCCATATATGGTAATTACAACTTAAGAACGAACCAAAATTCTACCGTGACTGTTCCAGTTATTCGCACAACCCACTATCGTAACTTTTTTTCGATTTTATCTTATAGACTTTACAATAGACTCCCTGCAAGTATACGCCTTGAAAGAAATTTGAGTACTTTCTTAAGAAAAATAAAATTGTGGATCTTTGAGTTAGATCACTCGGAGGTTGAATTTTTGTTGCGCTCCATTAGCTAATTTTTGTTTGTTGTTTATTTTTTAGACAGAAATAATTTTTTTCTCTTCTAATAATAATTTTTAATTTTTATAACTTTTTTTTAATGATATTGTTTGATTCAATTCATCCCACAAAACACTTTTTATGTTAACACAATTAATTTAGTTTTATATATTTATTGAAGTGGCATTTAACACTATTTATTCTAATACTAAATGTCAATACTATTCTTATAAGTAATAATTGTTCTAGTGATTGTATTTTTAATAATCTTGTCAAAACTTTTTTACTATCAGAATAAAGAATAATAATAATAATAAAAAAAATAATAATAATGTTTATATACATATACAAGTATCAAAGTTAGTGTTCGTTTCATCGAACACTGCCCAGTAGTCCAAGTCTGAAAAAAATCTTTAATGAATCATACATGATTTTTCTTTCTCTTTGGCGAAACATGCTGATTTGTTTATGCATTTCATTGATGAAAATTTCAAACAAAAGTTCCAAATTCGTGCACTGTTTTAAAGCTTTCTGTTTTCGATGAAGGGAAACAAGACAGATTTGTTAAAGAATTATCGACAAATGTAACTCACGCAGTAAGTTTCTTTAAGAAATCGTCATTGATATTCGTGCACGATGCCTTGGACTGCAGGGTGGCTCTCACTCTGTATATTAAACTTGTGTGCGTTCTCTACAGGTGACAATCGGCTCCGTAAATGCTCAGTTTGGTTTTAGGCCCAATACTTATCGAAAGAGAGCCCTATTGAGACTAGAAATATACTTTTTAAAATGAATAAAAGAAATATTGTTAGTAAAATATGGGTAGAAATATAACACACTTAGAATTGGTAAAAAAAATTAAACAATTTTGTAATTAATTTTACAAAATTAAATTTTGAGCTTGTATACGTTTATTATTCAACCCGATTTATTGTATCACTTTCAAAGTAGATCCCGTCCAAAAATTCTATTCAGTAAACAATATAATTTCTCTGTATCTACTAGCAAAGAACTTTGAAAATTTTAACAAGTTTTGTCAAAATTTTTCTGTGTCATACAAATATGCCTACATTACGCACAGTGGCGGATCAAGAAATTACAAATAGGGGGGAGGGCTAAATTAGTAAATGAGTTTTTTATTTATAACGTTTATTGATGTATAAAGTACACTTATTTTTAAAATTACATTAACTTCTTAAATGATTTCAGTATGTATAATTCAAAAGTATATCAAAAGTAAAAAATATAATGCAATTTGTAGGAATTAAAAGTTTAGAAGTAGCTAATAATTATACTCAAATTCACGATCTTTTTACATAGTTGATCTGAAGTAGGTTTTCAATCTTCTTAGTACTGAAAATCTTCTTTCAGCAGAAGTCACTGGAATAACTTCTTTCGTTTTTAGAAGTAACAACATGTTAGGAAAAAATTTACGTAATCCTTGGTAAGAATCAATTTTTTTCTCCATCACTGTAACTGTTTTTAGATCTTGCTTAGAACACTATCACTGCCACAGAACTATTTTGACTTTCAACTCTGCTCAACACGATCAAGCTGTTATTATATATATATTAAGGCTGACTTTGTCATTGCATTAAATGAAAATTTGCATTGACTGCTAGAGACTAAGCTCTTCAAAGGTAGTTTATCTCCAAACTTGCCTTAAATTTAAGGTTCAATTAGGAAATAATGTGATCCAGATATGGATAGCCGAGAACTGTGCACTGTTAAACTGTAATTATAATTTTGTACAATATACAATATTAACCAAAACCACAAAAATTTACCCAAAATATTCTTCAGGTGTACTCAGAGCCGGATTATTTATAAGGCAGTGTACTGCCGTCATAAGGAAGAGTGCAGCATCTACATATTTCAATATTCTGAAATAAACGAGTTACAGTAATTTATCTAAAATCACTTAGTAGCGTTTGGATGATTATAAATATTTGGTTCTTCAGGGTAGTAAAATCCAGTTTATTTTTAAAATTAATGACATTTTAATGACAAAAAAAAACGAAATTTTTATTTTCTTGAAGTTGAAAGAAAGATGATTAACCCTAACCCTCCTGACACGGGTACCCAAGTACCCGTAAGTAAGTCAAATATTTTTGATGCCAAAAAAGTTAAAATTTGAGGTTCCATAACATCTTACAAATAGCTGTTTTCTGTAATTTTATCGCATTTTTAGCTTTCTAGCATTGTTTTGGTAGGCTTAGAGCCGACTCAAAGTCGAATGGTCCTTACCCTCCTGATAAGGGTACCCAGGTACACGGTTTCTACACACACACTTAGACTATATATTCCAAAACTACTGGGCCGATCTAGCTGAAATTTCGGCAGTTTTTTGTTTTGAGTACGAGATGGTTACAATTTTCAGCGAAAAATCAGCGGCTAATGCAGCATTGCACTATGGGCAAAATAGCGATATTTTTGGCATTAATTGTAGTTTTAAAGCTAGCCCTTTAAAATTTTGCACGAATTTAACTAACATCAAAATGGAATTTTGGTTTTTTTTTTATTTGGACCACGCCTTCTTCCGCCTACCCATTAAAACATTAGGTCAGGTTTTGGCATAAATTCTGCATGGGTGCACCTCGGCTTTTTTATTTTCGTTATTTGAAATATATATTACTAGAAAGCTGTTTCAAGAATCTGTAAGTTTGCATCTAAAAATATTTTATTATATTAACCCATTAGGGGCCAGTACTAAAAAAACAATTTCTTAACCTCACTTTTTGGAAAAACCACTTAAATTTAATGTGTTTATTTTTTGGTAGAGTCAGATGGTAGACAAGGCTTCAGCCTTTTTGTTAAGGTATAAAACTGCTCATTAACCCTTCAAAGACCGGGGATATTTTAATTAGGCGTACATTTTATTTTCCAGAAACTTTGTTAAAGCTTAAATTATTGAATAAGATAGTTGAATAAAGGTAAGTTGAATTAAAGTAAGGTTGGCTCAACCTAGGGTTGCCACATGCTAAATGAGTTTCGTCTGGATTTTCCAAAAAAATATCTGGATTTTTCCGTTTTCAGCTGGACATTGACAAAAAAAAATGGGCATTTTATAGAAGAATAAGAAACACATTATTTTTTATTGACTTATTTAAAAAAAATAACAAAAATAAAAGCTATTCATAGCATATAAATGTGTACATCAGAGAAAAACATAAAAACAAAACAATTCACTTATTTCTAAAATAGTTTTGAAAAGAGTTGAACTTTATAAAAATAATAAAATGGCCATTGGCCGTTATAACACTGAATTTGTTAAAAAAAAACTAGTTTTTCCATAAATATTTAGTACTGGAACGGGCAGATTGTACCAATTTATTGGCTTTTGCTGTTTTTAAAAATGCATTAAATGCTTTACAGTCTTCACTATAGTTGAGTCTTATAATTAGTTCAGATTTTATGAGATCAATTGGCATTCTATTTCTCTCTTTAGAGTATAAGTCATTTAAAAGGCTAAACACTTTTTCGCAGTAAGCATTACTTATTGGTATTGAAAAAATAAAATAAATGATTTTCCGCAAGTTTTTTATTCCTCATTATCAAATTTAGAAAAAAACGCCGACCAAATTTTATCGTTTAGTATATTTTTCGGAAGATTATCGTACGCATTTCGTAAGCAACAGTAGTCTGTGTATAATTCATCACTATTAACACTTTGCTTTAACCCCAAAACTTCAACTGTTTCTTCGAGTGCCTCCACGAAATTAACTTCGATTTAAGACAAAATAAACATAAACTTTTTTTAATAGAATTATCGCTGTATTCATAGTGCGTTTCCAGATATTGCACCGCAGTTTTTAAAAACTGTTCAGCATCTTGCTCAAAAATGTTGCTTTCATGGTCGGAAAGTTGTTTAATAATAGCTTTCGATTTATTTCCATAAAATGTCTCATGCAATCTATTTATTAAGTTCTGCTTCAATTTTCTCATAATGGTATCCACATCAACAATAGCACAGTCGTCTTTCTCCAAAGCAATATTCATTTATTTTCGATATTATCTTTTAAAATAATAATTGTACTTACAAATTGCGTGTTAATTTTTATATATGTTGGCTTGAGAGAATGGTAAACTTTTTAATCAAGAATTTCAAATCTATGAACAGCTGATCTCGACAGTGTTGGTAACTTTGAAACTTTAAATCACGGAGGCGATACAAAAATATTTTGAACGCCTGAGCTTTACAACGCACAGTAATGCGCTTAGTGCTACTAAGAAGCATAAACTATTTTATGGTAACTTCCGATGCTTCAAAACGAAATCTTTATAAATTATTACATATTATAGTTTTGTTTTTGTTTTGGCGAAAAATATCTACAAAAATATTATCTGGACATTTTTTGAAAATCTGGACTCTGGACACGGGACAAAAAATCTGGACAATCCAGACGAATCCAGACCATGTGGCAACCCTAGCTCAACCGGATCACTGAAAAAAAAAATCATATGAGACAAATTCTAATATGCCTTTGTCATTTTACAAACCATATATGAATATAGATTTTCTAGTTAATCGTCTTCATTTTCTTCTTCCAACTCAATATTCTCCAGTCCAAAACTGTCAATTTCGTCGGCCTCATCGTCTTCTGCTTCATTTTCATTTTCATCACCTTCTAATGTGTCTGAAAAGTCAATACCAGGTGTTTTGAAAAGGGCAATGACTTCTCTGGGCAGGCTCTTATTTTTGTTGGTATTTTTTCGTTTTGTTAAACTTAGGGTGGACATTAATGGGTCTGAAGAATCCAATGCTCTATTAAAAACGTCTGTCATATTATCCAATCGGCTACATTTTCTTGCATGCGATCTCCTGTCGCTTTTATACAGCTTGTTTCTCGCTTCTGATGCATTTTCTCCTAGAACTCCAACAGGAAGTATGCAAGTATCCATTATTTGGTGCCCATGTACCAAAATTTTGTGCACAGTTGGAGACATTGGATACCAAGAATACTTTTCAAAATACATATTGAATGTTTGGCCACAAAAGTTTTTGAATTTTTCTGTATCAATCTTATATTCACAAGAGATGGCAATCAATATAATGTAAAAGTGTTTG
The DNA here is from genome assembly GCA_963920525.1 of Dichetophora obliterata. Taxonomy (NCBI): domain Eukaryota; kingdom Metazoa; phylum Arthropoda; class Insecta; order Diptera; family Sciomyzidae; genus Dichetophora; species Dichetophora obliterata. Next base: position 205,606,848 of record OY986436.1, on the reverse strand, counting down.
AGAATATTTAAATCGAAATTTAAAATGGAAGCTAAAAGCTCAACATTTCTGAATGCTCTTCTTGCAGTATTTCCGTCGTTGCTATTTCCACTACCATTTTGTTTGGGTTTGTCTACATTGAGACCCATTTCCGTCCACAACCTTTCTTGAAGGTACTGTTTTCGCAAAGAGACTTTAACTTTGTCATCATTTTTAACACGCCATATCTTTAATTCCATTCTATACGAGATTTTTAATACAAATTCAAAAAATCTTATCCATGCATGTAAAGGGCTTACGCCATATTTAAGATTATTTGGTTTAACGCCAAAGATTTTCGAGTTGAAGTTATCGGTTTTTAACAGTTGATTTGGCTTAGCACCACATAGTGGGCAGGATTGACATGAGTTGGTACCAGTTAAAATATTCAGAACTTTACCATCTATAAGAGTCATATGTGCTTCATATTTAACAAGCACGTTTTTGCCCTTGTGTAGATAGATGTGTTCTTGGATGTTTTTAATTTGAATATCTAACTTACTATTTTCACTTAAAATAAGTTCAGTAGTTTCTTTTATAAATTCAATTTTTAGAGGCCGACAGAATCTGACAGACTGTGGAGAGTTATTTAGCCAAATAACTCTATTTAGCTCATCTATTAATTTCAATGGAACTATGGTTGTCACAAAGAGTGAATGGTCTAGTCCAATATGTTCATCCAATTCAAAACGTTGTTTATATGAACTCTGTCCTGTCGAACCATCGAACCCATAACTTACAATTAATTTGCAATGTGTTGGTGCAGCAACATCAAGGACGTCCTTCTGCATTTCAAGTATGCGATCAGCTGTAAGGTCCAGTAAATTATGCATTGTTACTTCTGTTTTAGTATCACAATAGCTGATTTCCTTAGGTCTGCATTTCAATTTTGATTTTACAATCTCAGAGTAAGGGGGATAAATGTCACATCCGTGCTGCTTATTTAATGCTTTCATGTTAATGTATTGCTGCTTTGTAAAGCCATACCTTGTCTAACTTCTTCCATATTTAAACTTTTTCACAATGTATACAATTAATGTTTTACTCACGATCAAAGTTAGTAAAAATTTCGCACGCATTTCCTGTTCATAATGCAACCTTGAAACAGCTGACTTTTTCCTTTCATAAAATAACGGGGTGTAACATAAAAATTATAAAAAATACGTTTATATAACCGTTAGAGTATACGAATTCAAAAAAACGAAAGCAGCTTTTAAATTTTAAACAAAAAAAAAAATTGAATTTATGCCAAAAATAGCCACATTTTACCCATAGTGCATTGTGCTAAGCTTTAGTGAGCTTGTTGCACATTGGCCGCATGCAATCATTTCTGTTGGGTTTGCCATCAATAGCCATGGAAATATAGCAACGATCCTTCGATAGACACCGACCAGTTTTATCTCTCTCAGTGAAATCGGATGAGACTGTAACGTCCGGGAAAACTGACTCAGAAATGATTTTATTGATCATAAGCTCAAAATCAGTGCGCTTTTTGGTGTATCGTGTTGTTTCAAGCGTGTCGGAAGCGAATTTCATCTGGGGGGGCAGTACAAATGGGGGGGCAGTACAAATAGTGGTGCAAAAAAAGTTCACCAAAATTTCTTCACATGAAACATGAAGAAGAGAGAAAGAAGAGGAAAAGATATAATACAAAAATATTATCGTTACAAAAAAACTGATATTTTGAATAACTTTTCCTTTTAAATTGTTATCTAGCTAAAAAAGTGGGGGGGGGGCAACTGCCCACCTTGCCCCCCGCTTCCGACGCCAATGTGTTGTTTGGTTATGAGTGGCCTTTTCTTTCTTGTTTTTCATTGCCAACTCTACGCCAAATGATATCAAAAAGACTTGATAAAAGCTACTTCTTTTTTTAAATTTTGTTAAATGATAAAATAGACACAAAATGAACCCAACGCAGCCACGTCGATCATGTTGTAAAAAGTGGCTAATGACCATCTATGTGTTTTACATTTGGTGTTATATTTAGACAACATCTGGTCCATTAAATCTACTCCGCCTTTGGTTTTATTGTAGAAGACAATAATTTCCTCTTTTCCATTATCTGCTGTCTGTCTTCATGAGTAATGCATAGCTGACAAAAAGAAACAGCTTTTCTTGTTTGAATGAACACTTCCAGTTTTATTAAATGCATATCGGAGTAAACCTGTATTATCTGTGGGGTTTGGTCTTAAGTCTCTAGGATATAAGCTTTGTTTTGTCGTAGGGTACCGAAGAGTATCATTCTTCTAACTCATAGCAAATATGTTAACATTACTAAAGAGGAGATGTTTAGATAACCATTTCGCTATGGTAAATTTTCTAAAAATCTATGATGGTACATTTTTTCTGTTTTTGGGAGCTGGCGTGAAGTCTGATGGACAGCAGCACTTGGTGTAGCACTAGATGATGGCGCTGTGGTAGTAGATTTGCTTACAGATACTTTCATTTCGATAAAATATTCATTTCGTTTGCACGACATCGAAAAAATTTTATAAATTAAAACCAAATTTAATCAACTTTACGAGCAGAAACCGAAACACGAACTAACAATGCGAAGAAACGAAAAGCTCACACACAACTAAACATTCACAAGCACACATATTTAGGTGATCATTGTCTTCACGGACATATCTTTTCTAAGACTCTCAGTGTTCCCATACAAATTACGCACGGGTACCCTTATCAGGAGTCAACGTATGTAAATGTTATCAGGTTATAACCAACTTGTAATTGGATGAGGTTCCCAAGTTCGTTGGTTTCTTCTATTCTTTTGTCTTTTATTTTAATGTATGTACATTAGAGTGGAACGAAATGTATGGAAGCAAAAAATTTTCATCGGCTTCATTTATATTTGAAAACTCCTCGTCAAAACAAATTTGTCCGCATCCTTGGTTTTTTCTGTGTTATAACTTTTGGCTTTACCCGAGGGTTTTTGTATGGCATTGCCATATAAATTAAGTCACAATCAACAACTTGTCATGATTTCCCTATGATACCATATACGCGCTAAAAGATATTCGGATTCAAAATCGGTAATTCGCAAATATCGCCGCTCCTCTATGTCGGACATAAAATATGATTATAAAAAATTTTAAATTAGATAATTCAAAAATGTCTCACATGGTTTGAACATAAAACCAACCGCTTACATGCTATGAGACTATTTATGTCTAAACTGTGCTATTTAGACTATTTATGTCTAAATAAAGTATAAATTTTTTACTATAACAGATATGACTTTTATGATTCCAGTACTTGTTTTAAATATATACATTTAATAGACAATGTGTTTGGTTGGAGGTAAATGTTCGAACTGAGAAAATAACAAGCAAATATTAAAATTATGCCAATAACCTACTTATAACTAAAAACTGCTCATAGTAAGAAATTTCTACTTTGCACATTTAGACATAAATAGTCTTATAGCGTAAGAACTGCGAGTGTTACGTTAAAACTGTTAAAGGCGCTTCTGAAGGTAATTATCAGATCTACAATTTTGCGTTAAGCAAATTTTATGTCCGACATAAAGGAGCGGGGATATTGGCGAATGACCGATTTCAGTGAACCGTACATGGTATCATAGGGAACTTATGACAGGTTGTTAATTATGACTTATTTGAGAGGTTTGCATCAAAAAAATTGGAACGTTAATTTTTCGATTTCAGATTAAGAAAAAAATTTCAGTGAAAAAATATTGCAATGATATACAAAAACCCTCGGGCAAAGTAAAAAGTTTTATCGCAAAAAAAAAACTAAGAATGCGGAAAAATTTGTTTTGAAAAGGAGTATTTAAAAATATATGAATCCGGTGAGGTAAACAAATCATTCCACTGTAATGTACATCGATAACTCCTAACGCACTTGTCCTATTGCCGAACTTTTTTGTCAACAGAGAGAGACCTTGAACACGGAGGTGCCCATCTAAAAGTAGGTGTTATTGGAGAAAGAAGCCTGGCAAAATTAGAAATATAAAAATTTTGTACAGGATTAGCCACAATTTTGGAAAATACCTGTCAAGAAAGTGGGCGTTATAAGAGAAAGGGCAGTAGAAAACACAATATTAAAAAAGTTTGGACATCGAATAATATTGACACTACGGTAGTAAAATTCATTACACGATTGGGTATAATTTTTACAAAACAAGATGAATAAAATGGGCGTAATTCGTAAAAAGGCATGTCGCTATTAGAAAAACACTGTACATCAGTTAATTTTTACACTCAGGTACTAAAATTCGGTGTAAAAGTACCAAAATTTTAATGGTGATGTAAATTTCTTGCATTGACATTACAAATTTAGTGATAATGCAAATATTTTCCATTACCAAGAAAATTTTTCATTACCACTAAATTTTGAGTGTTAATGCAATTTTTATTCCATTAGTATTACATATTAACGGTAATTTTGCATTACCACCAGGTGGTAAAATGTTTTGACACATTAGTTTTTGTGGCATTTAAAGCGATCTTACCAAATTTTTAAATTTACTTTGTGTGGGAGGTAGGAGTGGTTTTCATCCGATTTTAAACAATTTCAAATAAATGATGTAAATTTTAGTTCAGAGCTAATTTGCGAAATTCCAAGTCACTGCATAGTATTTTATGGCATTTTTAGAGATTTTATTGTTTTGATAAAATAACTTTGTATAGGAGATAGGCGTGGTCTAAATCCGAATGTTCTCATTCTCGAACTTGATCTTTATTATTTGAATATAAGCAGATATGAAGCATTATTTCTGAAGTGATACACCGGAAACTTAAAAGTATTCCGATTTTGATGAAATTTAAAACATGTGAAGTTCTAGTGGTTATATAGTCATGTCTTAAATATTTTTGACCTAGATTAACGGATTATCTTTTTAGATGCTGTTGAATTTTTGAGTTAAGTGTATGAAAATGCAATTTCAAATTTATACAGATTTTTAACGGATTGGCGGATTTTAACAAATTAAACGCCAAATGAAAGAAAATAATCGTAGTTTTTATACCTTTTACAAGAAATTGCGAAAAAATATTTTTTTTTTAAATTTTTTTGGTTAAAAAAAAGAAATGCATTTTTCTTAAAATACCTCTCCTCGGATTTTTTTCAAAATAATTTTAAAAAATGTCTGGGCTTATTACCTTTTAAATAATATATCACTTAGAGTGGTGTCTCTTGGGGTTTTCAAGTTACGTACATTTATATGAACACTATTATACAAAATTTCAGTTTTAACTATTAAAGATCTTATTAAATTTTTTATATCAATTTGTTGATATGTTCACGATACAGAGCGTGGTGTTTACATTAGCCAGCCTATCTTCACTCCACCCTAGAAAAATTTGTTGATTTCTTATTGATTAAGGTGCTTTTATTTATTTGTTTGTCGAATAAATTTTAATTGTAGATTTGATATTGTGTTGTGTTAGTTCTTGTGATTTATAATGCCAAATAAAAAATTTCAATGATATTCAAATGCGCCAACCCTTTCAAAATAAAAGGTCATGGAATTGGCAAGGGCCTAAGAAAAATTCCGAAGTCGCTTCTCTCAGAAGCGCAAGCTCATTTTCTTAAGGATCAAAAATTGTGCACATCATGCAGGTTAAAGTTCCTCAAGATACCGAAACCAGATCGTGCAGAAACAAAAACGAGTGTTCAAACAAGTGAATCTGACACCGACGGTTGCACCGATTTAGAAGATGATTTTGAAAATACTCATTGTGACAGAAACCACGTAGATGCTCTGGAAGTTTTAAACCAAATTAGAGATAAGTTCAAAAGTTGTTCCAGCAATACGGATAGACTGTTATTGCTGACTCTAGCTCCAAAATCGTGGGGTCGAAAGCGATTGGCTGCTGAGTTCGGTGTTTCCCAACGACAGGCACACAAGGCGAAAAAATTGGTCGCTATAGGTGGAATTCTAACATCGCCAAACCCTAACAAAGGAGGACGAAAATTATCAGCTGAAATAGAGGCACTCGCGCTTTCATTCTATGAAGACGAAGAGAATAGCCGCATATTGCCGGGCATGCAAGATTTTGTGTCGGTAAAAAACCAAATGGGTCTCGAGAACAAGTTCAAAAGAAGCTTATTTTATCCAATCTTTCGGAACTGCACGAAAAATTTAAGCAACAGCATGCCGATGTCAAAATTGGTTTTTCGAAATTTGCACAACTTCGACCACGTCATTGTGTGCTTGCAGGGAGCAGCGGAACGCACACCGTTTGTGTTTGCACATACCACGTAAACGTTAAACTCTTACTAGAAGCGGTGAACCTTCGAAACATATCTAAAGATCTTGATGTTCCTCTTCAGAGCTATCGTGACTGTCTGAAGTTGCTTATGTGCAAGGTACCTACTTCCCAATGCTACTTTGACAATTGTTACTCCTGCCCAGACGTACAGCCTTTTAAGAGTTTGTTAAGCAATCTTTTAAACGAAAACTTCATTGAAAGAGTGGAATTTTCTGTTTGGAAAAACACTGATAGAAGTACATTGAAGACTGAAGTTTTGGATACGGATGAATTCATAGATCACTGCTGCAATCTTTTGGAAAAACTTAAAGTTCACGATTTTATTGCCAATACACAGACTGCTTTTCTCAAAGAATTAAAAAATGGTCTCAAGGAAAACCAATGCTTAATTCAATGTGACTTTGCAGAAAATTATGCGTTTATTGTACAAAATGCTGCGCAATCGTTTCACTGGAACAACGACCAGTATTCAATATTTACAGTGGTAATTTATTATATGGAGCAGGCAGAATTAAAAACGAAAAGTTTAGCGATTTTATCCGACAGGCTTACTCATGACACAGTTGCCGTGTATGAATACCAAAATATTATAATAAATTACCTAAAAAAACATTTCAAACCATCAAAAATATTTTATTTCACGGATGGTGCTGCACAACATTTTAAAAACAATTTCAATTTCATCAATTTATGTTACCATGAAAGCGATTTTGGTTTAGCTGCGGAATGGCATTTTCATGCTACTGCTCATGGAAAAGGCTCATGCGACGGAATAGGAGGTAATCTAAAACGCCTTGCTGCACGAGCCAGTTTGCAAGCCTCATCCAAAAACCATATTTTAAATCCCAAAGCACTATACGAATGGTCAAAAATCAATATGAAGAAGACTGAAGTTTTTTATAGTTCAAAAGAAGATCAAGCTCTGACGGCTGAAATCTTGAAATTAAGATTTACACAAGCAACAACTGTACTCGGTACTCAAGGGTATCACTGCGTTATACCAACAACTGAAAACTCCTTATTATTAAAAAAATATTCGCTAGATTCCAATTATTGCACTTTTATAAGAAAAATTAATAAAAATAATTAAAAAATGTTTTTAACAAATAAAATCTTTTTTTTTTTGTCACTTTTCACTTATCTTTGGGACAGAAAATTAAAATTTTTGTAGTTTAAACTGAAATTTTGTATAATAGTGTTCATATAAATGTACGTAACTTGAAAAACCCAAGAGACACCACTCTAAGTGATATATTATTTAAAAGGTAATAAACCCAGACATTTTTTAAAATTATTTTGAAAAAAATCTGAGGAGAGGTATTTTAAGAAAAATGCATTTCTTTTTTTTTAACCAAAAAAATTTACAAAACAAATTTATTTTTTCGCAATTTCTTGTAAAAGGTATAAAAACTACGATTTTTTTCTTTCATTTGGCGTTTAATTTGTTAAAATCCACCGAATTTAAAAAAATTTAAAAAAATTTGTAGAAATTTGAAATTGCATTTTCATACACTTAACTCAAAAATTCAACAGCATCTAAAAAGATAATCCGTTAATCTAGGTCAAAAAATTTTTAGACATGACTATATAACCACTAGAACTTCACATGTTTTAAATTTCATCAAAATCGTAATACTTTTAAGTTTCCGGTGTATCACTTCAGAAATAATGCTTCATATACCATATATTAATATGGTAGCTTTAAAATTGTGGCTGTTATCTTGTCGACAGACAGGCACATACACGCAAAGAAAACACATAGTTGCAACAACTATGTGTTAAAAGGATCACAGTATGATTCGGATTATGATTGTTGATACCATGTTCTTAAACATGTAATGGTTTCTATGATCATGGTAAAATGATTACAACAACTATATTTAGAAAAGGAATTTTTCCGTTTTAAATTCCGTTTTTAAATTGGGACGAAAATGAAATGATTGCAATAAATTTATTATGAATTTCTTTTTAGGAACGAGAATATTATTGAAACAATAATTCTTTTTTTATTTGAATGCACACAATTTTTCTAAAATTTTTTTCATAATTTCCTTTATTTTCCTTATTTTCATTCTATTTTGGTAAGAAATGTGCATTTAAAGGCCTTTTTTTAAATGCATGTTTGTTTTTTATTTTCAGGCGATCTGAAGCCGCGCTATTGTGTGGCCCGATTTTAACCTTTTTTAAGCACACTAACTTAAGCGGCATATTTATGTATAGAAAACATATGTAAAGAATAAAAAAAAATCTTTTTACTTAAACTGATGATATAAAATTACCATGTAAATGAAATTTTTTGTATGCATAAAATAAACTTTTCTAGAACCCATCTTATAAAAAAAAAAAAAAAAGGAAACCAACCAACTTGGAAACCTCCTCCTTTTTGAAGTCGTTTAAAAATATGCCTTTATTTTAACAGATTTTGCCTAAAACCTCCCTTGATACTTTTATGTTATAAAACATGGAGTAATAAATCAAGTTTTCCTCTATAAGAAAAGTCAAAGAATTACTACTGATTTCATCCCGTAAAACGTTTGAGAACTTTTCATCCTGCAACGAACAAAAAGTGCAACTCTAAGAAGTCCCTAAGTCTGAGAATTATCATATTTATAAAGAAATTCTCACACATCGTTATAAAAAATAAATTAGTGTTTGGGGGGAGCTCCTTAGCTCCCATATCGCTTCCCCTGGATTCGCGCCTGATTACGCATTGGAAATACGCTTCAGTTTCCAAATTGATCTGTCCATCCGTCGAAAATCTCCTTCCCTGGAGCCACCTCTTTGAATTTGGTAACAGATGATGGTAGCTTGAGGCCAAATCTAGATAATGTGAGGGATGAGGAAGCAGTTCGAAGCTTTTCTCATGCGATTTGACCTTGGTTTCGATCGATTTGTGAGCTGGAGCATTGTCTTGCAAAAAGATGATATATTTCTTCGATAAATGGGGCCGTTTATTTGCGATTTTTTTCTTCAATCAGACCAATGATTTGCAGTAACAGTCGCTATTTATTGTTTTTTCTTCACTCCAATAGTCCATGAACAAAATGCTACGTGAATACCAAAACACAGACGCCAACACTTTTCCGACCGTTTGTTGAGTCTTCGCTCGCTTTGGTTCACTTCCACTGGAACCTACCCATTCTTTTGCCTACCCTCATCCATAGTCACAATTTTACGCAAAAAAATCAGTCGGACTTTGTTTAAACATGTCCAAGCATTATTGGGGAGTGTGAACACGTTTATGTTTTTGATTGATTACTAACGAACGCGGCACACTTCTTGCAGTCAGCTTTCTCATACCCAAATGTTCATGTAAAATTGAAACAACCGACTCACTTGATATGCCTACGGCTGTTACTATCTCACGCAATTTCACTTTCGGATTGTCCTGTTTTTGGTGATTCCCCGGCGTGTACATTTGTTTGTGCTGATTTGACCCAGTTTAAACTCTGTAATCCAATATTTTATTGATGAATACGACGGAGTCGATTTACCATTATATTTATCGAGCTTTTCTTTTGTTTCTTTTGCACTTTTGTTACGCAAAAATTAATGCTTAATCAAGGTATGAAATTCTTCTTTATCCATTTTTAAAACAATACCAAAAGTTGTTTAACTTAGACCACTGTAACGTCACATTTCGTTGACAGATTGATCTGACATTTGTGGTGTGTTCGTTTTAAGGTTACCACCCGTCAAAAAAGTTATGTATTTGAAGAGTAGTGGTGCCATTACTTGGAGACATGCAGCATCTTAAACGCCCTTCTTAAAAGATGAAAACTATTTTTTAGGTTCAATTCTGAACCTGGTTTCATAAAAACGTGTGACGCGAAAGTGACGTCACAAATTTTTTTTGTTAATTTTAATACGTAAAACAATAAAAAATATTTACTCAAATATCTCTAAAAAATTTTTTACAATATTTACTTAAAAAAACTCCTTAAATTTCAACGAAATTAGGTAAATAATCCCTTAAACTTATTTAACCTAATCCTACTACTGTATGACTTTGGATTACATTTTATTAAATTATTAAATAAGTACTTTTTTGCATTGAAGTGTATTTGTATTCTCAAATGAATCAATTTTCTTCAAATTCGGAGTACCGTAAATTTCGTGGCATCAATCGCTATTTTTTATTTTTTTTACATGTGTGACTCAAATTCACATTGCAGTGGGATACGTTGTAAATTGACGCAGTAGGTTTAGGATTAAACAAAATTCACAAAACTTGAAAAAACCATCAATTTTCATTAGCTCTACAAAGCGAACTATTTGTTCCATTTAATTAAATGAAACCTTTTGCCGTGAACCTTCAAATTGTTCAACAAACTTCTTTATCACATTTTCCAATTTCAACCACACCAAAATTAACTTACGCAACTAGTTTTGAAAAATCGAGCCGCTGTGAAACGTTAGCTTCTTCGTCCGGATTCAGTTTCTTAATAATTATTTTATAACAAAAATTATAATAATAATAAACATACAATAGATCAATATATAGAAGACGAAATAAGAAGCTGCTTGTAAATCGGGATTTTTCCAGTTTTTTAAATCTTCTAAATTCGGATGTAAAATTTTAAAATTTAAATTTATGATAATATTGCTCAAGTCATAATTTACGTTATAGATATAGATACTTCATAAAAGTACACATTTATAAGGTGTAGAAAATTTTACACATTCTTATGTAAATAGCCTTATTTTGTAAAATTCATGTTAAGTGAAGCAAACTCTCTTTCTCTCACTGAAATTTTTTTATGAAATTTATTGCCAGGCAAAAAACTTCGAAGTGAGGTGATTTTGTACGTTTTACAAAATAAGTCTATTAATTTAATTTTTAACTTTTCGCTAAATATAAGTATCATAAACAATTACTTCGGAAATACGACTACAATCTTCTTATTTCATAAGCTTTAATGTTTTGAAAATTAGAACCATAAATTTCGTGTCAAACTGATTCTCTGCTACATAGAATTAAAATACATATTTACAATTACATACAAAAAGTAATAAGTTGTGTTGTAGTCTATTTCGAAATGCATTACTATAGTTTTAATTTTTTTTTAATTTTCCACCTTTGAATTTGATTTAATGCCTATCGCTTTAAAGCCTCCTTTTTGCTAAGGTTAGTCTTGCAAATCTTAAAGCGATTTTTTTTTTGCTCTAGTAAGAAAGTTCTTTTTTTCTTTGTTCTAGTAGCAAGGTCTTCTTCTGTTTTTCTTTATTCTATTTAGGGTTTAGTTTATTGGCGCAAAAACATCACTTTAGATATGAAAGAATATCGAATTTTTTCCATATCTACTCGTTTCGTATTTTTTTTTATTCTATACTGAGTAATATTATCTAGGAGCTACATAATTTCACACAACAAAGGAAAATTATAGAAGAAGGCACGAAAAAAAAAATAATATTATTAATAAATTTAATGGCCATATGGCAACGCCATTCATATCGCTCAGCCATATCAACGACACACAAACGCGAGCACAAACACAATATGTCATGCATGCAGTCATACACACACACACACATACACACTCATGCTTATATTTATCCATATGAAAACATTCATCCATACATAACTTCATCATATCAAAATTCAAAAGTAAACCGTTACGCCTCGCTGCTACATATGCGAGTTTATATATCATAGATATGATGCCTTTTGTTAACGCAGTGCTGGGCTGAAACGGTGAAGTCTGGAGGGCAGCAGAAGTGGTGAATTTTGAAAATGGAGGGATGCAGTGCCAGGATAAGTAAGATTATAAGAAAACACACACGGCCAACAGCAACAACAACAATAACAAACACAAAACATCAGGAGCATGTTGTGACTTATGATTGATGTATTTGTTGTTGTTGTTGTTGTTACTGTTGTGCTTTTTTTCTATGCGCCTTTTTACTTCAACCATTTTTATTACTACCAAAGTATGTTTGGAAAATAAATTATAAGAAAAGTAGTAGTCGTAGTAGTAAAAGTAGTAGTGGTGGTGGAAGTAGTTGTAGTTGTATTCACGGTGGTACACTTGGAAGCTGAAGTATTTTGATGTTGTTTATTTGACGTTTTAACTTGAAAAAAAAATTACGTCAGGCAGCAGCTCAAAACATGGCAAAATATAGGCATGTAAGGAAAATAAAAAAGAAAAAAAAGCCTTACATAAGTTAAGGCGCTGAGCGCCAGTCTAGCGCATTTTCGCCACATAAAACGGCTAAGGAATATTTTGTGCATAACAAATGAGATGCTGCTCGACTCTTCCAGTTACACTTGAGATATTTTCCTTCGTCAAAATGCATAACAAAGCGCGCTGTAATGGAGCGTTGCTTGTATACATGTGTGTGTTAAGAAGAGGTAGAAGAGGGTGTAGAGGGGGTAGAGGGGGGTTGGGTTCGTTATTTGTTTTGTTGTAGTCCGCCGTTGATGCTTCGTTGCACGTTTCAATTGCAGAAGCATGTTGAAAATTTTTAAATTATAGCATTTATCATAACTTTAATTGAAGCATTTTAATAGCAACACAAGCTCACATGCTTATACACGCACACACACGCACTCATTTTATAACGTCCATTTGCTGTGGCATCCAAACTTTGCCGCCAAAGTGTGTGCGTGTCTAGACGTGTAAGCACGCACACAAGTGCTGACACAAACACAGCTTCATTCAAAAGCAAATGCTTTAAAGTTGCATTCAATTGCCTAGCATAAGTAACAAAAACCAAAAATAGACTAGAACAAAAAAAAAAACAAAATATAAATGCAAGTGAAACTTTTATACATTTGCCGCGGTTCTTGCATTCCTCCGGTGGTCATCAATTAAACCCTGCTAGACCACAAATTCAACTGCATACTTTTAGGCACGCGAAGCAACGCCATGTTGCTTACCCATACAACTTGAAGTGCTGCACACAAAGTTTATGCGAAGCTACAGTGAAAAAAAGTGGTAGACAAAAAGAAAACGAGTTGTGGCCAAACAAGTTGCATAAAAAAGTAGTAGCTGGCTATATAAAAAAATGGCTATGCGTTGCCAATGAATGATTTTTTTACGCGCGAAAACAACCAAATTACTGCGGTTATTTTAACATCTGTTACACTCTGCGGCATGTTTGGAACACACGCACACACAAAAATACACACAAACTGACACTCAAACACAAAATGATCAAAAACGACACATGTTAAGCAAAGACGGACTCTCTCTTTCTACCCTCCCGCACTATGTGCAGCAGCATCATCGACATCGCATTCAGACCATAAACATGGCACAAACTTTATCGTAGTCCATGATTTCACGTGGTTTTGGTTTTATTTTGAGTACATGGCGTATGAGCAACATTTTTATATGTTTTGCTTTCACTCAGTCAAAAGTTGAAGGCGTTAATATCAATGAATTATTTGCAGCATGAAATTTGCTTGCAGTTTTTTTTTTAATGTGATTAATACACCTTGCATTATTACGCTGCGTTGCAGTTCTTAAAGGACCTTTTTACGGGCTGGGCAACACAATCAAGGGAAATGTAGATGTTAAAAATGAGAAAAAATAAGGATAAAATAATTAAAAGTTGATCTTATGCTGAAAGTGCTAGCCAGTGGCGTATATTTTTTACGAACAAATTTAAAAAGAATTCATGATAGAACCTTTAACCACCATCTGAAATAAGTAAAATTTGGTTTAGCCAGAGTATAAACTATTACAAAGAATTAAATTGAATATGGATCGAACTGCCATACATTCTACCAAAATCACATTCTCATAATATTGCGATTCATTAATAAAAAACGTGTACAAAAGTCCAGAAATTAATGATTCAAAATTAGCGAATCACAATGGCATACTTTTTTATAAAACCGTTTATTCAGGAAGTGTGAAAAAGTCTCTAAAAAATTTTGCATACTTTAACTTTTTTCTGAACACATTTCTGAACACATCTGAACACAACGATGCAGAAATTTCGAGGAAACATTTTTTCTTTCGAAATTTATGATAGACCTAAGTAATGTGTTTGAGTTAGGGTTTTTAAAATTAAGCAATAAAGTAATATCAAAAAAATTCATGTAACAAGCAGTGTAATTATAATTAAATTTAATTTAGTTTTGAGTCTTATCTAATAATAATTAATCAAATAATTATTTAGATTTGTATAAATATAATCTAAAATATAAATAGCTTCAATGAAGCTACCCCTAGAGTCTAACTGATTGCGACCATTATTTTCAGTACACACATCTATTAATTTATTAAGCTAGAAAAAAGTTTCGATCCTTTGGGCTATGAAAAAAAAATCTGAACCAACAACAACACATTCACATCACAAAAAATAACATCTACTTAACGAAGCTGATGACAACGCGTTAGTAAGTAAAAGCAACATTTTTGTTATCTTTTAATACTTTTGTTTTAATAGATAGCTGTTAAGATAGCTGCTAAATATGTTGGATAGACAAAACACATTCTTTGAGTAGATTATTGTGTTATGCTGCAATGCTATGGCATTAATAAATACTTTATACAGAATGAACCATTTTGCGTAAAGCATAGTACTCTGCTCAGTTTCATGTGAAATTCCACCCAAATCTCTATACAAAATATGACAGAACAGTACTCTGTTCCGCAGCGTGAAATTATCGCAACATGTTTCTGAGCAACATTTTTTCACAACAATTTAATTGTACTGCCTATTTATTTTGAAGTGAAAAGAGAGAGATCATATAAAATCTCCCAACATATCGAGGGCTTATATTCAATAACCTCTATCTACATTTTGACGAAATTTTTTTTTTATGCCAAACTAATCACTGACCCCATCTGCATCTACTGTAAAAATTTCAATTGAAAAAACCTATTTTTAGTACTATATATGCTGAATTTTATCATTTGTCTATCTACAAAGATACTTGTTTATGAATTTTATAAA
Source organism: Dichetophora obliterata (assembly GCA_963920525.1). Lineage (NCBI taxonomy): Eukaryota > Metazoa > Arthropoda > Insecta > Diptera > Sciomyzidae > Dichetophora > Dichetophora obliterata. The sequence continues at coordinate 205,591,687 of OY986436.1, read as the reverse complement.
GGCAAAACCCTCTATCTACATCATATAATTGTTTCGTTTTATTTAATTTCAGGCTATTTTTTAGTTAAATTAATAGTACTGATTTGAAATTGACCACTTCCCCTCGAATTAAAATCTAAGTGACCTATTGTCTTTCTGTCATTTTTGACATATGTCAGATTGTATTCCAAAAGATTAAAAGCAATTGTTTTTTCGTAGTGAGAAATTGATGTTATACTTTCTTTTGAGATTGTTATTGCGTGATTCCAGAATTTGAGCGTGGGTAAGTAATGTACACACTTACATCGATTACATTGATTGATTGATTGTTATGGTTGAAGGTTTAAAAATATGGCTACTTGTAACTCCTTACAACGTATTGCATATGATTAAGTATCTTCAAATGACGAAGATAGTGAGGGCGTATTTATTACAGGTTCGTAACTGCAAGTAATATGAAACTACATGAAAGTATGTGCCTAATAATTACTCAAATTTACTCCAAAATTTTAACCAGATTCCGAAAACGAAAACGTTATCGAAAATGTGCCCATACGCTACAGATCTAAAAGAGTCCATAACTCTACGTCAAAAAAACGGAGTGTGAATGCTAGTAAGCGAATGCTTGGACAACAATATTTAGGATTTTCAACGGTTGATGCAGGATTCAAACAGAACTTCCCAAAAGCAGAAAGAAAAATAGGCCCAACATGTTCATCGCGCACTTGTAGAAAAAGTAAGGTGAGACACTGCCAAAACTTTGATGAGAGAAGAAGGAAACAAATTTTTGAAACATTTTGGAACAAGACTTGGGAAGCAAAGCAAGAGTTTGGAAAGCTGTATGTAACAAAGATTATGAAAAAAAGATGCACGGTAGAAAACAGTAGAAAACAGAACAGCTTTATGTTTAAACTACCACACAACGAATTTCCGTTGCAGGTATGTCGACCCATGTTCTTATCAACGCTATCTTTACGTATTGACATGGTTAAAGGATGGATTAATTCGAACGATAAACCAATTTCGGCGACACTTGCACCAAAAAAAAAAAATCCCAGAAGGGGGGTTGTAAAATTTTTAAACAAGGACACCACTAAAATATACATAGCCACCACTTTTAAAACCAAAGCAGATGTTTTTAAAGATTACCTTGAAAAATGTTCAGAGAAGGCAGTAAAGCCCGTTTCAATTTTTAAATTTTGTACAGTTTTTGCCCAACAAAATTTAGCGCTCTTTATGCCTCGCAAAGATCAGTGCGATATTTGTGTGGGGTTTAAGGCCAAGCAAATAAAAATTGAAGAATACGATGCACATATCATATATAAACAACGGGCTCAACTTGAAAAACAACAAGACAAACTTGCAGCTGAAGAAGGACGATGTCACGTGTTTACCATGGATGCACAAGCAGTAAAGCTTTGCCCCGACATTAACGCCTCAGCCATTTATTATAAACACCGCCTACAAGTACACAACTTTACCGTGTACAATCTCGCCACGCATCAATGTTCAAATTACTGGTGGAACGAGACTCATGGAGACCTGTCCGCTTCGACGTTTATTTCGTGCATAATCCACCATTTGTCAACACACTGTCTAACAGATACTCTTCCAATAATAATTTACTCAGATGGTTGCGGTTACCAAAACCGTAACCACTATTTGTCGAATGCTTTGTCCAATTTTTCAATAGAAAACAACAAAATCATAGAACAAAAATACTTGGAGGAAGGACACACACATATGGAGTGTGACAGTGCTCATGCAAAGATAGAGGCTAAGTTGAAAAATCAGACCATATATTTGCCATACGACTACGTCAGAGTAACCAAAGATGCCCGCAAAACAGTCAAAATCAACAATAAAATCAATAAAAAGCCATTTGATGCATTATATTTAGATTATAGTTTTTTTAAAAACTATAAGGATACTAACCTTATTCGATTTTCAAGTATTAGACCTGGTCGAGCAAAAAATGATCCGACAGTATCCCAACTAAGATCTCTCTTATATTCGCCAAGTGGTAGCATTCAGTTTAAAGTGAATGTTGATCATAATTACACTGAACTACCTAATAGAATCAAGCAATATGAAGGTCACATAGAACCAAAGCTGTTGCATACCGGTCGACTCCCAATCCAGCAAAACAAATGGAAACATTTACAGGATCTAAAGGTGGTAATTCCAGAGGAGTATCACTATTTCTATGATAATCTCAGCCAGGCGCAGTAAAAATTCTGAAAATGTATTATAATCCTTTAATATAGCTTTCAGTACAAAATTATAATTACAGAAGTTTTTTTTTCTGTGTAGGGTGCAAATGTTAGAACAGGTCCTGTCATTTTTCCATCCCCAACATTTCTTGTGAACATATCTACCCCCTATCTCCCACCTTTTTGTGGATCCCCATACAAAAACCGTAAAACAAACTTAATTTTAAAATAAGGCAATACCCTCTATCTACGTATTATTTTCCTACGCAATGATTTCATTTGCGAGTCAATACCCTCTATCTACCAAAGAAGCTAAAATAACTCGAATTTCAACAAAATTTGTAGTTAGGGTGTTTGTAAGACACATTTTGTTAATATTGTGGAAGATGAGTTCATTAAAATTGTTGCTAATTTGCGAATAAAACAGTTTTTTGGCTTTCCTGAAAAATTGTGTTTTTGTAGATAGAGGTTATTGAATATAAGCCCTCGATATTCTCTGAATCTCTCTGAGAAATGTTGCCATAGGAATTCCCCGCAACAAACTTTAAGTCAGAAATTTCACGCAACAAATAAATAGATGTTGCAAGCGAAATTTCACGCAAACGTGCAGTGTACTATGATTAACAAAGGGTTTTTGATTGGTGAGTAGCGTGTAGAACTCTATACATAAAAGTAAATATTTTTAATATTATATTTTCTTGTTGTAAAAGACGCAAGCAAAAAGCAACATCAATTCTAAGAAAAGGGAAAATGTGTCGGAAAAAAGTGTCGTTTTTGATATTTCACTCAAGCAAATCACAAAACCAGACGTAAAAAGTTTCACTTCAAAATGCATGTTGTTTAATAAATTTTAAAGACTTCTTCAGTCTGTTGATAAATTTTGTCTGTAAACAAAGTTTTAACCTACGTTCTCATATACAACTCTTTAAAATATAAAAATAATTGTGTGTATGTTATGATGTATTCACACTGCACATGAAAACACCAAAAATGTTTTGATTTAATCATTAATTTATAGTTTTGACACAATGAAAAACAAACAAGCAAAAAGATTTCGAAATAATTTACTGTGCAGACACCAGTTTCAAAAACAATATATTTTTTATAAAACTAGCAACAAAGGCATTAGTTATTCTACTAAAATTTAATGTATGACTTCATATAAAAATATATTCATTGTAAATTTCATGCATTTTATATGCGCCACAACAAATGTCAAAACTTTTAAATTTTTTAAATGTTTACCATTAAACATAAAATAAAAAACAAGAAAAAAACTGCATTTTAACTAATTAAAAACTTTTAATGGCATAAATCAGAAATACGCAGCGCTTTCCTGCAGCAATGAACAACCGACCAACTAACCAACCAACCAACCAGCCAACCGACCGAATGAACGACCAACGCGGCGTCACGTTACTTTAACGTTATGCCAACGCACCGCCATGTTGGAAAATTTTAACGCCAGCATGTTGACCAGTAAAAAGGTTTTTTGCTTTAATGAGAATTTAAAATTTTTAATTATATCCTTGTAAGAAGACGGCAAGAGGTAGTAAGTATGCAAGTGGCTGATTGTGAGCACAAGAAGAACCTTAAATTGCTGTGGCGAAATTTTAATTTGTGCTCAAGATGTGGAACAAGTGTGCCATGAAGAGCAGCATGTTGAGCAGTTCTGAATTAAAGGCGCTTTGAAATGTCTTCATCTTGAGTTTGGTAAATTTACTTAACTACATAACTCGTGTCTTTTTAACGAGTTAAACGTGTCAATAGCTGGCACATCTTAGCTGAATCCTTTGGATATTTTTGCGCAACGGGTTTAGTTAGTCACTCACTCAGCTAAGCTTTAAAGCTTTAATCATGCAAATGATTTAGGACAGAGCACAAGACACATCAACTCATCCTTAATTCATCCTTGTTTAAGTAACAACATTTAAAATCCAAGCAAGTACTTAATTAAAGCGCTAAACACAAGCAGTTGTTGGCCTGGTTTCAACGTACTTTTCAACGCTATTTTGGCTTCAGTATTCACCGCTTCATTCATAAGCAATTGTGGGATTTTATTACCTTCCACAGCAGCATTCCTGTTAGGCAGACATTCCTTCATTCTGCTGTAACCGCCAGCCAGCCAACCAGAAAACCAGGCAACCAGCGAAGTCAGCTTAGTTTGGCATTTATAACGCCAAAATCGACCGACGAGTGAGTGTCACCGAAAGTAACTGCGGCTACGTCTCTAGCTCTGTAGCTGCGGCGAAATCTGCATGATATAAATTGTGAGTTTTATCTTTTTGTGCTTTACTCTTGATTCTTGTGTCTAAATACGAACTGCGCACCATCATCTTTCATCTCTATGTCAAGGACATTTTTTTTGTTGCTGTTGTTTTCGTTTTAGGCTTATTACTTAAACTTTTTTACTCTATATAAGCTGCTGATGTGGAAACCCACCTCATTGTCGTTGTTGTTGGCATTTTAAGGGCGAGGTAATTGGCCAAAGTGTCTGCCCACCCAGACTTTTTGACTACGTCGAGGTCTTAGAACAACATGAAGCAGTTATTGCTCGCAGATGAAAGATACATAATAAGAATTCTAAGTCACAATAAGAAAAAAACCCTCAAGTAGTCAACCCACTTAAAGTTGAGATAAAATGGCTGTTAATGGATCTTCACTGAACCACAAGTTTTGCGAATGTTTTCCGGCTCACATTTTTCTTAGGCTGCGATCTGTTATTAAAGATAACATTTTTCGAGTCTCGTTACGACTATTTTTTGAGTCTCGTCACGTTTTTGTGTACACGAACAATGTTATTTTCTATTTTTTGTGTTTTTTGCATGGAGTCCCCCAGAAGGGTTCATACAACGCCGTATATAGGTATTTCATAAGGGGGCGGAGGTTTACTGAAGCAAATAAAAATATTTTTTTTTTATTTTCATAGGGATTTCTGAAGGCCTTAGAATCCAAATTTCTTAACCGATTTCAACAGTCGAAGGGAAAAGAGCTAATGAAATGTTATTTAATTTAATTGAAACATAAAAAATTTATTCAATTGCTCGGTTTTGAGCAGGAAGAGAAGTATTTATTTAAGCAAAGCAACGAAAATAGATATTTTTAAAATATAAATATATTTATACATGCACTGAGGAAAATGTGTAATTAAATAAAATTAAATTGTTAACATATTAAACGAATTTGTTTTTGAGATAGAGATTGAAACAATTTGATTTCAAATATTTTTGAGAGTTAAAACATAATTTTAAATAATTTTCTTAAAATAAAAACAATTATATTAAACCACTTTTTTAGATGCCAATTTTTTAATTTTTTCAAGTTTTAGACGTTAGAATTGTGACAAGCGACCCCTGAGACCAATGGAATACCAAATTTTAACTCCATTCGATGAAGTTTGCGTTTTATTATGGCTTAATACATTGAAATGTTTTAAATATTAAAATAATTATGTTGATTTTATATGATTTAAATACAAATTCTAAATGTTTAATAGTTTAAATCATACTTGATTTTAAATACAAATTCTAGTTGATTGATAGTTTAAAATCGTTTATCGAGCTTAAGGTCAAAGTTAGAACAATTAATTGTTCTAACTAATCTTTCCAAAGAAACAACAGCAACAACAACGTATTTTCAATATGAAAAGGAAAAAATCACTAGCTGATTTTATTGTATATTAAAATAATTGGTATTTATTGTATCAAATGTGTAATAAATTTAAAATTAATTTTAAAATATTTTCAAACAATCAAATGTAAAAACTGAGCTTTTTAATTTTATTGCAATAATAGTCAATGATTCTACTGCTCGTAACTATTTAATTCAATCTCAGATAGTGACTTATTTTTTATTATTGCAAGGAAATAATATAAGAAAATTATACAGACACGCTTGTTTTAAATTTTGTTTTGTAGAAACGAAAATACGTTTCATTTCTATGTATTTTAAAATTTTTGTTTAGTTTTATAGTATGCTTTTACTCTCAGTGTAGTTGTAGATATGAAGCCAATTGTGCAGAGTGCGAAGTTAATTTGTTGATAACAGTTTCCTCGTTCACAGAAATATCCTCATGATTATTTAATATTGCTAAAGCAGTAAGGCTTTCCGTTCCAGTAGCGTCAGGTTCGAAGTAAATATTTCAAACACTTTAATGTACAAAAGAAACGTTCACTGGAAGTTGCATTACAGGGCAAAGTTATAGTTTAAAAAGATTTAATACTTAACTTAACTATTTTTGATGGATTTATTTTTTCAAAATTTGCAAATATTTGAAAGTGCATTGGAAATCGGAATTTAATTTGATTAGAGTGAAAATTCGTGAAACTAGCCACCTAAAATAGGAAGTAGTAATTTGTATGTAATATATAATGGATTTTATTGAAGTGTATATGAAAAAAATTATATTGTAATTTTTTTTAATGTTTTTTTTTGTCAATTAGTTACAAAGAATTTAGTTTTAGTCCACTGTTTTAGTAAAATTAATTTTGCTAAGTAACAGTTTGTTAAAATTTTTTAATTTTTGGATCAAGTACTATTAATGCACTTAACATTAAAAAATGATTTTTTTTTAAAAAATTTTTTCATAAAAATTAATAAATTTTTTCAAAACATTAAAAAAAAACGTTCTGGACCACGTAGAAAATTTTTAAAAAAATATATATATAAACAAATTTAGAAATAATACAAAAAAAGAAAAATTATGTATACTTCATAAGCATGTCTGTTATGAAATCCCAGCAGCGGATTTGCCAGTGGCTACCATAGAACTAATACAGAATAAATTACCAGGTAAGGAAGCATTACTTTTTTCAAAAAGTAATGCGTCTGCATATAGCAGAAGTAATTAACTCAAACCTCATTACCTGTCATTGGCGTCGGAAGCGGGGGGGGCAAGGGGGGCAGTTGCCCCCGCACTTTTTTAGCTGGATAAACAATTTAAAAGGAAAAGTTATTCAAAATATCAGTTTTTTTTACAACGATAATATTTTTGTATTATATATTTTCCTCTTCTTTCTCTCTTCTTCATGTTTCATGTGAAGAAATTTTGGTGAACTTTTTTGCACCACCATTTGTACTGCCCCCCCAGATGAAATTCGCTTCCGACGCGCTTGTTACCTGTAATGTAGCATACAAGAAAAAGTAATGCAGTGGTTTTTATAACTTAATACAAGTAGTATGTTACTCCATAACTTCTAGGTAATGCTGAAGGGAGGCGATCACTTACCTCCTGTCTCATTCAATGTTAAATGTAAGGCCTTTTATGCATAGTAAGGTAATATATTCGGAAGTAGTGGTCATTACAAGGTAATTGATGCTTCATATATTCGGAATATATTCCATCCGCTACTGGGATGTTTTAAATCTGCACTACCTGTCTTGTGTGAGCCACTGCACAATTTGAGACGTTTTTAGTGCTTTAGGCACAGAAAAATAAAAAAAGGGTTTATTAAATATATGGATAAGTTGGTGTGGCACCTTCCATACAAATATATCTTATTTTTCGCAATATCTGAAAAACCAGTGAAGCCATGACAACAGAAACTTAGTCAGTCATCAAGTGCATCAATTAAAGGAAATGTGTCAAAATAAGGCGTGATTGAACAAGTGGGAGTGGCACCTCCCATAGAAAAGGATCACATTTTTCGCAAAAAATAATTTTTGTAACTTAACGTGTATTAAAAGTACTTGACCCAAAAATCAAGAAATTTCAACAAGCCGTTACTTAGCAAAATTAATTTTACTAAAACGGTGGCCTAAAACTAAATTGAAAAAAAAAATTAAAAAAAATTGCAATATAATTTTTTTCAAATACACTTCAATAATATCCATTAAATATATACAAGTTACGACTTCCTGTGGCGACTTTTAGGTGGCTAGTTTCACGAATTTTCACTCTTAACTAACTGATATACGAAAGGAATGAAAAGCTTAACTCGATAAAAATCCTCTGCTTTTTCTGCCGTAACATTTCATCTTGATAAAAGAAACTTATTTATTGCAATTCCAAGTTAATAAGAGCATATCTCAGTCTTATTAAATACTACTTTATCGTTCTTCCCAAAATTTGCCAATAGCTGCGTTCCTTTCGCCTTAATATAATCGCGATAACAAATTTTCTCAAAGGAAAGGCAAGAAAAACGACTCGTAGAGGGCACTACCGTTGCAGTAAAAATTAAATTCAAACAATAAATCATGATACAATAACTATTAGGTGTCATGAGAACGTGTGTCGTTCAAAACTGATGTAAACTGTTATGGTAGCGATACCATAGTGAACGATGTTTTTATATAAATAATTTAAGTGCAATTGTTGGCTCCGCTGAATGCGGTCAATGAGTGTGACACACGTGGTTTGTTTTGTTTTCTTTTGTTTAACATTCGATGGTTGCAGCTAGTGAGAAAATAGGTAGCTGTCATGGCTACCTAATAGTCATTGTATCAAACAAATTATTTGCGGCACCTGTGTTTCAAATTTTTTAAAGGCTATATCACAATTTTATATGGATAGCAAAAATAATCCTATTTGTTATAAGATTATTATTTTTGTTTTTGCTTTGCATGCAAAAAAAATAATCTGGATTATTTTGAAGCGAAAGGAACTCAGCTAATGTTTCGACTACAAGATTTATATGTTCGCAGCATTCTATTAGATCTTTATTAATTTTTAACAACTGCATGGTTAGATTTGACGTAAATGAAAATATTTTATGTATTAAATGGATTGCAATGAAATACTCTGGACTCGTTACTCCGCAAACAAAGCGCAGACGAAGTGTCACCGATAAAACTTAATGGCGTTTTCTTTTTTCGAAAAAATTCTGCAATTTGTTTGCCCTCTTTCTGCCCTCTTTGAGAATTCTACATTTTTTTTCTATTCTTGAAGTCAATATTTTCGAGAAAATAGCACGAATAAATTTTAGAGGTCACTATTTTTTCGAAAGAAGGCGGAATTTTTAAAAAAGGAATAAAAAATGCAGCAATTTTTCGAGTAAAGAAAACGACTTAAGGTAAAAACTTATTGTAAGCACTTGACGATAATTACACACAGCTCAAGAAAACGTGCAACTGAAAAATGAACCTGGCTTAGAATAATTTTGTTCAATTTATATGCATACGTTCTGCAAGGGTTAGTACGTAAGCAACAATACAACGGCAAAAAAAAAAGAAAAATATTTATATTTCATTATATTTAACTCAATATCTAACCAAAGTACTCTTAAACAATCTTCAATTTACATTCATGTTTTTGCAAAATTAAATAACTTGGAATATCTGTATTTTTATTCAATATATAAAAATATTCTGGATTGCTAAGGGGGGGTTTGAACCCCCTGAATCCCCCTTATCTACGACTTTGGTTGCATATAGAGTTAAGGTGTGCTTGAAAGAAGTCTTGAGGAGAAACAATAAATACGATCAGCTCATACCTTTGATAGGGTCATAGAGGGTCATAGTTTTCTTTATGTATTTTTTAATTTTTTTTTTAATATCGAAAAATTCTAAAATCATGCGATTTAATATCGAAAAATTCTAAAAACATTCGATTTAATATCGAAAAATCAAAATTAAGGTAGAAAATAGCGAAATCGGATAAGCCAAGCCTTCCTCCCAAACAAAGTCACTTTATTAAAATGGGGAAATATCTTTAAATTACACAAAAATCAATCTAAAATCTTTCAATTTGGCCAATAATCTTTAACATAGTCTCAGTATGAAACCTCTCAAAAGGAAAACTAAACCTATCTCCCCTACAAAGTGAATTTATAAAAGCGGTCAATTATTTTTTACTTCACAAAAAATAGTAAGAGGTCCTTTAATTGAATAAATAAATTTTGATATTTAATCTGAGCTCGAATGTAAACTACAGGGTCCGGCATATAACTTTTTTTTTCAACTTGTGCTTATTTCGTGAATGGTAACACTTAGCTCATGTCTGATTTAACAGATAATTAGTTTTATCCTTCGGCTGAACGAATATGGTTGTGTATACGCTTGAACAACGCTGGGAAATATTGCGACATTTCTTTGAAAATCATGCTAATGTTGCAGAATGTGTGCGAAAATTTCGTACGGATTTTGGAAGAAGAGAAGCACCGTCAGCTCCGTATGTTCATTATCTTGTGGAAAAAGTGAAAGAAACTGGCATCCTCATCGATAATCCAAAGCGTGAAAAGCCAAAAGCAGTGCGTACACCCGAGAATATTGCTGCTTTGGCAGAAAGTGTGCGTGAAGCGCCATCAACATCAATTCACCGTCGTTCTCAACAATTGAACATTTTGGTGACATCATTGAGACGAATTTTGCATAAAGACTTTGGTATGACGCCATATAAAGTCCAATTGGTTCAGGAGTTGAAGCCAACTGACCATCCAATGCGTTTTCGTTTCGCTAAGTGGGCCTGCGATCGACTTAGAGAAGATGCCGATTTTGCCAAAAAAAAAAAATCATCTTTTCAGATGAAGCTCATTTTGATCTTGGCGGGTATGTAAGCAAGCAAAATTGTCCCATTGGGGCACAGAAAATCCGCACGCATACATTGAAAAGCCGCTGCATCCAAAACGAGTCACTGTTTGGTGCGGATTTTGGTCCAGAGTCATAATTCGGCCATTTTTCTTCGAAAATGAGCAAGGAGTGGCCGTTACAGTCAATGGCGATCGTTATCGGGCCATGTTGAACGAATTTTTGTTCACAAAAATTGAAGAGGAGGATATTGGCAACATTTGGTTTCAACAGGACGGCGCTACGTGCCACACAGCCGAAGCTACACTTGATGTTTTGCGCCCTGTTTTTGAAGATCGCATTATCAGCCGCAGAGCTGATGTCGTTTGGCCACCTCGGAGCTGCGATTTGACACCGTTGGACTATAATTTGTGGGGTGCCCTCAAAGATAAGTGTTACGCCGACAAGCCAGAGACAATAGACGCTTTAAAGGACAATATTCGTGAAGCCATTGGTGAAATACAGCTGCACACAATCGATAATGTGTTTAAAAATTGGACCGATCGTGTAGACTATTGTATGGCCAGCCGAGGCAGCCGTTTGAATGGAATTATTTTCCATTAATAACCGGAAGGATTGTACTTTCAAAAAAAAAGAAATTTAAGAAAATATTCAGAAGTTTTTTTTATAGAATTTTCAAAAAAAAAAGTTATTTGGCGAACCCTGTACCTCCCATACAAAGTGGCGTCGTTACAATAGAAAAATATTCATAAATTCCACAAAAATTAATTTATAGACTTGATATTTTACACATAATCTTTGATATTCAAAATATATTTAGAATTTTCAGTTTGAAAAATTTGTATAAAAACCACGCCCCAAGAAAGTGATGTCATCAAATTAATGCAACACTTTAAATTTCGAATACATTTAAATACGGCTGTAAGAATATTACAGCTTTGACATAGTCCACGATACTTCCCTAACATTAATTAAACTAAATATGATAGTTCTATATACAATTGAATGAGTTAGGTTTTTTTTTTTAAAAATGTCATATAATACTTATTTTTTGCTGAAAAACAAAATGTCTTGGTTCAAGAAAAATTTGCTTAGTCAAAGACATATTTATTGAAATCTTCAGTACATTTTTTCTTGATTCTTATCTTTAATTTTCCTGAAATGATAATTATTTGATTGATAAGGTATAAAATTTTCTTATAAAGAGAGCATTTTATTTGATATGAGATATATTTTTTTCGAAAAGAGAACAATTTTGTCGACGCGTCTATCATTTTCTGTAAATAAGAACATTAGAATTCGCATAAGATTGCTTATTTTTTAATTTTTTTCCATATATATTTTATAATTTGCCATTTATTTATTATTTAATATAATATATATTATAAATCAATCTTAAATATTTATCTTGATAAAATATTTAATATTTCAATATTAATATATCAATTTCACTGTTTGTTAACTTCAGCAAAACATTTTCTTAATACAAAAATATAGTTTTTTTTTATACATATATCTCAGTGTATGCTTGCATTAATAATTTATTGAATTTATTCTCGTTCCAAGAAATCACAAATAAAACTGATTACACTGTGACTCAAAAACACATTTTGGCAAAATAACAGGATTCTGCTATATAGGCTCGATACTATTTATTTAGGGGTGATTTAAACCCTAGCTGGGTTTTGCAAGTTTGGCGAATGTTTTCTTTTTATGGTCCCCTATATATTGGAGGATTTTGAGAAAAATAGTGTTATTAGTTTTTGTTCAACAGCTCCTTTAGATATGGTGATATCGATTTTTTTTTCCTTAGAAAAGTTGTAGCTAACAGTCTAACACTGTTATAGGCTCACAATTAGAATTATTTTTTAATAGTAACTTTTTAATGCTTGATTCAAGTAAATTTGAATTGATTTTACATTCATCTTGAATCCAGCAAAATAATTATTCAAAAAGACTTTCTTAAAAACGATCTCTACGAAAAAAAAAATTCTTGTGAATTTATCTCGGGTTATATTAAAAAGAATATGGTTTAGAAAATGTTACACAACATTTTTAGACATTTTTTTTTTAAATAAGTACTTATACATAGATTCTTTAAAAAATTATGTTTTTGTTTTAACTAAACTTCATTAGCTTTTTGAAACATCACTCGATTTTGTTCAAAATTCGTTTAAAATATTTGCAATAATAGAAAAAAAGAACTGGGAGTTACATTTTGGCAAAAATAGAAAGAATTATTATAATAATTTAAAAAATCGTAAGCTTTTTTCTCAAACTTTTGAATGTTAAAACTCAGTTAATCAGATTACTAAAGTTGATGTATCGCTGAAAGCGTTGTTCTATGGGATGGTATATAAAAGTTAATACGATCATATTTTTCATTTAAGAAATGTAATCATCAGTTTTTTCCAGTGCATTTAAAACTAGCAAGGCACAGTGGTCGGCGGACTTGCCACGTACGATTTTTTTTACCAATATCCTTAAGAAAATACATGTTAAACGAAATAAAAATAATTGAAGGGCTTGTTGCAAGACAATGATAAGCCACATAAGAAATATTTTGAAATCATCGACTCTAAAGTTATGAAAAATATATTTTTGTATGTAGAAATGGAATTGAATACGGAAACTTTTACAAATAGGTTCGCAATTTAATAAGAAATGGCCAAGATCTCTTGGCTTATTAGTCAAGTGGCAGCAAAAGCCCGGACTGGGATCCACCTTATTTAAATCCACACTGGAAAAACCAAAGCATTTAATATTTTTTATCAACGAAGCGTTTTAGCTAAATAGAATAGAGAAATAAAGCCCAAAAACTTCATAACATATGAACGGATCCTTATCAATGACAAAGTTTAGTAAAACAAGTACTTTATTCAAATTTGAAATATTTACATTGAACGAAATAAAAATAAAAGAGTTTGTTTGCTTTTAAGACATAAGTTTATGAGTGAAACGAAAAAAAAAAAAATAATGACAAGTAATAAATTTCTTAGACCCAGTTAAATTTCCTTCATGATGATCTACCACCTCACAGATTCTATGATTTTGAGTGAGGAATATGAATGAGGAATATTAAGAACAAAAATAGAAAATAAAAATTAAGTAACCACTTGAGTTTGATAAAACATAAAAAAATTTATACGGATCGTCTAACTTGTGTCTGTCGAAAGGAAAAAAATAAAAACCCTTACTTTTTTAAAAATGTAATAGGTCAGAAACTTTTTAAGCTATTTTCTAGCAATTTTCTAGCCCGATGCTTTAAATAAAAACCGGGTGGCTGTTTTCCACTAACGATACCGATCTTATATCTTAACCCTATTCTGTTAGAAAATGCTGGTGGAGCGGAAGAAAACACCTTTGCATTTTGGGGTGATCTAATGAACGTATATGTATTTCACTTTTTGCCTTGCTAGAGGCTCATTTGTTTTTTTGTTGCGATTTTGTTGAGCACAAAAAGAGAAGAGTAGACAGTAAGATGAGTTTATTGAAACTTTCTTATCTGAAGTGATTTCTTATAAAAAACAACACTTTATTTTTATACTTGTTATTAAAATTTCGGAAGAAAAATACCGCTATAAAATGCTGTTGCAAAAATATGGTATTTCAAAACTTTTTTCATAAAAATGTACCCAGTACTTTTGGAGTTTACTGGTAACAGAAAATTTGTTCGTCAATAGATTTGTTCGTCAATCAAACGTATAGATTCGTATAAACATATATATATATATATGGGATTTTTTATGCAAACTTATTACATTATAATAATTCTAAAATATATGCATTCATTGCCTATTGAAAAACGTAATTGTATGAAATCATTTCATGGTTCAACAATAAATTTTCAAGCTGCAATTGTACGCTCTTTTTTGGGATTAAGTCACTCTCAAAATATCGAAACAAAGTCTATTTATGGTATTTTTGTTTGGGTTTGATTGATTTAAATACAATAGCCAAAATATTTCTTTTGAAATTTATCATTAGTCATTTTGTAATTTGCTTAAAGTTTCTGAATATTGCTTTTGTATGAAAATAATAGTTAGATTAGCTATTTAACAATTAAATGATCATTTTATGTTTTTATAACACAGCTAATACAAAACGATATTAGAACACATCAAAGGTAAGATAATATATATCTTCAAAACTTATGAGAGTTCAAATTTATTCCCATAACTTTCTAGCCAAATAGATTTAATAACAGTTTGCTTAACGTTACATCACAGTTTAACCTTCAGAGAAGAATAAAAAGAAATTAGATGTAACCTTTATTACTCCAGAGAGCGATACAAAATTAGCGTTGAAATGATTTTGACCAAATTTTCTAATTATAATTAAGGTAGATGGGTGAATCTCTGCAAAGCAATAAACATGAAGTTACACATTTATTTGATCTATGTATATACAATTCAAAATATTTATTTGGCAAGATGAAGCATGTGATGGTGACCAGGAGGAGGAGAAAAACCACAGCAACAACGACGGCGTTACCATGTAGAACAACATCGATTAACCACAGAATGACAGTAGAAACAGAGAACCAGTGCGACCAAACAAACAGACATTACAAGCAAAAGTAAAATGAAAAGGATTTCAAAACTAATTTTATGCGTTAGCAGTCAGCCGACCAACCGCATAAGCAACAAAAAGAAGGAGCTACAACAAAAACATGACCAGCCAGCAGCAGCAGTAGCAATAAATCTTTTGTTGCTGCTACACGGAAATACTTAATTGAATGCTTGGAACAACAGCAATACAAATAAAACAATATTAAGACAACAAATAACAACATTAACAACAACAACAACAACAACAACAACAACAAAAACAACAACACCAGCAGCCAGTGGCGGATTTAGGCATTTTGCCGCCCGAGATTAGTGCCGCCCTCTAACATATTAATTTTACCTCTAACATATTAACAACAAAATAACAAAAATTGTATTTCTCATTTTTTCTCACAATAACACAGTAACTTATACAAACCCTCCAGGAAATGGAAACATTCCCGCATATAAACAGGAAACATTCCATGGAATGTAGGAAGGATTCCCTTCCGTTGGACACTCCATTTCTTTTTTTACATAGCATGTCATTAAAGGGATACATTCCTCTCCACTGTCTTAAAAAGTGAATTGGAAACAGTCCACTCCCATGTTCTAAGATTAATGTGGAAACATTCCTCTCCCTTGTTATGAAAATGCCCGGCCAGGATTCAAACCCGGGACCCCTGAGCGACAGTCTAGACTATCGAATTCTATAATAAGCGGCTGCCACTAGACTATCGAATTCTATAATAAGCGGTAGTGTCATAGCACAGCCAGCTAACGGTACGCTAGTTTTTAATAACATAAAGACGTTTTGTGTTTCGTTTGTCTCGTTGATTCATTCTTTTGTCACAAACATTTCGTCATAACCAAATGTAAACAATGTACTCACTGGCCAGCTAACCTAATTAGCAGCACGAGGGCAAGCGCATCACAAATGCAAGCGCGGCATAATTTATTAAAACCAATCAATGAGTCAATGACGAAACGAAGGGGAAACTAGAAAAACAAAACAAACAAATTATAAGAATGAAATTGTAGGGAGGAGTTTCAAGAAATAGTGTAAGAATTTGTAATGATTGTAACATAATTAATAGTGGTATTTTTGCTTTAAATACCAGAGCATTTTAGAAATAAAGACAGATTGTTAAATATTAAACTTGAATGAAGTACATGAGTTTGAATATTCTATTTTTCGAAAAGTACGGCACTTTGGCCATAACATAGCTCAGCCCTATCTTTGGCAATTTTATTCATCCTGTAAACTTCAGTCACGACAAATAAAAAGATATCACACTAGGAAACAATGATATTAGTATTTTTTGTTGTCATTGCTTGACAATAAGTAAAAGTTTCCACATGAATTCTTAAAGAAGCGGCTTGGAGACAACATAAAAAGAAAACTACCCTTAAGCTTCCGAAAGATGCGGAGGGGAATGTTTCTTTATCACTTTTAGATAAAAGTCTTCCGATTTTGCCTGGAGGGCATATATTGTTATTGTAATAATAAAGAGTTTCATTATGTGTTCATGCGAAATAATTAATTGCATACTCATAACTTAGTTCTTGTACTAGATCTGCTTCAATATTTAATTAGGCTCCTCATTCATAGTTACATGCAAATAGTTTTTAATTCGTTTTAATATGGAAAATGTACGTTCACCTGAACAAATTTTTTTCTTCTGCCTCTCAATCTTCATAGAACTTGGGCGTTTTTTAAATGAGTATGAATGCCAAATGTCGTCCGCAAACTAATGCATTGGGTTATGTGTCAACGAAAGAAAATTGTTAATAAAAACCAGAAACAAGGTTGGCAGTAGAACTGAAACCTGCGGTACTCTTCCGTTAATGGCGCACTCCTCGGGCGAAATACTGTCAACTACCACACGAATAGTTCTGTCCTCAGGGAAACACCATCGAGCAGAGCTATCACAAACACCATATGGAATTACCGCAGAGTTACCGCTCAAAACACGAAGGACCATAAGGACCATGCTTTGTTTATGTTGTGATTTGTAAGGAGAATTTTAACTACTCTCGTTCAAGTTTCGTGCAGAAACTTTTCTCTTTTTGAAATTGCATTACATCGATTCCTTGCCTCGATGCTTATCAGTATTCTTGTGAAAACGCCAATTCTGAAAGGCTTCCTCTGCAGACGTGACTGCAATCTTGCAAGTCTCATTAAGCCATTCGTGATCTTTTGGCTTAATGCTTCTTATCTTATTGGAAATGAAAGACCTCATACCCAATAAAATAATTCTTGTACCATGACAGTCATTTCGAAACATCATTTCCAATTGAAGTTGTGATAAAAATTATTTAACGCGGTCCAATGTGCATTTCCCCAAAACCATGAACTCCTCTTCGAAAATTGTAACAGGAATACTTGAATAGGTTCACAATGATATTTCTACATTTGGATATGGATCGCAAAGATAACGTAAATGAAAAATATATTTTATTTTGTTTCTTTTCCTGCAATAACATTAGAGGAAAACTTTTTAAATGAACACTTTCGCACACGTAACTTGAAGCAACTTTTTAAATAAGCTAAGATATTGTTCTGTAGTCCTTTTTTTCGGCCATCAAAATGACTCCGCCCTTTAAATGCACTCAACAAAACATTTTAAAAATTTTGCAATTTATAACCCCTTATTGCACGAGTTTTCTGCAATATTTTATTCATTGCCTTGCCAAAACTTCGCTTAAGTTTTTGCTGATTAGTTTTCCTTAAACATTTGTCGCTCAATATTTGGCCGTTCAAAATTTTAAAACACTCTTCAAAATTTTAAAACACTCGTCAAACTAGTTTATTGATTTATATTGAGTTTCTTTATAAATTAGCTACGAAAATATTTTGCCGCCCTGTCAATTCTGCTGCAACCAGCTGGATTCCAATTCTACCTTTTAGTTTTCCTTAAAATTTTTCCATATCATATAACATATCATATCATATCATATCATATCATATCATATCATATCATATCATATCATATCATATCATATCATATCATATCATATCATATCATATCATATCATATCATATCATATCATATCATATCATATCATATCATATCATATCATATCATATCATATCATATCATATCATATCATATCATATCATATCATATCATATCATATCATATCATATCATATCATATCATATCATATCATATCATATCATATCATATCATATCATATCATATCATATCATATCATATCATATCATATCATATCATATCATATCATATCATATCATATCATATCATATCATATCATATCATATCATATCATATCATATCATATCATATCATATCATATCATATCATATCATATCATATCATATCATATCATATCATATCATATCATATCATATCATATCATATCATATCATATCATATCATATCATATCATATCATATCATATCATATCATATCATATCATATCATATCATATCATATCATATCATATCATATCATATCATATCATATCATATCATATCATATCATATCATATCATATCATATCATATCATACCAACGCGGTAGATAAGGGGGGTTCAGGGGTTTAAGCCTCCCTTAGCAATCCAAAATATTTTTATGTATTAAATATAAACACAAATATTCCAAATTACTTAATTTTGCCATAAAAAAAAGTAAACAGGCCATTTCAGCCCTTGGAAGGACTTTGACCTAGCTTCTATTGATCAATTGTGTTGTGCATGTTATTAAATGTTTGATCATAAATGACCGAGCATTTTGCCATAACATGTCATAAATGATATATATGACTAGTAAAACACGTGAGGTTTGTTATAAAAACCAACATGTATTAACATGAGTTCCACAGTGGTACGCCAAATGACTGCGAATTTATCATTTTGTATAAATGGAAAAATATTAAAATATTTATTGAATTTTTCCCAATTTTTTTATCATAAAAAATAATTTTGTGCTGCTATATATTTCGTTTTTTATTTAATTGTTCCTTTAAATGAGCTAACAAACGTAAAAATCAGATAAAAAGAACAAGTGATATTTTACTTTTAGAAAAAATTGAATTTTCTTTCTTGTAATAAAAAATACTTAAATATTTATATATATATTTATATATATTTATATATTTACCAAGTCATTATCAAATTTTTAATTAGAAGTGTAACATTTTGCAAATTTCGAGTTTTTGTTTTTTACGAAAAAAATCGCTCAAGTTCCAAAATATTTAAAAACTTTAATTTTGTTTAAAAATTTACAAAAATCAAAATTCAAATAAAAAAATTAAAGCTGTTTAAGGTATAATATACGTGCAACATGAAAAAATAGCAGCTTTTTTCAAAAAAATTTTTAGATACAAGAAGTTATTATTGTTTTTTTAAACTTATACATTTATTATACATAAAAAATACTTTAGAAAAATTTTGTATTCAAAGACCATTCTGGCTTTTTTATAGATGGCGCTGAAAATGACATTGAAAAAAAAAGACATCCAAAATGTTTCGATAGATAGCTCGAAATAGTTTTGTTCGTTATCTTTTCCTTTAAGCTTAGTATGCTGTAGGAACAAAAATTTTTGGGCATATAACTCTACATGCGAAATTGTGGTGTAGAGTCAGAATTTTTGTGTAGAGAAAAAGCACTTGCTGTTCTGGCTGACAGATTCATATTTTTATTGCTGGAATTTTATATCCTATAAAAGGCAAGACTTCACATTAATAAACTATATAAATGCAACAATAAGTTTGTTAAATAACAAATTCAACACTTAAACATACTTACTGCTTATTTTTATTGTTTAATGGAAAATTTCCGCGCTAATTAAATGTACGTGCTTATAATCGACAGCGAAATTTTGATATTTCAACTCTCCACTCACAAATGGAAATTTGGCAATATAGCAATAATTTTCGCTTCTACAGAGTATTAGGTTAGGTTAGGTTAAACCGGATGCCTTCGTGAAGGCTCACATAGACCAATTCAGGTTCTTAGTGGTACCACTAGCGAACAAAAGGAACCTTTGTGTTTGTTTTAAAAGTCTTTAAAGATTTGCGTTGAGTTCGCAAACCTTAGGAGGGATTCTAGAGACACCCTGGCTACATCTTTAAGCGACGGGAATGTCGATGAGCCTAGGTATTTTAGTCTCGATCTAAGTAGGGCGGGGCATGTGCATAGTAGGTGCTCCAGGGTCTCCACTGTGCCCGGTTCCTTGCACTTCCTGCAGTTGTCATCCGTGGTGATGCCAAGCTTCATCGCGTGGGCTGCCGTCATGCAGTGACCAGTGAGCATGCCCACTAGTGTCCTGCAATCTTTGCGCGGGCGTGCCAAGATGAACAGAGTTCGTTTTTCACATTGTGCATTGCACATGATTTTCGAGATTTTGCACGATATCGTATCTCTCCATCTACGATTCACTGCTAGTGTGGCTCTTCTTTCGAGGTTCCTGTAAAACTCTTGTAGCGGAGTAAGTACATGTTCTGCGAGTTCTGATTCCAGCCCGGCGCCTTCCTTTGCTAAACCATCTGCCATCTCATTTCCCTTAATGCCCTGGTGGCTAAGGACCCAGTAGATGCGCACTCTTTTCGAAGCGCATAGTGCATCTCTGCCAGCCAAGACACTTTTGGACTTGATGCTAGCGGAGCGCATGGATTTGATCGCCGCTTGACTGTCAACGAAAATATTGATGTTAGAGTGTTGTGTGTCCATGCTGAGGGCTATCTCAGCAGCCTTCCTTATGGCAAATATTTCCGCCTGGAAGATACTGCAGTGGTTCGGCAGTTTATATGGCAGCCTTATATTAGGCTCTGCGCAATACACCGCCGCACCTACCCCCGTAGGCATTTTGGAGCCGTCGGTAAATATGTTGACCGCCTGCTGTGCTTGTTCTATACCTTTGCACCAGTCGTTTGGTCCCAGAAGAGTTCGTACTTTGGAATTGACTATCGTGCGAGGTACCATGTAGTCCGTGCTACTAAGTAGATCCTTTCCGATTGTACAATGTCCAAAATTTTGAATGTGCATATTGCCTGCCGCCGTAAGGCGTTGTGCCGTTTTTCCGGCTATTAGTTTTGCGTGTATGTCCAGGGGGTCCATACTAAGAATGGTTTCGAGCACTTTAGTTGGAGTTGACTTCAGTGCCCCCGTGATGCATAGCGCTGCCTGCCGCTGAGTTTTCTCCAAGTGCCTGACTACAGCGTATTAGCTGGCGAAAAAAAATTTCGCTGCCTGTTCGTGGTTAAAAATCTCAATGTATTTCTTATGGAATTTTTTTTTCGTTTCTACAGCATACTTAGCTTTAAGCATACCCCATAAATTCAAGTACCTATTTTTTTCTAGAGAAAAAAAGAGCGAAAAATCTATCTTTTTTAACTTTTTACTCCAACTTTCATCATATTTAAAAAAACCACCCTGTGGTCGTGCGTAGGGGGATGCCAAATTTATGATCTATATTATAAAATGACATTTGATTTGTTTCTTTGAGATACATAGGAAAGGCTATATTCATCGTATCGTTTGGAAGTTTTTTCAATGTCATTTCAGCGCCCTCTATAAAAAAAGCCAGAAAAATGTTAAAAAAAATTGTTATAAAGTATTTTTTATGTTATAGCCTGTATAATATAAAAAAATGCTTAGTGTATCTAAAAAAATGTTTGAAAAAAGCTGTTTTTTTTCTTTTTACACGTACTACCCCAACAACACTCAGTTCGTACGCCTGAATATTCTTTAATATAAACACTTTCAACTTTTATTTGTATAAAGAAATCAAGTTTTGCTGAAAAATGCTTTGTGTATAAACATATGGAAAAAGCTCAGTGTTTATTGTGCAAGCTGACTCCAAGCATAAAGCTACTTTTCAAATAGTTTTCAGCGCTTATATCCATCTCGCTTGCTCACACAAGAAGAAAACGCGCACTTTAAACACTAGTAAGTTCAAGAAGCTACTATGATCAAAAAAGCTCGTCAAAGATGCTTTATGAATTAGCTTCAGTCAAAGATTCCACTATGAACGCAGCCTTAGAAATGACATTTCAATCTTTAAGAATACAACAAATTTTGTTGTATCAAAAAAAAATTATTTTTTTAATATAAAGAAAAGTTGAAAGTGTTTATGTAAAAAATATTCAGGCGTACGAACTGAGTGTTGTTGGGGTAGTATATTATACCTTAAACTTGACTTTTTTTTCAAAAATACTACTTGTGCCTGTTTTTGGAATTTCGAACATAAAAATAATCATTAAAAAAAAATCTATAAAACTATGTTTCTCATTTGAAATGACTTCTGTAATTTTGAAAATATATTTCTGATTTTAGTTAGAAAAATTGTGGAATCCCAGGGCTGCCAAGATATCAGACAGTGGTTTTAGGTAAAAATATGTAAAACAACCGCAAAAACTAATAAATTTAATTTCACCGCTGCAACATGTGAATTTTCTTTTTTTACCATTCCAATAAGCACAATATATCCAAAATCGGAACAGAAACTAACTTATAAAGCGGTAAACCATGTGGTGAAAATAAAATTTGTTGGTTTTTGGGGTATTTTTATTCCGAGGAATCGGAGGGAATTATTTGTTATTAAGAGAGGTCTTTCGTATTGAAAATTTTTTTATTAAGTAGGAAAAGGTCGTGTTAAGGTCAGCCCTGAACCTACTGGCTCGCGTATTCAGAAGACGAAGTTGGAGCGTTTTGTTTAGTATGTGTTTTCTTTGGTAAGCAGGTTAAAGCCATTCATAAATTGGATGATGTTGTCAAAAAACTTGACTCCCAACATAAACAATTGGTTAAGGATTATAGAGCGAAATTTGAACTTCTTATTCAATCAAAAATATTTTGCGGTAGACAAAAACTGCGCATGATTCTGCTTGAATTTAATGACGGAAAATTTTGCTCATTATTAAGATTTGAGGAAAGACTGCAATTAGAATAAATAAAATATCAACTCTTTTAACTTCGATTGTTGAAATCGGTTAAGAAATTTGGAAAGTTCTTAGACGTTCAGAAATCCCTAGGGAAAAAGTCTAAATATTTGTTTGTGCTTCAGTAAACCCCCCCCCCCCCCTACGACGTTGATCACAACAGATATGATATCATATAATAATACATACTAGTATCGCCTGCGGTCGCAATTCGACAAACTGTCTGTAAGGAAGTGAGCAAAAATGAACACTAACGTAGCGTATGTTAAGCATTTCTAGCGTAGACTTGAGAAAACAGAACATTAAAGATGCAAAGTTTAAACATTTGCCTTTCGAAAAAATGACTCAAAGAAAGTGTCTTTTATTAACCAAATTATGCTTGGAACTCAAAAAATCTCAGAAGAACGATTTTTAGGGAAAATTCAATTGGCGCGACCTCTAAACATCTTCCAAAAAATCTGAAAAAAATCTCAAAAATACTTTACCCCAAAGATTGCAAAGAATGCTTTCAAACAAAGATTGAGCAACAAAAATTATTTTTTTGAGACACTAATATATACTTTTCTAACCTACCACCTTATTAGCGTAACTAACGGAGTGACAAAGTTATACGCAGTAAGCGTGGGGGTATAAAAATTCGGTCTTTATGTGTCCATGCTTTCTTTCCATGCATTAGCAGAAATTTTCCGTTTATTTGGTAATTAGGTTTTTAGATTAATTTTAAAACATAAATTAAAAAAATGATGCTTTTCGCTGACTGCGATGCAAACGTCGCTTAATGCTGTTATATAGGCTGCTATCTGGTTTCGCAGATACTTAAACTCATAGTTAGATACTTTGTGGCAGCTGCTCCAAAAAGCTTCATTCGAATATGTTTTCGAGAAAGTTGAGTCTAGGTCTGAGTGTGCGAGTGTGTGTGATAGGGTGTATATTTATGTATCGTGTTATCAACCATGTTTTTTTGCACCCACACTTTAGACCGTCTTTCATAACTCTATATAGAGTTCATCGTTTTTTCCGATTCTTAGAACAACTCTTGCCAAGTCTTAAAACAGCACAGAAGCAACAGTTTACAATTGCTGCCAAAGTTTGAAATAAAGCCATTTCGCTCCTACATGCTCACACATAACACAGCTCACTTGGCCACAAAAACCACCGCAACAACTTCCATTAAGACAAAGAAGCGTCTCTGCTCCTACGCTATCTGGCTGTCTGTCTGTCTGTCTGTCTGTCTTTGACTTTGTCTCTTTTGTCTGTATAATTCCCAGTGTTGCTGATTGTCTGTCTCTATGTCTGTGAGTGTATGTAACTTTCTACGAAGTGATTCAAAAATTTCTAATGAAATTTTAAACTTAAGCAATTTCGAAATATTTGCCTTTGAAGCACATAACAAGAAAGGCCAAAACGTACACACATACCAACATACATACACAGTGTGTAATACAAACATACATACATGTCCACACAACACCAAAATAAACCAAAAAATTATATGAACTGTTAAGTAGCTACAAAATTATCTATGGCCAAAAAAGTTTTTCTCTTTGATTTTAATTAAAAAAACGCACGAAAATAAACACAGACATTCAAGCAATCAGAGTTGCTAATAATTTTAAAGCAAGAGGCATCAACTCACAAAAGAAAAATCGTTAAAAAGTGCGCTCTGAATTAGAATCTCTTACCAATTTTTTTATTTTAATTTTGTATTTATTTTTTTTATTGTATAAATAAATGCAAAATTGCATATATATTGTTTTTTTATGATAAAGAAGAATGCAATAAAAGAGTATACTTGAATATTAAAATTTGTGCATGTTTGTGTTTGTTTTCTTATAAAAGCCAAAAACATAATTTTCACTTAATTTACAAAAAATTATGTACGTAAAACATGCAAACCATACAAGCAATGAAAAATTAAGTTCAATTAAAGAATGTCGGTGGAGATCAAGTTTTTAATAAAGCAGATTTTTTCAGTCACTCGCTAACAAAGAACTAAATCTTTCTGGCAAAGAATTTATCTCTGCCGTAACTTACTTTTTCCTTGATTTCCTTGACAAAGAAATTTTGGCTTTTGTTTTGAAGACGCAGCAGTTGCTTTTTTGAAGAAAAATTTTTTATTACAAGGGTTTTCTCTTTGCTACAAAGATATTTCGTTAACAGTTTTTTAAAGACGCTTTTTCTTTGATTTTATGGATTTAATTTCTCTTGGTGCTGTAATGACGTTAGAGATCTAAGGCCTAGAATGGATATATTGATCAAAATGGGAAAAGAAGTCCAAAGTTGTCAAATCACATGATCTTGACGGCGAATTGTCATCGCCACCACGTGAGATAATACGGCCATTGAATTTGTCGCGCAAAAGAGCCATTGTTTCGTTAGCTGTGGGGCAAGTTGCACCGTCCTGTTGAAACTGCATATCGTCCATATCCATATCTTCTTATTCGGGCCATAAAAAGTTCGTTGTCATCTCACGATAGCGAACACCATTCACAGTACCTGCCTGACCAGCCTCATTTTGGAAAAAATACAGCCCGATGATGCCGCCAGCCCATAAACCGCACCAAACAGTCACTCTTTGTGGGTGCATTGGTTTTTCGACAATCACTCTTGGATTATCATTCGCCCAAATACGGCAATGCTGCTTATTGACCAATCCACTGAGGTGAAAATGTGCCTCATCACTGAAGATGATTTTCTTCGAAAATTGATCATCCACTGTTGACATTTCTTGCCACCATTCTGACCATTGACGACGCTTGAGATGGTCAAGAGGCTTTAATTCTTGAGTCAATTGCACCTTGTTAGCGTGTAAATGCAAGTCTTTATGCATAATGTTCATCAGCGACGAGCGTGAGAGGTGCAATTGTTGGGCACGACGACGAGTTGAGGTGGACGGCTCTTCAGCCACACTATCGCGAACAGCAGCAATATTTTCTGCAGTTCGAGCTGTACGAGCATGCACTGGTGTTTTCACATCTCCTACAGACCCGGTTTGCTGAAATTTTTGCACGATTTTTCCGATTGTGCGTGTTATTAAATGTTTGAACACAAATGATCGAGAGCTGGACCTACGAGCTTAATGCCGACTCTGAACGGCTTGTGTTCTCAAGAAGCTTTACATGACAGTTTTTTTTTTACTCTCTGAGGTTTGCCATTGTCTGCAGAGAGGTGACGACCGAACAGAAAAATTAACACAATTGAATAAAAATTCTGTCTGAGCTGGAATTGAACCCGGGCTGTTCTTTAGCTTAGGGGCTAAAGAAAAAACTCTAAAAAAAATTCTTAACTCTACCAACTAGGCTACGGCCGCCACCGGCAGTACCAATGTGCTTATGGTAAATGGTATAGTAAATTATCGTAGTAATGCCCACGAATTCCTCAATCTCACGGTATGCAACATGCCGATCAAGCATTATCAGTTTGCCCTGCTTGAATTCTGTGTAATACCGATAAACAGAGGTTTTTGATGGTGCTACATCGCCAAAAGTCAAATGGATTTCATCGATGCACTCTTGTTGAAATAATTTACGTCGAAAGTTGTAAAAAGTAACCTCACGAAAATGTTCACGTGTTCATTACAGTTTTTGGCCTGAAATACAATTTTAAGAGCATTGTAAACAACACAATAAGCGCACGTCTACCAAAATTTTGTGACTACGTTTAAGCAAAAAATGTCAAAGTTTCCGATGGAAACGTCAGTTTTACTGATATTATATTAGTTTTATCCTACGCCAAAGGATTACTATTATTTAAAAAATTTGTTTTTCTATTTTATTTTTATCATATTCATTGTCGATAGACAATGGTTAAAATACGACAGTCGCATTACAAAGCTATAAGGCTCAGCCTTTTTAGCAACTATTAGTGCACTATTGCATGTCTTTTTGTGAAACATAACCAAACTCAACTCAAAAAATATGTTTGCTATAAATTGTGTCAGTTGAGCCAACTACGCCAAATGTGCCACTAGTTGGGCACTTCTGCATATGTGAAATATTTGGTCCTTGAGTTTGTTGATCTGCAAATTTTTAGCCTGTGTTTGCTTACACCTCATATTGCTTGGTCTGTAAACTTCTTGGTCTTCTTATTTCTTTTACAACTTTGTTGGAGTGGGAAAAAGTTTCGCGCATATCTTCCTCTATTCTAATTTTGTGTTGCTCATTTCTTTATATATATATATATATATATATATATATATATATATATATATATATATATGTTTTTTTTTCTTAAATAATTTATTTGTTACACTTTTTTGTTTTGTTTTCTTTTACTTTATTTACTTCATTTGATGTTATCTTTTTCTTGAGCGTGATTGAGGAAGAATATACACGCAGGACGCTACTATCTTTATTATTGTTGTGGGTGTTGTTTCCCTTGTTGGTTGGAAAGGAGCTGGGAGGGAGGGGCTGTGCATGTGTTTTGGTATTTTGGTAACTTCTTTAGCAAAAAGTTAAATAACAAACCAAAAAAAAAAACAAAAACAAAAAAAAAATCAATATTTGTTTACTTTAGAAACATTAGGATGAATTTACTTTAGGTTTATGTAGCAAATAAGCGCTTCATCTTGAGGCTACATGGGCTGGTCGAGTCGTGAGGATGCTCACTTTGTAACTTAATAAATTTTTAGTTATTTTTTTTTTTTGCTTGGCAGATGGTAGCAGCTGCATATTTATGCTAAACAACTAAACCAAATGGTGGTTCATTCACATCTTTCAATAGGCATATTTAGACATTTATCAATGTCAAAGAAAAAATATTCAGAATTTTAATAAATAACTCAAGGTTTATGAAATAAACCTGGTAAATTTGTTAAAAAAAAATGTAAAAATATGGTGATATCAAACCTAGTATGAGTTCAGATAAAACTTACTGCCTCTTTTTCAACTCGAATTGTACTGTTATTTATGAAAATTAAGTTGAGGTGATTTTAAAACATTGATGTTGATAAGACTAATATACATGTTTATTTTGACAGTGGTTACTGTGGAGTTTTCCCACTACTAATCTACTTAAAGTATATTTAATAGCTTATCATTTGTATTCAATTTCTTATCTTAAATATCAATATTGGAATGTAGCAAATTTTTTGAAATGCTTTCAAGATGATATTAATATTAATTAGTTATCCTGAGTGCTGCTGCTTCAAGCCCACAACACATTTAGTGAATGCAATAACTTAAGTAAATTGATTAAATAACCTCAACTCAATACAACAAAGAAAAAATATTTCAAAATTAATTCCAAGAATGGTTTACAATAATATTGAACGCAACACAAACAGCATTATAATAAGACAAACAAAAAGGGATTCCTGAGTGTGGATACCAATAATGATTTATATTTGTACTTGAAATATTTGCATTTTATTGTTATCGCAAAACCAGTGCGTGTAACACATTTTCATTAAGTAATGAAATAATTTTCAAATAAGGATTCAATTCGAAAGGATTGAATTTTATGCATAGTGCTATATGCACACTTTTGTTGTTGCTTCAGAACCTACTTAAATTAGCTGAGATAAATCAATAATTTCAACAAACACATACATGTATAAGCATATATATACATACAGCAACTATAGTTTATAAGCTCAATATGTGTGGTTGTGCGTGTGTTGTGGCACATTGCTGGGATGTATCTAAATAAATATTGGGTCAGAATATCGCTGCCGGTCATATTAAAATTTCAATGGCTGCAACCAATAGCTAATGCCAAATAATCACTTGTTGTCTCTTTGATAATGACTATAGAGTCGAGATACTTAATAATTAAACTTCAAAAACAACAACACGAACAAACTGAATAGAGCGTAGCCGAGCAGTGTTTTGAGAGTTAACCTATTTTTGGATTATTGATATAGTACTTAAATTTTAGACTTTGCTCAGGCTGACGATGATGGTGGTGGTGAATGTGGTGGTCGATGTAGTTGATGATGATAATGATTATAACTTTATTCTAAACATATAATTTTCATCTTCCTGAGTATTAATTAAACTCTGGTATATAAATGTACACACTCATTTATTAGGCAAATGAATATGAAAGAAAGATAAACAAACATGCAAACAATCTGTTACGTAAGTCAAACTAAGAAACATTGACAAACACTTGTTCACATAGAAAACATTTTGACATAAATTTACCAAAGTACCTGCATATTAGGGTTGCGCATAATGCAAAAAACCCAGGAATAAACTGAATGTGTTTTAAAGTTTCAATTCAGAAAGGAGTTGGTTTCTCACTGTCTCGGCTTTTCTTGTGCGTAAAAAACCGTATAAAATCCGCAAATAATTTTAGTCAAAAATTATATTTGCGAATATAGAGAAGAGTTGCAAAACATTAATATACCTAATTCTTTAAAAAATACTTGTTTTTTCAAAATTAATTCAATATTAAAAAATAATTTTTTTTACATCTGCCCCACATGTAACGCAGCTAAACACCGATTTGGCTGCCCGGCAAATTGGAGTAATTTCTATATTATTCTATAGTGGAGCTTAGTTTTTTTTTTAAGATCAGCTCTTATTTTCGATAAAATTATGTTTGTGATAATTATTGTATTTTTGATGTTTTTTACTTATTTACTTATTTAATTTTTTATTTTATATTATATTTACTGATTTACTCTTATTCTTCCTTAATGACTCTTAATGTTCCTTTTTAGTTCATACTCTAACAGAAAAACTTGTTTGTTTTACATATAAACATTCCAAGTTCCTTTTGTAGTTAGTCAAAAAAATACTATCTCTTAAACTAGTCAAATCTTACTAACCAAAAAGTTATTAGATTAGTTACTATATGTATTCCAGCTAGTTCAAAAATATAATCTGTTTTACTAGTTATAAAAGAACTAGTTGCGTAATTTATAGTTAACTAACTAGTCGAATTTTGATTAGTATTCATAAACATGCTAGCTTCTTTGCTAGATGCAAACTCGCATAAATTTGTAAACATTAAATCAATTGAATTTTTAATTGTAAAAACAGTAACAATGTGACGATGTCATTTTGCGGATGCAGATCTGTAAAGAGCCTTACTTGAGGATGCGGATAGTTGAAATTCATATCTGCGGAGGCGAATGCTTTCAATTAAGTTATAAATATATTTTTTATAATTGTTAATATTTATTTTTTGTTCTACAAGTTTTTTTCGAAACAACACTTTTCGACCTCATTGACGTTATTACAAAAAAACTATTCAACCGATCGGACTAAAGTTTTAAATATTATTGTACATATGTGTATTAGAGTGGTCCTTATTTGGCTTTTTTTGGAATTTCCAAGATGGATTGTTTTAGATCGGCTCCAAATGTCAAAAAAAAATTTTTCGAATTTTTTCAGATTTTTAAATTGACTCTCTAGTCACCCTGTACGTTGATCTTTCTGTATTCTGTTCAAATTACGATTACGGCCAAACGGATACAGCTAGATAGATAAAATTTGGTACACACAATATTTAGAGTCATAGTCTGACTGGAAGAAAAAATGGGCACAATCGAATAATGATTTCTCCTATCTCCCATATAAGCATTTTTAAACATTGTATGGGAGGTAGGCGTTAACAATAATCACTTAGGCTCATTTTTTTGTCCCAAACAGCTTAATTATATTTAAGTTATCTGTACCAAATTTCATGCACCTAGCTTTATCCGTTTGACCGTAATCGTTATTTCAACATACTACAGAAAAACGGACGAACAGGGTGACTCAGGGCTCAACATATTCAATAAGCAGATGGTCAGGCAGAGGAACAAATATAAGAATACGGCTTAAGTGACGCTGATCCTTCCCTGCGTTACAAACTTATGGACAAATCGAAAACACCCTGAGCCCTCAGTCATCCTGTTGGTAACTAATTTTTTTAAATTGAAGTCAGGCTGTAGCGAATATTTAGTAAATGAATAGTGCACACAATTCAATCTTTAAAGTATTATTTCTTTTATTAGTATTAGTTCAAAGTATAACAGGAAGTCGATCATTCAAAATAAATATTGTTTCTTTTTTTTTTTTTTTTTTTTTATTTTTATATTTCTTACAGGAAATATTTTTCTGTATTCAGAGACAATTTGCAACACAAATATTTTTTGTTCTTCGTTTCGCGTCAAAATATCGTTGTATTCCGAAAACAAATGAACTCCTCTTTCTGCAACGTCATTTACTACCTTTAAATTTTTTATAATATTTAAGCCTCGTTGATAATTTTTATTCTGATCCCAAAGAGCTGGATCTATCTTCAAAAACTGGTCATCAATCTCGAATCTGAGAAACAAATTTCTTGATTGAGGGGAAATAAAATAATCCATCTGTTTTTCACATAAACTGCTAATATCGTCCCCACTTATTTGTATACGTTTTGGATAGCAACTATCAATATCTTCTAAAGGACTCAATTTTAATACCATTTTTCTCTTAACTTCGAGCGGCAATGGTTCGTCGAAGAACGAAATTGCAGCACATTCTGGATTCAAATACCATAAGTGATTGCAGAACTTCTGGAGGGTAACTGTTGAAACCTCTTCGTCAATCAAACGATAATCATGCAGCTTTTTTAGAAAGCTGAGATCAAGATTTGGTGCTTTTGTAGTGACTGTGCAAGTGAACCAAGCCTTGACATAGAGCATTACGATGAAGAGTGATGTACTACGAATTGCCTCGATTTCGTCACTAGTCATTTCAAACTCAGATCGAAAAATAAAAATTTTTAAGCAATATATTGCTTTTGCCATTCATCGGGCATGATGAAAAGCTCCGGGTTGGTGAAAATAAATATTATTTGGTTGAACTGAACCAAGAAAAATGAGAGTGAGATTAAGAAACTCTTTATAATCGGCTCTGGGTTGGAGATATTCTAATGAATCTTGTACAAATGATCTTAATTCTTCGATTCTCTCCAATGAAAGATGACGTAGAACTATTTCATCTTCTAATCCAGTTTGATACTTCGATTTATCAATATTTTTCCAAGAATTTCGGAACTTCAGGAAAAGTGGAACATTAGGTCCAGTCGTTGCAGGCATCTTCCTTTCAAATACACATCGAAGAACTAATTCAAAAATATGATGCCTGCAGGGCAAGAAGAGAATATTTCTTCCCAGCAGTCGCTCTAAAAGAACGGCAGCACCATTTTTTATGCCTAAATTTGATGCAGTCGTATCGCAGCAAAGAGCTTTGACAGAATCTTGAAGACCCCAACTGTAAAGTACTTCATAAACTGCATTCGCTTGACTAACTCCTTTGCCATTTTCTGCCACGGGTACCCCAAGAAGTTTCTCAGTCCTACCATTTGAAACGATGACCGGTAATCTATCAAGCATTTCCATTTTGAGCGAATCGTAAAAAAGTTTTCCATCCCAATGGAGAACAAGGGCCTTTAGTTCAGTTTCCTTAAAAACGTTTTTGATTTGCGTTGCCTGTTCTTCGCGTATTTTCTGTCGTTGAATTTTAATGGATGACCTATTAAGAACAAGCGAATCCAGATCAACATCCAGTGCTTCTGCTATAGCACCAACAAGGTGAACAGCATCTCTGTCACTCACTTTACACTTATCAAGAGCTGCAATAACTTTAGGGTTACGGAAAATGTTAATGATTTTTCGAGTTTTTTTTGGAGCCGATGGTCCTGCTTCACTATCGTTTTCTGAAGTAACTTCTGAGAAACTTCTGATGCTTCTCTGACTGAATGGTGGAAAAGACGAGTCCTCACTAGATGCTAGTTCTATTAAATCATCTGGAACGGACATAAGAATTTTTATATCAATGAAATTTTCATTAATAACACAGTCTCAACTTAGAAAAAAAAATTTATTTTAAAATTTAATTTACTTAGTTTAGATTTAGTTTTGTTTCATAACATAGAAAATTATCTTACCTAATGTTTGATCGATTTCCTTTTTGCTCTTTTTTATCCTTCGATCAATTAGCTCTTTTTTTTTGTTCTCTACACGATCGATTTGTTCATAATATCTCTCGATCTGAATAATAGAACCCACGGTACCATCTCTTCGCTGACTCATGAGAAAATCTTTGCTTCTTTTATCAATTGTTGTCGACTCTATAGCAGAATTGTCAGCAATATCAAATAAATTTTCAAGGTCAGCAGAAAACGTTTGTTCTTTCTCCAGATTATATGGTTTTCCTGCATTTTTATGTATGTTGGACCACTGTGAATGAAGGTCTAACAATTTGTCAATGCACCTTGCTTCATATTTAACAGGCAAACGAACTCTTTCCCAAAACACTTTCACTTGTTCTATGACAGACTTACAATTCACTCTTAATTTTTTCCGAGGATTTATAATCTTAATGTTATAAAACAACACTTGTAAAACTTGCCCGTTTGAAGGAAGTTGATCCCCATCAATCGAAGATTTAATATCGCCTATTAAAAATATGTTTTTAATCGTTTCTGAGCTTGATGCCATGATGTTATTTTACATAAATAGAAAGATTTAAAAACTCGTATGAATTAAAACAAAAAGCTTATTTTTATTAAGAAAAAAACGACTTGCCAACAGAGTGACGGTTGGACTTAAAATAAATGTTTTCCATGTTGACGTCACAGTCCCGTTATATTTTTTTATCAGCGTCACTTTCTAAGTCGGCTAAGTCGTATTCGTATATTTGTTCCTCTGCCTGACCATCTGCTTATTGAATATGTTGAGCCCTGAGTCACCCTGTTCGTCCGTTTTTCTGTAGTATGTTGAAATAACGATTACGGTCAAACGGATAAAGCTAGGTGTATGAAATTTGGTACAGATAACTTAAATATAATTAAGCTGTTTGGGACGAAAAATGAGCCTAAGTGATTATTGTTAACGCCTACCTCCCATACAATGTTTAAAAATGCTTATATGGAGATAGGAGAAATCATTATTGGATTGTGCCCATTTTTTCCCCCAGTCAGACTATGACTCTAAATATTGTGTGTACCAAATTTTATCTATCTAGCTGTATCCGTTTGGCTGTAATCGTAATTTGAACAGAATACAGAAAGATCAACGTACAGGGTGACTAGAGAGTCAATTTAAAAATATGAAAAAATTCGAAAAATTTTTTTTTGACATTTGGAGCCGATCTAAAACAATCCATCATGATGTTGATTTTAAGGACCACTCTAATGTGTATGTATTACAATTATACATATTCAATAATAATTAACCTCTTTTGATGCAACCTAACATAAAAATAAAGGTTGAAAAAATATGCGAAACTTCGCCATTTTATTTTGTTTTTGCACAAATATGGAATGGGTGTTACAATATAACTTAAAAATTAACCTTAAAAAAAAAACTAAAATACCACAAATTTTCGATCGCTTTAAGATATAACATAAAAAAAAATTATGACATAAAACATTAAAGCAAATACCATTTCAATTAGTATAACTTAGTTTAAATATTAAATGTGCACCTTTCTAAAAATAATCTGCATAAAAATAGAAATTTAAATATATTTTCAATAATATATACTATTATATAAAAGGAACCTCACGAAATTTGATCCAGAATTAGCTCGGTAACCGCTGAACCGATTTTGATAATTCTTTTTTTATTCGATTCCTAAGATAATATAGATTGTTAAAGCTTACCAAGGTTTTCGAAAAATGTATTCTTTAATTATTGCAAAATCACGCATTTTATTGATGCCTACATTCAACCAGCAGCACAATATAACAGCAAACAAAGTTTTTCTCTTTGTCGAGAGAGCTTTTCTCAATATAACACGACAGCCCATAGTAGAATTAGAGAAGGTATATGCATTTCGGAGAGACAGACTGCCGGAACTGTTAAAACGAAGTTGACAGCTCATACAAAATCTGAAAACGATGAGAATGCGATAAGGAAGCAAAAAATAGGCGAGAATAGCAAAATGCTTGAATTTGACAATTCTGGCTATGAGAAAAAGAGAGCAGTCTGAAATGCATATACCTTTACTAGTTCTACCATGCGACAGCCATGTTGTGTAGTTAAGCTGAATTCACTGATAACCTTCAGCATGTTTTTGTGTGATTTAAAATAATGTTAATCAAGTAGAGAGCGTGCAGAAATTTTTCTCTCTGAACGAAAAATTCATATGAAAAAACTTTCAAAACATGCTGAAGGTAACCAGTGAATTCAGCTTTACTTTCAGGGAGATTATTGCTTTCATACAGTGTTAATTAATTTTATATGTTAATGTTTTGAGTGGAGTTGCCAGAATTTAGTTATCAGCACTAATTATGTTTTGCAGCCTTGCCAGCCAGCTTTTCCCCACTTGAGATTGTGTTAGTTTATCTATACGAATATATAAAAGCGTTGTGACACTGCACGGATGTTTGACAATCACGCAAGAATCACTGAACCGCTTAACACGATATAGATGTCAAACGATTTGTTATTCCAACTTTATCGTAGTATGCTATGTTAGATTTGCCACGTCAACTTTCTTTCCATGCCCACTTTTTACAAATAATGCTATATATCAGACGATTTTGGTCGTATGAGACCAGAATTTGGTAATCTACGTTGTATGGTTACTTTCGCTAACTTTACTAAAAATGG
The DNA here is from genome assembly GCA_963920525.1 of Dichetophora obliterata. Classification (NCBI taxonomy): domain Eukaryota; kingdom Metazoa; phylum Arthropoda; class Insecta; order Diptera; family Sciomyzidae; genus Dichetophora; species Dichetophora obliterata. Next base: position 205,556,033 of record OY986436.1, on the reverse strand, counting down.
GCATGGCCCACTTTAGTTAAGTCCAGTTTTTGGGGGATAAGCTTGGAGTAAAGCAAAGCGCACTAGGTTTAAGCTCAATTGAGCTGAAATACTGGCATTCTATTGTTTTGAGTATGAGATGGTTTAAGTGAAAAAATTTTGCCACAACCCCATTACCGCCCAGAAGTAATCAGAAATGTTATACTTCGAACGGTTTTGGTTGTATTAGGCTAAAATTGGATAATTTAGTTCATACGGCTGCGTTCGGCAACTGTACTAAAAATGGCGAATATATAAATTTTTTTTTTCCCGAACAGTATGAAAATTCGTATATAGCAGTAAGGTGGTCTGCGGCAGGACAACGTCTGCCGGGCAATACTATACATCAATAAGAATGCTGTATACATCAGAAAATTCTGATCGTCATTCATTGATATTTCAAACAGAAACGTCTAGCATGTGTTTTGTTCTAAGGTCAATTTATACTTTTACAAATTCACAAAACGATCACAAAAAATTCATTGGAGTCGGTCAGGACATATTCTACTATAACTTCAACGTTAACTATGAATATATAGATAAGGAAATAGATTAAAACATGGATTTATGTATATAACTTTGGAATAGTTTGAAATATTTTTCACAGAATAATTTTTTAAGCTATATTTGAAAATGTTTTTCACATAAAAAGTTTTTAAGCTGTAACACATTGCAAAAAATATAACAACATTTTAGGCAAATTAGTTTTCAACGAAAAACATAGGGGGGGGGGTAAGTGGCCCATGATTTTTAATGATAGAAACTGTTTATGTCAAAAAAAAACCATTTTTGCAGGTAAATTATGTTACATGAAAGAATAAGGAAAATGAAAAAAAAAATTAAAATTAAAAAAATATGTACAACAAAAGCAACTTGTTGGCTTATTGTTTAGTACAAGTTGGATATTTTAGAGGTTTTTTGAAAACAATATAAAACATTGCATTGGTGTGGTAAGGGCAAACCTTTTCTCATTTTCCCAATTTACTTAATTGAACTTTCAAACGAAGAAAATTGGATGAAAATGTTTGCTTGCTAAGTCAAAACATGAAATTTCAATCGTTTTTTCTTTTCATTCTGAGATTTATGAGTTATACTGAGAAAATCTCTAGTTTTGAGATATCGCAAGAATTTTAATGTCATAATAACAGGTTTTTTTAAAACATACCTAATATCCGTACAAAATATTTCTGAAAAGAAAAGAAAACTACCGTTAATTTTATTAATCAACGACTGTCCATACAAAAATGCACTGTTATGCATTGAGAAAGTCTATAGTTTTTGAGACATCGCCAAAAGTTTGATGTTATTATAACGGTTTTTTTTTTAAAATTTAAGCAGAATTGTTGTTTTGCCGATTAACTACAACAATTTAAAAAGAATATATTTATTTTCAGAATTAGTGTAAAAAATTACATTTTTGGTTACAAATTTTAAAATTTTTTTACCCAAATTTCTTTATAACGCTGTTATGCAGGACTTTTTCACAAGTAAATAATAAAAAAAAAGCCAGGTAAATTTATGTCATCATAACAATTACCGTTTAAATAAGTTATTCAAATTAAATAAAGTAATTTCTTAATATGTATACCATTTTTCATAATTAAGCACAACGAACACAATAATTTTTATATTTTGAATTTGTTTTAATACAACCAAATACTTTCAATTTAAGATTTAAAATTTTACATGGTATTTAATATTTTTATCGCAGGTGAAGCAGCGGGTATTTGCTAGTACAAGTATAAAGAGAGTGCTAGCATACAACTGGTATGAAAACTACTAGAATTGAACTGGCTAAATCAATACTTATATGAAACTGGTCAATATTCAACTAGTATTTAACCAGTTAAAAATATACTAGCACAAAGGTGGCTAAAATCATACCAGTAAAAATCCTAGTTTTGATTATACTAATATTTTACTGGTTTTAAAGTTACTACTATCACAACTAGCTAAAATTATGCCAGTTAAATACTACCTCAAGTCATATCGAGAATAGGACAATTGTCTTTTCCTATGACATCAACACAGGAAAATAACTAGTTTGCGCAATGTAAAAAGCATTTGAGCTGAACTAGTACTGATATTTTTTGACCTTGTATATTTACTAGTTGGCTATACGGCAGGGTATCTAGATACGCCCATTTTTAGAAGTGTGAAAAATAATATGAAAAAACTAAGACTTTGTCAGTTTAGTCTTCATGAACGCCTTTTCTAGAAAGCTCACCACTAGTTTAAAATATATTGCATACTTAGCACCAGGGCCTTAGACAAGAGGTTTGGGGTTAAAGTCCCCCCTTAGGGTCTAGAAAGTATAAAAATCGAATATATTAGCATTAAGGCAACTAAAACGCAACAGCATAAAAAGTTGCAAACCACTTAAATTTTGAACTGAATTGAGAGCTATGCTTTCAGATCATAGATAATATAAGGACTTCGACATAGATTGCAGTTTTATGTTCGGGCAGGGTAACGATGGTACGGCTTCAGGAGTGGTACACTACAAAGAACACAAGCGTATGTAGCGGAAGAAGAGCTACAGGATGCTGTTATTAAATCTTATGACATCTCAACCGAATTTCGAAATACCACAATATCGCCTCTCGCATTTCAACTTGTAAAAAGAATAAAAACTTTTATTTTCAAATTACTATTAATGTGGTCACAGTTCCAACTAAATACATTTGTGATCAAGATTGTCCATTCACATGCTCTGTGATTTTTTCACAAAAATTAATAACTAGAATAGAAAAATTTAATAAGCGTATTAATCACTAGTTTAGTAACGTCAGCTGAAATCTTTAGCAGTTATATTTCACTTTGGTTATGTTGTAGAGTTGATATTTTAAAATATCTAAAACTACTATATAAGTTAATACTGAATTCTTTTTAAAACGAAAATCAGAAATATTTCTTAAAATTATTGAAATCATTTTAAATGATAAATATTTTTTTTTTTAAATTTCGTATGAATTTTTTTATTTTTCTTGTGTTTTTTCTTGTGTGTGACCAAACACAGGCACTTTGAGAATTTTTGAAAAAAAAAACATCAAGTTTCAACAGATATAACTTTTTGATCCAAGGTTTTTTGTAATTTTTTTCCACAAAATAGCTAAAGACTATGTTAAAGCACTCCGTTATGACGTTTTTTCTTCTTTAATATTGCATTTTTGTGGATTCTGGGGTTTTAGAGCCTGTTCAAAAGAGCTTATTTCGACATTGTATGAAGTTGAAGAAAACTGAAAAAAGTCTAGTTTTTGTGGTATGCAGCATGGATAAAAAAATTTTAATGGTTTCAAAGTTATAGAGATTTCAAATTTAAAAATATGTCCTTTTGTGCAGTCGCTGAAGAAATAGGCATTTGTGTTAAAGTTTTTGTTATAGCATTAAAAAATTTGATAAGATCGTTTGATTAAATATTGTACAAAAACTAAAACCTTGTATGGAAATAAGTCCCTTTTGTTCAAATATCTTCAAAAACAATTTTTCAGTATGCATAGTTAGGCCCTTTTGAACAGAAACATTATCTTTTATGCACAAACTATTGGATAAATTTACGATTTTCTTAATTTTTTTTTTGTTCAAATGATAGGATTCAATATTTTAAGTGCTAAACCATAGTAAAAACAGCTTTTTTCAAAAATGTTAAATATGAACTTTTGAACAAACACTCTTCATTTGTATTGAGTGTTGTTTCAGAAAATATTTTAACAACATTTCATTGCAATTTCTCAAATTTGGATTTGTACAATGTTTTTGTTATTGAAAAAAGAAATAAAGTAACATTTTTCGAAAAGTAAAATATCACAACTCTGGTACTTTTAATCGGATTTTTATGTTTGTTTACTCATTTTAAAGAACAATTACATTAAAAACAAAATGCATACCTGTTTTTTTTTAAATTACTTCTAGAGACGTTTTGGACTCTTGTAAAACGCTTCTCCATTTATTGGTCTCTTGAGCTAGTTTGTAAAGTCTATCAATCGGCACGAAATTTAATATATTTTATTTTCATATCAAATCGGCTATTTTTAGTCTATGGCGTCAACAACTTAGTCTATGGGGGAGCAAACATTTAATATACATATAATAATACCTTTTGATTTGTCGACATCAAAAACTATCAATATTTTTTTTTTACAAAACCCTCCCGCCTTGGTTAAATCCTGGCTACGTGCCTGCTTAGCACAACAAAAAAATTCAAAAGATACCTTTTGCTTTCTAGTGACATCGCACCATTTAACAGTTAATGACGCTATAGACACAAATTTTCTTAAAAAAAAAGTTAAATAGTTTTGGCATTACTCTTTTGTTTATTTTTTGCTTTTAGTTACAAGCTAGTAAGAAATTTTCTACAACTAAGCCTATATAAAAATAATCTCACGGCCGTATTTAGTACTTTCGAAGCTATGATGATATTTTTAGGGGGGATAGGTGTTGCTTTCATCAAATTTTTCTAAATTCTAAACTCAGAGTACGTTTTAAACGGTGAAGATTATGTGCAAAATATCCAGTGAATCCATTAATTTTTGTGTAATTTATGAAAGATTTGCTATTTCATTACAGTCACTTTGTATGGGAGGAAGCCATATTTTTCCTTAAATTTTGCCAAATATCATACTCAAAGTTCAAATTAAAAATTGAAGCTCATGAGCAATATTGGATGACATTCGATACATTTTTATGGAAGTTAAAGAAATTTTTCCGTTTTTCTGATTCCACTTTGTATGGCAGGTAGCCTTGCTTTTAAATTAATTTTACAAAAATCCAAAGTCCGATTTATATTATAAATCAAGGTTAAATTTTTTGTAAAACTTAAAGAGATTTCACTGTTTTGATACAATCGCTATGTATGGGAGATAGGCTTTTTCCTCCCATTTGGCTCATCTTCAAACCTGACATTTATTTTTTAGATACAGGCTTATATATTTTATATGCTGAATTAAATTATATGCGTATTTGCAAAGGGATGGATGAATCGATTATGTGATAAATTATAAAAAATAATTGTAAAAATTGAAAAAAAGGTAAAAAATACCTTCAAATGTTTTCGGACGTAGGGTCTAATTTGTGTAAAAAATCTTTGTTGTGATCTCTTCTTTGATAAGAATTAATTACATATTATGTTAATTACTTTATATTATGACCATATTCGGAAATTGTTTATAAAATATAAGTATAATAAAAAATATATATATCTGTACTATTATATAAAATTTAAGTGAAAATTTGAAGTTACAACTTTACTCAAAGTACTGGGCTGATTTTTATGAACAAATTTTTAAAGTATATTTGTGTTACAGATTTATTTAGGGGTAGTTTTCTTTCGAAATTTTTAATTTTATTTAAATATTAAGTTTTTTTTAGAAATCATCCCAGCTGCCACGCATTGCTTATTCGTTGTCTTTTGACGAGTTTGTGTTGCGAGAGTTTCAATAAACTTCATGTTGCTCTCCATTTTTGTCTTTCTTTTCGTGCTCAGCTAGCACAGCGCAACAAAAAAAAAAAAAAAAAACTGATAAGCCTCGAGCAAGGCGAAAAATGAGATACATATAAATGCAGAGTGGCGCTTCAAAACAAAACAAAAGAAAACAGGTCATTTTTTATTTCTTTGATACGTATAGTCTTAACTCAATAAGGACGATGATGCCATATCGCATCACTAAGTCGGACGTCGTAAAACTAACCGCATCACATAATAACACGGTGTTACAAAAAAAAATTTTTTTTCTGTCCTATGAACCAAATGCACATATTCGGAAAGAGAGGAAAAAATAAAAATACACGTGTATCGTCGATTTTCATGTACACGTCAGAATTTTTTTTTTTAAGTTTGAAGTATAAAGCTCGTTGTGGCCTGTGTGGAAGCCTTTGGACCGATTTTTAACCCTTTTTCAGTGATCTAATCGAGCTGATTTTTTGCAGGCAGACTCGTGGAAATGTCTGTAGCACGTCAAATTTTTTAAAAACAATTTTTATTAATTCTCAGATTTTCCCCAATTTTTATTATTTTTGAAAAAAAAAATATATTTTTCACTTTTCTTAGCATAACTTGAAGGGACTCCAAATTTTTAAACTACTAAAGCGTTAGGAAAAAAAAATGTTTTTTGACCCATCCTACTCGATATAGTTGTAGTTAATCAATAGTAACCTTCTAACACTAAACAGTTTTTGACTTTTACAAAACTTACAACTGGTCTAGGGGCCCTCAAACGATACTACATGTCCATCCAACTTCCATCGGACATGTCCATCCGCCTTGATTTCTTGCACACGAACGATACTACATGTGTGATGACTCGACAGGTCGGATGAACATGTAGTATCGTTTGAGGGCCCCTTCTGACAGATGAAATAAGGAATTGCAATATTGTTTTAAGTTCTGTTGTGCGAAAACATATTTCTATATATTTCATCTGAAAAAAATGCAGTGTCCGACGCGAAATAACTTTTGTTACGTTTGTGGCTTATTCGCACCAAGTAAAAATTTCAAAAATATTACTAAAACAGTGGTGAATTCGTTTCAGAAAATATTTAAGACTGCTTATGTTCCTTACTTGTGGTATACTCCGGAAGTCATGTGCGACTATTGCTACAGAAATTTGTGCAAGTTTATTGATGGAAGGTCAACAATAAAGTACGCTGTACCAACAATTTGGCTACCACGCACGGAGCACTGCAATGAATTGTGCTACTTTTGTGTAACTTTTGCTCAAACAAAAGGGTACCAATACATTCACCGCAACAAAATTCGCTACGCTAATGTAGAATCCGTAAATCCAGCAGTTCTATACTCACCAGAAGACCATGTAGCGGCTTCAGTGGAGATTTTTGATAATGTTCCCGAAATAAGCGATGCAGAATCAACAGTTGTACCAAAACTGCTATCAACTTTTCTTCCATCGAATGCGAGATGCGAGAGTCCACAAGTATCGGAATTTGTGGCAACACCCAGTGAAATTGGGACTGCAATGCCGCATTTTATAACGCAAGCCGACTTCAATGACCTCATACGAGACGGAAATTTGTCGAGGAGAACAGCAGAACTCTTTGCATCACTCTTTAAGCAGTGGAATATAGTGGCGGCTGATTTTAAAATAACAGCCGCTCGTGATCGAGGTAGCATTATTCCATATGACAACCGCAAAAATAAAAGGCCTAAATTTCTTTAAAAACATAAAAATTTTTAATGTAGCAATTCTTTATTTTTATAAAAGTAATAAAAAAAATTGTTTTTTAACGAACTGAAACCTTAAAAAAAACGATAACCATTAAAAAAAAATATATACTTCAAACTTAAAAAAAAATTCTGACGTGTACATAAAAATCGCCGATACACGTGTATTTTTATTTTTTATCCCCTTTCCGAAAAAGTAAATTTGGTTCATAGGACAGAATGTGTGTAACACGGTATAATTAGTCAAAATCAAAATGAGGTAAAAATTAGCACATGTGTGAAAAAATTGTCCCGTCTTTAAGGCGTTAAGGAGATTGATAAAAAACGTCCTATTGATAAAAAACGTGGCCTGCTAGTATCTAACTATAATAAAAATAACTGTCTCTTCATTTTTATATAGTTAAATAAATAAAAAAATAACATACATAAATATATAAAATATCAAACATAATTTACAATTAAACTGCTGAACTCAAAATAAGACAAGCTTTAATCGAAAAATCGTATTGTGTTGTTAAATCTAGATTTGAAATTATTGAATGAGGTCATGAGTAAAATGTTATCAAAATTATTAGACTGATATATATATTTTGTAAATTAAAATAAATATGAAACAAATAAATAAGTGCAAAAAGCTTATTTTTCTACTGCCTAGTAAATATTATTATTCACTATGTATTATGCGATAGTATTCAATATAACTCAATGCTCAAAAACTCAACTTCTATATAAGTGTTATAATAATCATGTAAAATTTAGGTTGTGGCAGATATACTTTATCGATAGATAAATATTTGTAGGAATCATAGTAATGTGTAAACTGTTTTTTCCAAAAGCAGTAAGCAAAATAAGGAATACGGTCTTTTTTTATTTGAAAAAGTTGTATATTTGTTACTCTTGAACATTGTAAGACTTACAGCCCTATTTTGGCAAATTAACAATTGTTAACCAGTATGTTTTATATTCCTATATGTTTATGGTTTTCAAAACAAAATTTGAAGCTCAAAAAACAAAACTTTTAAATGAAATTGTCAATAACTGAAAAGCAGTTGGCAATTTTTATCAAAATTTATTATTTTTGAGCTTCAAATTTTGTTTTGAAATCAAAAAAATTATAACAAACACATAGAAATATTCAAAATACTGGTTAACAATTGTTAATTTACCAGATAGGGCTGTTAATGTTCGATAATTTTTACTATAGATATTGGTCTTAAAGAGATTGATAACTTAGCATATACTCCACTACACATTCTATACATATTTTTTATGCTCTTTTTTTAGCTCAAAATATATTCCATATACACCTGGATTTTTATTGGATTTCAACAAAATTCATCTTGTTCCTAAAATATACTTATGCATATTGAGGTGGATAAAAAAACATTTTCAAGTAGATCTCAAATCCAAAAGGATATCGAAATCGGTGGAACCGTCTTCCAGCGGTTTTGATTTTAAAAAATCACTTTTTCGCCAAAAATCATCGGTTTTTTCGCCGTAACTTTTTATCAATCTAAAATAACTACCTTAAAAATGGGTGCAAATGAAAGGTATTTGGGACACCAAAGTTGTAAATAGGAAGATTTTTAGATTCATGAAATTTTTTAGTGAAACAGTGTTCAGAATTCGGTCAACATTTTGGGTACTTTTCACTAAAATTGCTACAAATTTGCTGTTTATTCGCTATAAATATGTTTATTTTTGATTGTTCACCACAAAAGGTGAAGCCTCTTCAAAGTCATACCATTTTAAAAATAGTAAATTTTCTACAATTTACTGAAAATAAGTGGATTTATAGAATTTTGTGAAAAATACCCTTTCAAAAATACTTTCCAAAAAAGTTAAAAAAAAAATTGCCACTGTTTTGATTTTTTTTTTTTATATATATTAATAGATTACACCAAGTTTTTTTGAACAATACTTAATTTTTCCAAATTTACTGAAAAATGGAAAATTTATAGCGATTTTAGTGAAAAATACCCAAAATGTTGACCGAATTCTGAACACTGTTTGCACTAAAAAATTTCTTGAATCTAACCATCTTCCTATTTGCAACCTTGGGGTTCAAGATACCTTTCACTTGCACCCAACTTTTGGGTATTTATTTTTGAATGATAAAAACTTACGGCGAAAAACCGTTGATTTTTGGCGCAAAAGTGATTTTTTAAAATCAAAACCGCTGGCTGACGGTTCCACCGATTTCGATATCCTTTCGGATTAAAGATCTACTTGAATCCAGCTCCCAGAATATGAGTGTCGAAAAAAGTGTTTTTTTATCCCCGAACAAAACGATCCAACTTAATATATATCCTTCTGAGAGCGAAAAAAAATTTGAAACCAAAATATTTTGTCAGTTTTTTCGAAATTTTCTCTTACTCCGTTCTTGAACAAAGAAGAACACTTCAAATAAGTATTATTTCAATTCTTGACTTAAACTTGTCATAACTATTTTTCTCTTAAGGTTTCTTTACTGAGAAAACTGAGGGCTGAAATGCATTTTTATATGCTTGTCAATCAGTCTGAATAAATTTTGTTTAGTTCGAAAAAAAAAAATAATAAGCTTACATGTCTCAATTATAGCATATGCAAAAATATGTCAGATACGTATAATTAACATTTATCATAACAAATTTAAAGTTGAATATATCATACGTATCGATATAATTATTATTGTAATTAAAAGATTTAGTTTTTAAAAGCAGACCCACCCTAGTTATTAGTGCGTATTAGTCCAAAATGCAGTGCATTCTTATTAGTTATGCTTTGTCCGTTTGAGATTGTGTTTGTATGTGGCTGTGTGTATGTGTTTATGTTCGACTTATCTTTGCTACTACATGTGCGTGTATCAATAATTAAGGCCAATAAATGTTTGAGTGCAAATGAAATATGCTCTTCAGTTGTTAATCAGCTTCATAAATAAGCATCATTTATTGTAGCAGCCAGTTTGTTAGTGTGTGTGAGTGTGTGTGTGTGTGTTTGTATGTGTATGTGAGTGTTAAATTGTTTGCTCACTTCCGTTACAGAAATGTCAAATTTTATGCATTTGTGTTCATTTCTTGACAATAAATATTTACGTAGGCAAAACGAAGATATAAGATAAACACTTAAATATTGCACGAAATTGTTGCTGGAAAAACGAATATTTACAGGACAACGAATACAAATGAATTGTTTTGTTTTATTTGATTTGATCTTGCGGAACATGAAGTTGAATGCCATGCATACATTAATTCAGGAACTCATTTTAATTCTCTGTGACACAATTACTTAGAATTTAATCCAGATATTTCAGTTTATGCATTGAGTTAAGGTAAATAGAGGCTTATTTTATTATACTTCATCCGCGTTAAGGACAGATTTAGGTTCGTCAACTTTAAGAAATGTGAAGTTAAGAAGTTAAGCTCTAACAAGCTGGAAGATTTGTTGGAAAGCAAGTTGCTTGGTCAAAACCTTGAAGTTTATTTTCATGCAAAATTTTTTTAACCCTACCCACGTTTGAACCCATATGTTTGCATAAACATTTATAAAATGCAAATTATTTGTGTGTGCACGTAAACTTAGAATATAAGAGGAAAGTCAACTTCAATCCCTCTAATAATAATATTGTATTACTTTAAAGTACGAAATAAACCTGTTATCCAAATTCGAGTTACTATGTATTAAGTGCGATTATTTAATAACACTAAAGCAACCCAAGTGAAAAGTAGTTAAGGAAAACTTTATTTAAGTTCGGACATGGTTCGGATATTTATTTACTTGATTGCTAAACCTTAACAGGTTTTATAGCAAATTTAAAATTATAAAATAAGATATTTAATACAGTTCAAAAATAAAAAGTATGATTTTGATTGAAATCCTGTATTATTAACAAACTAAAAAGTTTTAATAAATTGCTTAAAGTATATAATTTTATTAAAGTATAAAAAATAATAAAAAAAAGTTAAGTCAAAATCGATAAAATCAGACAGCATAACAGGGTTGCGTTTTCAAGACAAACAAGGTCAAGTTAGCAAAAATTTTTGTATACGGACATCGGCGGAGTCGCGTGACAAACAAGGTCTCATACCCAATAAAACAGCTCTCCAATAGGTAAATATATAATACATATCGTTCTGTCTTCCTGAAGCCGGTAAGATCCTGGCTTGACAGGGTGGTAACTCGACAATCTAGGTCATTTTCACCAAAGCAATTTTCATAAAATAAAGAAAACCAGTTGCGAACGCAGGCACCAAGACAAACTAGGTCTTATCGGCCACTCATATTAATATATTAAAAATCGATCTAACGTAGTGTTTCAAGAGGTAAAAAGACACCAAGACACCACGGTACCGTCGACAAATGTAGTCACAATCATCATGAAGATATGAGGTAATTGAAGATACCAGGTTTAGGTCCATTCAGATTATTTAGATGTTTATACACCAAAATTTTCCTTTTTACGCTTAGGTCCATTTATCCATTTAGATTGTTATATTAATGATAATGTGTTTACAAATCACCAGATGCATCAGATATATGTTTGAAAGAACTTTACATAATCAAAGACGGTACTGCAGGTAATCTATAATTTTATATTTGATTGAGTCCATGGATTCACTTAAGGATATAACATCAGATACAATATTAAAATCACCGCAAGCACTTCTAAGAGGTTCATTTTGCAAATAATTAGTTCTACAAAAGTTCATGTGGAGTAACTCAAAAGATCTTCTAGGACGAAGAGGAATATTAAAATATACTTTACTCAATAAATATGAACTGTTTACATATCCATGTAAAAGTTTTGTAATCCAACAAGCACTTATCATAATTCTCCGATTTTTTAAAGAAGAAAGATTTAAGAGTTTTAACCGATATTCATAAGATGGTAAGTGAAAATCAGTATTACAATAAAGATAGCTTTAGCAAAACAAAAGAAATTGTTTCTGCACTGATTCAATGTCGTCTATGTAACAACCGTATTCTAAGATAGGCCGCACTAGGGAAGTGAATAAGGTTTTAATTATGAATGGATCATTAAACTCTTTTGCCCAGCGTTTAATTAACCCTAAAGTACTATTTGCTCTATTTATTATTTTATTTACATGAACAGATATGATAGGGATAAACTCTTTTAAGTATGTAATATTTATTAATATCCAATTAAATAACAATCAAGTTTTCCTGGATCTATACTTGTTGTTTAATGTGTTTTAAACTTCCTTTGATTAGAAGTAAGGACATAAAGGTTATAGCGTAGGACCATGGCGCGGATAGTATTCGAATCCGGGACTCCTGAGCGACAGTCAAGCGTGCTGCCACTAGACTATCGAGGCCTTAATTTAAACACTTAGAAAATTTTTAAAATGTGTTAAATAAATTTTATTAATGAATATTTAATATTAGTATTCCCCGGCAGACGTTGTCCTGCCAGAGACCGCCTAACTGCCATATTCAAATTTTCATGTTAATCGGAAAAAGAAATTTTATATTTTCACCATTTACAGTATAGTTGCCGGAAGTAACCAAAAAAGTAAAATAAATGTTTTATGTTGGTTTTTTTTAAAAATAATTTTTTATAATCAATTTATAGCAAATCAATTTCAGAATTTTAGTGTATAAAAAGATTTTGGATTTAAAAAAAGTTAGCAAACTATTGTTGATATTGTTTTCATTTTTAACATAGAACAATCCTCATATATCCTTAATAAAAAATTACTTATATTCGAATCTAAGTACGACAAAAGAAACTTAAAATAGGTATTTGTTCTTTTTCTTGTGACAATTTATGCAAAAAAATCACTGTGGCTGATACTTTAATCTGGTAGAAGGATATACATTTTACTTAGGAACGTATCTAACGTGTAAAAAAAGAATTGAGTGCATAGTTACATTAGAAAACTTTTTGTGTTTGCTTTTTTAAGCAACAAGTTCTGATTTAGTGAATTTTTTGACAAGTTTTAATGGTAGGTTAGGTTAGTTTATACCGGATGCCTTCGTGAAGGCTCACATAGACCAATTCAGGTCCTTAGTGGTACCGGTAGCGAACAAAAGGAACCTTTGTGTTTATTTAAAAATCTTTAAAGATTTGCGTTAAGTTCGCAAGCCTTAGGAGGGATTCCAGAGACACCCTGGCTACATCTTTAAGCGACGGGAATGTCGATGAGCCTAGGTATTTTAGTCTCGATCTAAGTAGGGCGGGGCATGTGCATAGTAGGTGCTCCAGGGTCTCCACTGTGCCCGGTTCCTTGCATTTCCTGCAGTTGTCATCCGTGGTGATGCCAAGCTTCCTCGCGTGGGCTGCCGTCATGCAGTGACCAGTGAGCATGCCCACTAGTGTCCTGCAATCTTTGCGAGGGCGTGCCAAGATGAACCGAGTTCGTTTTTCGCATTGTGCATTGCACATGATTTTTGAGATCTTGCACGATGTCGTATCTTTCCATCTACAATTCACTGCTAGTGTGGCTCTTCTTTCGAGGTTCCTGTACAACTCTTGTAGCGGAGTAAGTACATGTTCTGCGCGTTCTGATTCCAGCCCGGTGCCTTCCTTTACTAAACCATCTGCTATCTCGTTTCCTTCAATGCCCTGGTGGCTAGGGACCCAGTAGATGCGCACTCTCTTCGAAGCGCATAGTGCATCTAGTGCATCCCTGCCAGCCATGACACTTTTGGACTTGATGCTAGCGGAGCGCATGGATTTGATCGCCGCTTGACTGTCAACGAAAATGTTGATGTTAGAGTGTTGTGTGTCCATGCTGAGGGATATCTCAGCAGACTTCCTTATGGCAAATATTTCCGCCTGGAAGATACTGCAGTGGTTCGGCAGTTTATATGGCTGCCTTATATTAGGCTCTGCGCAATACACCGCCGCACCTACCCCCGTAGGCATTTTGGAGCCGTCGGTAAATATGTTGACCGCCTGCTGTGCTTGTTCTATACCTTTGCACCAGTCGTTTGGTCCCAGAAGAGTTCGTGCTTTGGAATTGACTATCGTGCCTGCCGCTGAGTTTTCTCCAAGTGCCTGAGGAATGTTGATTTGTTCACAGCCAGCCACCACACAATAATCCCATAGAGTAGAATAGGACGCACTACCGTTACAAAGATCCAGTGCATCAGAAAGGGTGAGAGACAACAGGTACTGCCTAGCATCTTTTTGGATGTGTATAGCTCAATGGTGGATTTCTTCACCCTTTCTTCCACGTTGGTTTTCCATGACAGCTTGCTGTCCAGGACGACTCCTAGATATTTTGTGTGAGTTTTCGGTATGAGACGTATATCGTTCAATTTCGGTGGTATCCACTGTGGTATCTTGTACCTTTTCGTGAACAGAACCAGATCCGTTTTCTCTGCATTAATACAAAGACCGACTGAATTTGACCATCTAAGTACATCTTTGAGTGTGCTCTCATTACGGAGCTTACCGTTGATAGACATTTCCCTACTATAATAATTCTTATGTCGTCTGCATAGGCAGTTATCCTCGGGGCTCTACCTGCAAACTTTTCGAGTAGTTCATTAACTACAAGATTCCATAGTAGTGGCGAGAGGACCCCTCCCTGGGGTGTCCCACTGCGAGCTTCCCTTACCATGGATTTAGTGCCCCACTCAGCCCGCACCTTTCTGCAGCTTAGCAACTTGTCTAACCATAGGTTTATTGCCGGTGGTGCCTCTATTGCACGTAATCCACTAAGGATTGCGGTGGTTGATACATTGTTGAATGCACCTGAGATATCTAGGAACGCCCCGAGTGCGTATACCTTGTGGTGGAGTGCTTTTTCTATGGTTACTACTAGGGAATGTAGTGCCGTTTCAACCGATTTCCCTTTCTTGTATGCGTGCTGGTTGGTTGATACCTGGATTGAATTGTTTCTTAGGTGCAAGTCAATCAGTTTCTCGAGCGTTTTGTGAACAAAGGAGGTCAGACTTATTGGCCTGTAGTCTCTCGGACAGAGATGGCTGCTCTTACCTGCCTTCGGTAAGAATACAACCCTCGCTGTCCTCCAAGCCACAGGTACATAGTTTAGCCTGATGCATCCGTTAAATATATTCTTCAGCCATGGGACGACTCGCGATTCAGCCGTTTGCAACATGGCAGGAATTATACCGTCTGGTCCCGGAGATTTGTATCCCGAGAACGAGTTTATAGCCCATACGATTCCGTCCGACGTTATTAAGTCGTGTGGTACCTGTAGCGGGGTTGTCCTATGTCATCGTATTATAGCAGTGTTTTGAGATTCGGTACAGCCAGGAAAATGCGCCTTTAAAAGAACCTCGAGGGATTCCTGACTGCTCTCCGTCAACTGGCCATTGTCTTTGCTTAGCTGGCTCTGAATGGAGGGCTGCTTTGAGAGTAGCTTCCTGAGCCTTGCTGTGTCCGTAGTTTTTTCTTTGCTTGAGCAAAAGTTCTTCCACGAGTGTCTTTTTGCTCTGCGTACGTTTGTTTTAAAAAGTTTGAGCCTACATTTGTATTCCCCCCAAATTTCCTCTTGGTCCGCTATTTTAGCTAGTTTAAAGAAACCTTTTAGGTCGCGTCTTTGCTCTGTAAGATTCGGACTCCACCATGGTGGTCTGATCTTACGCTTTGTTCGCGTGGGCTTACAGGATGCATGATAGGCCTTGAGAAGATGGGCCGAGAGAATCTTCAGGGACCTTTCAATGCCCTCTTCCGTATTTGTTTAGGAGCTGATAATTAGTTTTAATGGTAAGTAAGTTTAAAAAATTAGTCATAATCGTAGAAATAATTTTAAAGGTTTTTTATTTAAACTTAAATTTTGAACATTTATGATGAAAACCAACAACGGCAGGAGAATCTCTATGTTAGGGTTGAGCGTCTTTAAAAGCCTACCAAAAAGTCTGTCAGCCTTAAAAATTAAATTAAATTATTTTATTTATTTCTTTTAAATCTATGTCTAGTTAGTTTTTAGCTAGAAAAAAACTGGAATTTTGAAAGTAGTAAATAAAATGGCGACTGGTTCATTCACTAGTAAACTACTTAACTACTTAGTTTTAACTTGTAAAACAGGTGGGATTCTTGAACGACCTGCACTACATTTAGTAAATAAAATAGTAACATTTCAACTAGTAAGGTTAAACTAATTAAGCATTTGGTATTTTTTTGGCTAAATTAATTTAAAATTGTAAATTTACTATTTAATTATGTTGGCTTTATATGATTTAAATACAAATTCTAAATGTTTGATAGTTTAAATCATACTTGATTTTAAATACAAATTCTAGTTGTTTGATAGTTTAAAATCGTTTATTGAGCTTAAGGTCAAAGTTAGAACAATTAATTGTTCTAACGAATTTTTCCTTCTATTACTATTTAATTTTATGACTATTAATATTTTTCACAACTGCAGGAATATTTTGAGACTCATTTCATTAGTTGCGAGAAAATCATTTAAATTATTCTCTCATACGTATACAAGGAAATTATTTACGTCGAAATATGTAGTATTTTGAGAACAACTTTTCCAGACGTGTCTGAATAGCACAATAGTGAATAACTTATTTCTTTTGAAACATGAATTGAAATTAAAATTTATTGTGTCCCAATGCGATGAATCGTAAATTTAAGATTCATCCTCAAATTGAATTTGTAATTCTTAGCTCAATGTGTCTGTGCTGAAATACAAATGTGTGAGTAAGCACAAAACACAAACAGACACAAACGCACTCATTCACAACTACAGCCACACATGGTAGATAGATAGATGATAGGCTAGGATAGCAAATCCTTGCAAATCATTGAAAGTTATCAGCTTTGCAATTTCTTCATACAATCAGACCAAGTTAACAGTTAGATCTGAGTTAGCAGATATGCCAGCTCAAAGGATAGTCCACAAGATAAAAAGATGGACGGACAGAGACAGATATAGACAGACAGACAGACAGACGGACGGACGGCCATATTCTATTTGATAACACAATTGCAAATCTTTCAATTCGATAAATGCATTTCGTATCTCTGCGTAACGGTAAGGACATCAAGCAGTTTTGAGCCGCCTCAGAATATCCGAAGTTTAGCGATACTGAGGCGCTCTGTGCTCGTTGGTGGTGGCTCCGATGTTGATGCGTATAAAGAAGCGCATTAGAACTGAAATGAAATGAAAAAGTGATGCAACCACATTTGTACAAAGTAAACACACACACTCACACACCCACAGACGCAAATGTTCACACACAAACACATTCACACCGTGCTGCATTTATGTGTTTGTTGCATGTGCATTTTGTGCTCGACTCGGTATCGGCCATATTTTCTATTTAAGCTCGTAAACCAAAAAAGTTTTCATGCCAAACCATTGAGACTTAAAATTGTTGCATCCATTTTTATGGTCATTGCTGTTGCTGTTGCTATATTTACCTCCAACCTAGTTATATCCTGGTTGGTTTGGATTTGTGTACGTGTAGCAGCTCCCTCAGCTTTGATGTGTTATTTTCACTTATTATTCAATATTCCATTTTATTACATTTGCTCGAAATCATTTTTAGCATCCAGCCAGCTATTCGGTGAGTGAGTGTTGATGTACCTACACACATCTTTGTCCATCCATATGACTGTTGTTGTGCGAATGTGTTGTGTATGTATGTGTGTGTGTGTTTAAAGAATGAGTTCCCAACAGTTTGGCAACATTGTTAACGTTGAGATAGGTGTGACTTTGTTAAAACTGCACCTTGGAAAAAAACAAGAAAGAAAATAATCAGAACTTATATTTTATAAATGGAGTAAGATTTACGGCTTTTTACAGTGAAAATCCTAAAAAATAGATTGGCGAAAATGATGAAGATGCCAAGCTTTGAGAAAACTGTTATAGCATTAAGTTTATGAATCAAAGATTTTTCCTTGATTTGGTTTTAGTAGTGTAGTGAACAATGGATAGTGCCACTAAAATTGAATTGTGAATTTCGAAAAGGACATATCTCGAAATTTTGAGACCCATATTTTTAAAGAAATTGACTCAATATGGCCATGCAAAGCTTTCAGTAAGAGATGAATACAAATATTATGAATTGCAACCGTTATTACAATGAAAGGAACTATGTCGAGAAGAGCGGAGCAATGCAGTTTCTGGTCAAATTAAATCAAATAACATTTTGTGTCAAAAACATCAACAGTGTAATTATCAAATGCTAGTCAAGATCGTACATATGGCTCACGAGATATCTTAACCCTTGGACAAACACATGGTTCTGGCCAGGCATATTTCATTTTTGAGCGATAATTAAACATACTTCTACATTGGCGTCGGAAGCGGGGGGGGGAGCAAGGTGGGCAGTTGCCCCCCATTTTTTTAGCTAGATAAAAAATTTAAAAGGAAAAGTTATTCAAAATATCAGTTTTTTTACAACGATAATATTTTTGTATTATATATTTTCCTCTTCTTTCTCTCTTCTTCATGTTTCATGTGAAGAAATTTTGGTGAACTTTTTTTGCACCACCATTTGTACTGCCCCCTAATTTGTACTGCCCCCCCAGATGAAATTCACTTCCGACGCGATTGTGCTTCTAGCTTAGGTATCTACCTGTATTTCCCGGTAGCTGCTTAAAATATTGTTGGCTTTCTTTTTTTTAGAAATTAATTCTAAAATATCGTTCCAACACGAAGAAAACTGCAAAAAATTCACCCCTCGATCAAACACATATGCCTGGCCAGACCCTTATACATTTTGTATGAAATAAATTATTGTTATACACATTTTGGATTATTTTTCTGCAAATACAATGCAGATTGTTGTTTCCAGTTATTTTTTTTTTTATATTTTGGGTTGTTTTTATGTGAATTCAATGCAGATGTTTGCTTCCAGGTAGTTTTTGTGTTCATTTTTCTCTTATTTCTTTCTTTTGTTTGTGATTTTAGTTTTGAGTTCAGTTAGTTTATTATTGAATACTGAACATACAACATCGACAGTCCGAAATATAAATTTTTTGTAAGGAAACTAAATTGAAATCATTACTATTGTTCTGGGAGAGGATTTAGAATTTGTGTGCAATGCGCGCTTGCGTACAGGCAGCCTTACTGATAATTTTCAACAACAACTATCATCAGCGTTACAGCGTGATTTCGCACTTCACACAGAAGCAGACGAAGAACTAGATTTATTTGAAGACCAAAGCGGTGAAAACACAGATTTTGTGCCCGAAGATAACGCCTCGGACATTGAATATGAAATGGAAATTGAAGCAAATGTAATATTCGACAGCGATGAAAAAAGTGAGAATGCACCAACTCAAGTTGCAGGCGGTTTTTTACTTGGAAAAGATGGTATCAAGTAGAGTACAGCTGAACCCGCTACAGTGAGATTCCGCCAGCACAACATTGAGGTGTTCAAGCTTTTCTTTTCACCGAATATTACGTTCATCATCGTAACACAAACAAATCTATATGGAGAAAAAGTTACACGCAAATGGAACGCAGAACATGCATACTGCACACCACGAGTATGGGTTGATATGACAAGTGTTGAGCTTGACGCTTATATTGGGATACTTTTGGCTTTTGGTGTCAGTGATAATACTATGCAGCTCCCAAGATTGATGTGGCAAACTGATGGACTTCCAATATTCCATGCAGCCATGTCATATACACGATTTGTTACTTTGATGCGCTGCATTCGATTTGACGATAGTCGTACGCGCGCATTTCGTCAACAAACCGACAAAGCTGCTCCCATTCGCGACATATGGAACTTCTTGAATAACAATCTTGCCAGTAATTTTGAACCATACGAAAGTGTAACCATCGATGAGCAGCTATTTCCATACCGTGTGGGCGCACTAAGTTCACGCAATACATCCCATCAAAGCCCGCAAAGTATGGCATACAAGTATGGTGGGCATGCGATGCGAAAACCAAATATCCGTTGCAAGGAAAACTGTACACTGGTAAAGAGGGAGAACAACGAGAGACAAACCAAGGCGAAAATGTGCTCATGAGTTTGGCTAATCGATACGCCAAAAGCGACAGAACTATTATTGCTGATAACTTCTTTACAACATTAGACGCAGCTAAACGTCTTTCGTCGATTGGACTAGCATACGTTGGCACCATTAGATCCAACAAAAGGTGTCTTCCCAAAGAAGTGAAAAAAGACAGCAAACGGCCAGTGCTTTCATCTGTGTTCGGTTTCTATGATAACCTTGTATCACTGTGCAGCTACGTTCCAAAGAAGAACAAAGCAGTAAATATACTATCCACTGTGCACTACACCGAGAAAGTTGAAGGCGTAGCAAAAAACCGGAAGCTATTTTATTTTACAATTCAACTAAGGCCAGCATACAATGGACCAAATGGTGACACATAACTCCACAAAACGGTCAACCAGACGTTGGCCATTAGCATTTTTTTGCAACATGATAGACGTCATGGGATTAGCCGCTTACATCATATGCAATGAAAATACAAAAGGAATCAGAAAAGAGAAGCGACGAATGTTCTTGAACACGCTGAATAAACAATTGGTGATTGCTAATACTGAAAATCGCATGAACAACGACCATATTTTGGGACAACATTCAACCCGTTTGGTCATTGAATCTTTCTTTGGAAGGCCGTTGAATATTCCCAGCAACATGCTGCCTAACCAACAAAGCGGCCTTAGTACACTGAATTCCAGAAAAGATTGCAGAATTTGTGCCACGCAAGACAAAAAGCTGAGTAGGAAGACACGTTTTTACTGCACCAAATGCACTAATCCTGTGTGCCAACAACATTCTATAGTTGATTATACTTGTTTTTCATGCATTCAACAAAAAGAATAAAAAAAATTTTACATTTAGGTAGCTCCATATATCAACAAATGAAAAAAAGTTTAAAGACAAAAATAATAAACGAGCATACTTAGAAATTCAAAGTTACGGTACCCTTTTTGCCATACAAATGCATAAAAACGTATAAGGGTCTGGCCAGGCATATGTGTTTGCCTGGCCATAACATAATTTTTTAATTCTGTTTCATCGATAACATGCTATGGGCGTTGTACAAGGGGGTGTGACAGTAACACGCCGGGTTTTAGCTAGTAATATTTGTTATTGTTTTTGCTCGCATTTGCTAATGTGTGTAACTGTTGAAAATTCATTCACTCTCTTGTTGTTTATCACATCATTTAACTATAGCAGACTCTTTCTCAACTCTTTTAGCATTAATTGCTGTTTTTTATTTCAATATCATTTATTGACTGCTGTACATTAGACTGTGTCATTTGCAAGAGTATCTTAGATCCTCCCTCCGCAGGCAGATTCTGAATACAGCATATTTGAAGGTGACGAAGGACGAAAAAATTTTCGAATTTGTAAAAACTGAGCCACCTAAAAGAGTGATTTTTGAGGTACATGTTTTTAAATTTTACTTAGTGATTTTTAATTACTATTTAAAGGCAAAAAAAAAAATAAATCTATTCAGAAGTAAAATTGTATGCTAAATCCAGCTGTGCACTAATTTATTTGATAACGCCTTAATTTGTGGGTGAATTCAGCCCGCGAACTTGAAATGTGTTAATTTTTTCTTTTTTTTTTAATTCACTCGTCTGCCACGTCATGCTAAGTAAAACTATCAGAAAAAAAATTAATTTTGTTAAAGTTAAAGCTTAAAGTTAAAGCTTCAACAGCTATAACTTTTTGATCTAAATTTTGGTTCTTGTAATTTTTTTCACAAAATAGCAAAAGACTTTGACTCCGTTATTTTCCGGATTTTTTTGGTGATTGAGTAAGCAACGGAATCACACATGTTCTTGTATTTGTATTATGTGTGGCTTAAGAAAATATTTCAACAACATGTCATTGCAATTTTTTCAAATTTGGATTTTTACGTGCTGTTTTTATTGAAACACAAAAGAAAACAACATTTTTGCGAAAAGTAAAATATCACCACTCCAGTACTTTTTATCCAATTTTTTATGTTTGATAACTCATTTCAAAGAAACGAAACTCATTAAAAACGAAACTTATTGGGGGTTGGAATTAATTTTAAAGGTTTTTTTTCGGTTTTTGAGCATTTATTTAGAAACAACGGTACAATGTATATTATTCAAAGTATTGTCCATCGTTAGCTACAACATTTTCCCATCTTTCTGGCAGCATATGGATTCCGCGCCGGAAGAACGATTCGTCTTTTGAGGCAATCCACGAATCGACCCATTTTTTGGTATCCTCGTAAGAAGTGAAGCGCTGCTCAGCCAAGCCATGCGTCATCGATCTGAATAGGTGGTAGTCGGAAGGGGCTATATCTGGGCTATAAGGCGGGTGGGGTAGCACATCCCAATTCAGCGCCTCCAACGTTTCCTTGACGGTTCTTGCAACATGTGGCCGTGCGTTGTCATGTTGAAAAACCACTTTGTCGTGTCTTTTGGCATATTTCGGCCGTTTAACCTTTAATGCTCGGCTCAATTGCATCAATTGTTGTTGGTAGCGTTCCCCAGTGATGGTTTCGTTAGGTTTTAGCAGCTCATAGTACACGACACCCTTCTGATCCCACCAAATACACAGCATAAGCTTGGCGCCATGAATATTCGGCTTGGCCCTCGATGTTGATGCATGACCGGGTGGTTCCCACGATTTTTTTCGCTTAGGATTATCGTAATGGATCCACTTTTCATCGCCAGTGACAATACGATGCAAAAAACTCTTCCTTTTATGCCGTTGAAGCAGTTGTTCACACATGCAAAATCGCCGTTCAACGTCTCTCGGCTTCAACTGCTACGGCACCGAATTTCCTTGCTTTTGAATCATTCCCATGGCCTTCAAGCGTTTGCCGACCGTTGATAAGTCGACTCCCAATGATTCTGACAATTCTTGAAGGGTTTGACACGGGTCTTCATCGAGCAAAGCCTCCAATTCCTCATCTTCAAACTTTTTCGGCTGGCCCGGACGCTCTTTGTCTTCCGTATCAAAATCACCACTTTTAAACCGACGTAACCAGTACTCACAAGTAGAAATCGATGGAGCATAGTCCCCGTAAGCCTCAGTAAGCGTGCGTTGTGCTTCAACCGCTTTTTTCTTCAAATGGAAGCACAAAAGTAAACCTTCCCGCAAATTGCGTTTTGTTGGAACGAAAGTCGACATGTTCACAGAGAAAAAAATATATGTTGTTTACACTTCAGTGGAATGACACATACTAAAAAATGAAGCTTAGACAATGTGCTTTGAAATGAATATAGTCACAGGTGTGCCCGATGCGATCTATTGATAGTTACGCCATCTCTTAGAAAACCTTTAAAACTAATTCCAACCCCCAATATTAAAAACGAAATGCATAGCAGTTTTTTTAAAAAATCTATTTTAACCCTCCGTGTGGAGTGTAACGATATCGTCACCCTACTTTTTACGACATAGCTGTAGCTCAGACAACGGTTAGTATCTCCTCATAAAAAACTTTGAACCTTTGTATGAACACCTGCCAAGCCACGTCAGTTTTGGTTTCGCCGTTTGTCCGTACTGTAAGTTGGACCGACTACGAAATCGTTACAGTAGCCACAGGACGTGATTTTTTTTCAATTTTTTTGGTAAGTAAAAAATGTTTTTATTTCTGCTCCAAATGAAGTAATTTCGTCATATTTTTACTTATTTAATGTACAAATGAATGCAACATAAAAAACACGTGCTTGTGACCGAAAAAGAAAAGTGTCCGAAATTTTGTGTTTATTATTTCAAATAAAAATTTTTTTACCTACAAATATAACAATTATTATAAAAAAGCATGTGTATTTAGTTTGACAATTATTTGTAGAAAAAACAGAGAGTATAAATAATATAGGAGTGTCAGTTAATTTTAATTTGAATAACTTTTTTAAACATTAAATGCTCCTAGGCGGGTGTTTCCAATAAAACCTTCAATTTCTTTAAAAGTTTTTTACTCGAAAAAAAGCTAATTTTCAGGTTGCAAAATAATTAGGGTGTTTGCAACGGAGCCAAATCTGAGTAGGTTTTTTTTTTTTTTAAGACACATTTCGTCGCTCGCGTGACAAACTGTTAAACCCACATTTTTAAAATTTTTCAGAGGAACGGTTTTTCTGTTTCGGTCACGGTTTCACTAATTATTTTGGTCACGTGACCATTTTAAAATCAAACTTATTAAATATTTTGGGTACGTTATTGTAGTGTCTTGATTTGTGTAAAAAAAAAATTGAGCCAAGTATTTCCTAGAAACTGTAGTAACAAATTAAACACGAACGTCGGTTTGTGAAAATTTTATTTTTACTTTTTAAGAATTTTTAGGCGTCGTAAACCACGTTTTTAATATGAAAAATTAATTAAAGCAACAATATGTTTTTTATTTAATATTGTTTTTAATATATACATTTAGTTTTATTTAAGCAACAAAAACAAGAGCCAAAAATTCACATTGCAAACAACTAAATTAAAGTAATGTAAAATAAAGTAGATTTTTTAATAAATGCAAATAAATAGCTATGTATAAAGTAATTAAAGTGACAAAAGGAAAAACAAAATAGGGCAGTTCACGATCTTGTTGCATCGTTGCAAATGGAAAATAAGCAGCTTTTACAAAAACAAAAAGCATTGAGATGCATTTGCAACATTTATGCATATACTAAACAAAAGGCTGTTGCATATGCAAATCTAATCGTGAATTTGCAACAAGATCGTGAATATTTATACTATAATAATATAATAATTTTAAATAAATATTATAATAATTTGCCGCAATGGTAAAATTGTAAAAAATGCTATTTCATAGAAAAATTTTATAACAAAAAACTTGGCTAATTTATTTCAAAGCAATTTTATATCTAAAATCAATTGATATTTAAAAAAGGTAATTTAGGTATAAAGGTATAGCGATTTATAAAAATTAATGTGTTCGGATTGTCTTATAACTGGGGTGTGGCCAACTCTAAGAGATATCAAGTCTCGTTATTTATCAACAGCTGGTTTAATCGGTGTTGTATTAATATTTAAAATGTGTCCTTGTATAAATGTTGAAACTCCTCTCTTCAACGAAATGGAATGGTAAGCTCATTGAGATGGTTTGTCTTGAAAAAAGTTTGTATGACTCAGTCTTTTTGACAGAAAATTCGACCATCTCAGTCCAGTTTATACTCTCACCCATGGTGTAAGAAAACCAGGTGTTAGTGAATTTTAGACAACACCATGAATTTCTTTGCTTCTGTCAAAAAACTGTGAGCGAAAGAGCGGAACTGCTGATAGTTGTCAAATTGTGTTATTTGTTCGAGTTGCTAGATGATGTGCTATAGTTTTTATTATGCGAATTAAGTATACATAAATATTTAATGCAATTTATTGTGCCGAGTTGTATTGACAAAAAGTTATTGCAGTAGTCTTCGCCGATTTGCCAAGTTTGTCATTGAATGTTTTGGCCATTTTATCAGAAACGTGCGCTAGAAGGTGCCGCCGACATGAAGCTTTGGCCAGCATGCAAATTGTCTTGCATTCACATCGTTTTTTTTCATAACGCTCAGCGTCTCATATATTTTTTATGTTTTCCATATCACTTTATTCTAACTTTAATTTCAGTACAAATCTTACAAAATTGCAGAAAGACAAGAATTTAACAAAATTTGTTTTCATTGCAATTCACCATCAGCTGTTTTTGACAAGAGCGGGGAAACATAATTTTATCATTTTGAGAGAGAAGTGTCAAACTCACTAACACCTCTATTTCTTACACCATGGTCTCACCTACATCCAAACACTTCGCAAAATTGAGCAGTACGTGATGCACGGGATTTCTTCCTCCCTGCAACATTTATGAGGGGTTCGTGGTCTGATGAGCTGTCTGATAATAGCTGGTTCTCATTTTCCATCATGTCTCTATTTTCAAAAATCAAACTAATCCAAATTATAATAAATGATATGCAAACCTGTTTTTACCTTTATATATAATTAAAAATACTAACAGCCGCTAACCTTTTATATAAATCCCTAAAAAACTTGCACTAAAAAACTTTCAAAAAACATAAAAATGATTGAAAATGCCAATTTGACTAAATCATTGAAATAATTGAAGTAGTTAGCTGAAGTGCTTTTTAATCTGTAAACATAATTGAGGTTACAATCTATCAAAATCACAAGCTTTTTGCCCCATAAAAGCATATCTTTCTAAAATTTGTGGATAACTGCAGTTTGTAAAAAAAATTTTTTAAATATTTTGTTAGTTACGACCTTTAGACATTTGCGTTTTCTGCTTAACTATGACAAGTATGACCATAACACTTTGAGGAAAAGCGAGGACTTGTATAAGAAGTGTTATAGTGGTATTAACTAAATTTTAAGAAAAGTGTGGGTTACGACAGTTTGTCACGCGAGCGACGATATATGAAGCTGTAATCCATACAATACTTACTTACTTACTTACTTAGTTGGCGCTACAACCGTATGTCGGTCTTGGCCTCATCTAAGAATTTGCGCCAGCCATTTCTATCTTTCGCTTGCTGGCGCCAGTTGGAAATTCCAAGCTTCGTCAGGTTGTCCTCTACTTGGTCTTTCCAACGAAGATGCGGTCGTCCTCTTCTGCGTTGACCGCCGCTGGGTACCGAATCGAATGTTTTCTTCACTGGAGCATCGTATTTCATGCGCTGAACATGACCAAGCCAGCGAAGCCGCTCGATTTTAATGCGCTTGACTATGTCTATGTCAGCGTACAGCTCATACAGTTCATCATTCTACCGTATTCGGTACTCGCCATTGACGCAGATTGGTCCGTAGATCTTACGAAGAATCTTTCTCTCGAATGCTCCTAAAGTCTTTTCATCTAAACTGCTCAGCGTCCAGGTTTGTGATGCGTAAAGTAGGACGGGCATGATGAGCGATTTATAGAGCGTGATTTTCGTTCGTTGAGAGAGGGCTCTGCTTCTCAATTGCCTACTGAGCCCAAAGTAACACCTGTTGGCAAGAGTTATTCTTCGTTTGATCTCAATGCTGATGTCGTTGGTTGAATTAATGCTGGATCCCAGATAAACGAAGCTCTTCACAACCTCGAAGGAGGTATTGTCAACGGTAATGTGGGTTCCAAGACGCTGGGACTGTTTGTTTGTTGACACTAAGTATTTCGTCTTATCTGCATTCACTGCCAGACCTATTCGACTTGACTCTCTTTCTAATCTGGAAAATGCTGCACTGACTTCGTGCGTATTATGGCCAATGATATCGATGTCATCAGCATACGCAAGCAGCATAACACTCTTGTAGAATATTGTGCCACTACGTCTCAGATCAGCAGCTCGGATGATCTTTTCCATCATTAGGTTGAAAAAGTCGCACGATAAGGAATCACCTTGTCTGAAACCTCGTTTGGTAATAAATGGTGGGGAGAGGTCCTTCCCGATTTTAACTGCGCTGCTGGTGTTGCTCAGTGTCATCCTGCAAAGTCGTATTAGTTTTGCAGGAATACCAAATTCAGACATGGTTAAGTATAGGTGCTTCCTTATTGGGCTGTCGAAGGCGGCTTTGTAGTCGACAAAAAGATGGTGGGTGTCGACTTGTTTTATTTGAGTCTTCTCCAAGATTTGTCGTAGCGTGAAAATCTAGTTGATGGTGGACTTTCCAGGTCTGAAGCCACACTGATAAGGTCCGATCAGTTAGTTTACAATGGTCTTCAATCTTTCACATAAAACGCTCGACAGGACCTTATATGCGATATTAAGAAAGCTTATCCCACGGTAATTGGCACAGATAGTGGGATCGCCTTTCTTGTGGATTGGGCAGAGCACACTGAGATTCCAATCGTTCGGAATGCATTCTTCCGACCATATTCTGCATAGAAGCTCGTGAATGCATTTAAGTAGACCTTCGCCTCCGTTCTTAAACAGCTCAGCAGGTAAGCCATCAGCTCCCGCGGCTTTGTTATTTTTAAGCCGAGCTATAGCTGTCAGAACTTCATCATAGTCGGGCAGCGGAACCTCGACGCTGTCATCCAAAATTGTGGTTTCCAGAATATCATCTCTATTGGCGGGATTGTTGTCAGCCTCGCCATTTAGAAGCTTAGAGAAGTGTTCCCTCCATAACGTCAGTGTACTCTGGACATCTGCCACAAAATTTCCAATTTCATCCTTGCAAGAAGAGGCCCCGGTTTTAAAACCATCGACAAGGCGTCTTATTTTTTGAAAAATTTTCGGGCCTCATTCCTGTCACCATACATCTTAATCTTCTCTTGCTCGTGCTTTTCTGTCTCTCTTTTTTTCCGCCTGAAAATATGTCTCTCTCCTAAGAGAGATCGCTCTTTAGCAGCGCGCGTTACAACCGACTGCAGGGTGGCTTTGTAGGCGGCGTCTTTCTCTGCAGTGGCGTCGCGACACTCCTGGTCGTACCACTGGTTTCGGCGAGGGCGTTGGTATCCAATCAGCCGCACGCATGGATTTGGAAATGTGTGTCCACTGCGCGCATATATCATCGATTGGAGGAGTGCTTTGAAGCAGGAGTGAGAGTCGAGTGGCGAAAGTATCGGCTGTCTGTTTCAATTGCAGCTTGTCAACGTCTAGCTTTCTCTGTATACGTCAGACGTGTACGGATCTTGGCTGCAACAAGATAGTGATCCGAGTCAATGTTTGCACCACGGATCGTGCGTACATCCAATACACTGGAAGAGTGCCTTCCGTCGATCAAAACGGGACCAATTTGATTCTTGGTTTTTTGATCAGGGGACATCCAGGTGGCTTTATGAATATTGAGATGCTTGAATCTAGTGCTACTTACGACCATGTTTCGTACTGCGGCGAAGTCAATCAGCCTCATTCCATTATCGGAGGTGTTGTCGTGGAGGCTGAACTTTCCGACTGTTGGACCAAAAATATTTTCCTTGCCCAATTTAGCGTTGAAGTCACCAAGCACGATTTTTACGTCGTGATGGGGGCAGCGCTCGTAAGCATTTTCAAGGCGCTCGTAGAAAATTTCCTTGATCTCATCGTTCTTGTCTTTTGTCGGAGCGTGCGCACATATTAGGATTATATTGAAAAATCTAACCTTGATGCTGATTATGGCAAGTCGTTCGTTCACAGGTGTGAATCCCAGGACGTAGGGCCGTAGTCTCTTGCCAACTCTAAATCCGCATCCAAACTCGTGCTTCTCCGAATGGCCGCTGTAGTAGATATCACAGGGTGCATGCCGAATGCAACCTTCCATCGCATTTCTTGGATAGCAGTGATATCAGCTTTGTATCTTTCCAAGACATCAGTCAGTTGGATAGAGGCACCTTCCCAATTAAGGGTTCGGACTAAAGCTCTGCAAAGAACCATCCAATTACACCAGTTGTGCGTTGTTATTTTTTCTTATATCTACTTGTATCTGTTTCGCTCTCTAAGCATTGAGTATGCATGGAATATTTCGCATTTAGATAACGATGGAATAGGTATGAGAGAGTGAAATTACCAAGTATCAAAAATACTAGTTTGAGCACATACAGAACAAACAGATATATCGATATTACTGTTATCTTTATTTGGAATATCTGGAGTATGTGACGTTGCAAGCATAAAGATTAAAGAGCGAAATAAACAACAAAAGAGAAATAAAGTTTTGAAATAATAGGGTTGCCACCTAATAATATGTATTTTTTAGAATTTTAAACATCATTTAACAGTATTAGGGAGCTACTGATTTCGAATCTGAAGTCAGAATTTTAAAATGCAAAATGGTGGATAGGGTTGCCACCTTAATTTTTTGTATTTTTATGAATTCGGGGCTGGCAAAAAAAAAATGGTACGCCAAAAATGGATCGCTGAATCCGAATCCGTGGCCAGAATTTCAATATGATAAAGTTTTGAAATAATAGGGTTGCCACCTAATAATATGTATTTTTTAGAATTTTAAATATCATTTAACAGTATTAGGGAGCCACTGATTTCGAATCTGAAGTCAGAATTTTAAAATGCAAAATGGTGGATAGGGTTGCCACCTTAATTTTTTGTATTTTTATGAATTCGGGGCTGGCAAAAAAAAATTGTACACCAAAAATGGATCGCTGAATCCGAATCCGTGGCCAGAATTTCAATATGATAAAGTTTTGAAATAATAGGGCTGCCACCTAATAATATGTATTTTCAAAAGTAAAAGCAACCCTATTATTTCAAAAGTTTATAATTTTAATATTCTGACCGCGGATTCGGATTCAGCGACCCATTTTTGATGTACCATTTTTTTTTGCCAGCCCCGAATTCATAATAATACGAAAAATTAAGGTGGCAACCCAATCCACCATTTTGCATTTTAAAATTCTGACTTCAGATTCGAAATCAGTGGCTCCCTAATACTGTTAAATGATGTTTAAAATTCTAAAAAATACAAATTATTAGGTGGCAACCCTATTATTTTAAAACTTTATCATATTGAAATTCTGGCCACGGATTCGGATTCAGCGACCCATTTTTGATGTACCATTTTTTTTTGCCAGCCCCGAATTCTTAAAAATACAAAAAATTAAGGTGGCAACCCTATCCACCATTTTGCATTTTAAAATTCTGACTTCAGATTCGAAATCAGTGGCTCCCTAATACTGTTAAATGATGTTTAAAATTCTAAAAAATACATATTATTAGGTGGCAACCCTATTATTTCAAAACTTTATCATATTGAAATTCTGGCCACGGAACCGGATTCAGCGACCCATTTTTGGTGTACCATTTTTTTTTTGCAGCCCCGAATTCGGAAAAATTTAAAATAATAAGGTGGCAACCCTATCCACCATCATGAATTTAAAAATTTTGAGTTCAAATTCGAAATCAGTAACCTCCCAATAATGTTCCCTCATGTTTAAAGTTCTTAAAATAAAACATTTTTAGGTGGCAACCCTATGTGTAGAAAAATTTTCGAATTTTGAAATTCTGACAACGGATTCGGATTCAGCGACCCATTTTTACCCTTTAGTTCGCGCCAGCCCCGAATTCGTAAAAATAAAAAATTAAGATATTTATATATATATATCAATGGATATATCCATTTAAAAAAGGGTTAAAACAGATACTCCACTTAGAGAAACAGATAAAGAAAAAAAAAGCTTATACTACAATGAGAGCCAGAGAAAGAGATGATAAGCTCTCTGCTTATTCCAAAGCATATAAGCATATGTTCAGTTCTACTCCTTGTTGTATTTGTACCAATTTTATCAGGTTTTTACTTGTTTTATCTGTTTGTACAAGTAGAACGGATGGTTCGCTGCAGACCTTTAGTTCGGACATTCACATACAGGTGCATATCCGTAAATCATTATCAGTTTTTCGTTTGCGGTAGTCGTCATCAGATTTGAGATCATTTTTCTTCTTTTCTTATTTGTTTTCCTTGAAATGGGTTTTTACGGGTGGGCTTCAAAGCCGACGCACAACCTATTTTAAGCCTAGGGAGGCCCGCCGCTCAGATTAGCCGCCAAACTAACGGTTGTCAGTTTTGACGTTGCCCAGGAAACACCACGTGGAGGTTTGAGTCGACTTGAGGCGATTTCACAAAGATTATGCTGGCCTCGCCAGGTTGAGACAGTCAGACATGTTACATTGTTACATTGCTCCAAGATTTCTATACAATATTTTTTCTTAATATCAATTAGGGCCGGAGATATGAATTTGAACTAAAAATTCTCGTTTTCGGCTATTCCGAAATTTTTGGCAAAAAACTGAGTGGACATTTTCGCCAAAACACTTTTTCCTTTAATTGAAATGTTTATCTAAAACCTTAAAAAAAATGTTGGCCAAAAATTATTTTTGAAAGGGTTAAAATATGGCTTTGACGATATCGTTATACAGCGCGCAGGCAAATACTTACTTGCCACATGGAGGGTCAAGAAAAGCTTTTATTACTTCTTTGATCAAATATTAGGAAAACTTTTTGTCAAACGCTTTTTCATTTAATGGACTCTTAAGCAATTTCTTAAAGTTTATCAATCGGCACGAAACTTTATAGATTTCAGTTTATATCAAATCGTATATTTTTAGCTTATCGCTTCAACAATTTAAGCAAACATTTAATATACATATAAAAAATACCTTTTTTGATTTATTAATATCAAAAACTATCGATTTTTGAATATAATCAAAACACCCTCTTGGGTTAATCCTGGCCCTAAACGGGCACGGATCAATTGCAATTTGACTCTTATACTCTCAGCATAGTTGGTTTTTTATACCTTCTAAACATTTTCTTATTTTAGAATAGTATAATTTATAAAGAATAATTTACGATTGAATAATTAAAATAAGCAGTTATGCTGTTTTTGCGGTAAACGGTATATTAAATGTTTAACTACAATCAGCAGCATAGTTAACTTAAGCTTCCGTTTTACATATTTTCCTGAGTGAATCGTGCTCAGATCATTAAATTTTCAACAAATCATCGCCAAATCCGACTAATTGAATCCTTGGACAATAGACCCTTTATCTACTCTCTCGAACGCCATGTGTTTATAGCTACTTAATATGTGGGTCGATAGAAAGTTGCTTTTGACGTCAACTATAATATCATCAATATTATATGTATTAACACAACAACTCAGTGCAACAATGTTGCCACCCGTCACCAGCATGCATTAAATCATCATTAATTATCAACATATTTGGAAACTATTAATAAAACATTAGCGCTGCAAGAAATTAATTAGAATTACTATTATTATTATAAACAACATATTCGCGTGCTGCTGCCATTATTGTTTAAGGTGTAACTAGTGCGGATCTAGTCTTTACACCACACAAAAATTCGGAAATCATAACAACAGGCAACCATAAAATGCTTAAACGAACAGCACACGTAAAAGTCAAAAGCATGCAATAAACATTGATTCGACACGAATACCAAAAACGATAGCCAAAAGTAGTAAAATAAAAATAGCTAATAAAGTTAACTAGTTAGTGGTAAGGAAGATAGGAAGACAGTAACTGTCTTTGGCTGCATGTTTTGATGGAAATAATGGGCGGAGGGAGGGGGTTTTTGAGTGGTGGCAGACACAAAAACAAATAAAATAAGCTATTAATTAGTAAGACAAAATAAAAAGGTTGTCACGTGCTGACATCACAAAGCAGCCGTTACAACGTAAGACAACGGAGTTATCGACTTTTGACACGCACCAAATCAGGACTAGGTTAAATTTGTTTTGTTTTTTTTTTACAGTGAAATAGAGAAAAACAAACCCAAAAGGTACAAGGAAAATAAATGGTAGTATACGCCAAAGAAACAGCTCCTCTTTAAACGTGCATACATTAAGCAATCACCACAATTAAAGGTTAAGCGAAAAGTGAGAACTCTGCAATATTTATTTGGGTTGTTTTTTTTTTGTTATTTTTAGAAAATTTCTTATCTTACATTGTATCCAAAAATAGATATTGCAAAACACTAAATATTTTAAGATTTTGTATAATAAACATTTAACTCCAAAAGTTCGGGATAAAAGATTCTCTATTAAAATTTTTTGGTAGTTATTTACGTGAAAGAAAATTATTTCTTCAAATAGATTCATATCGATCAAATTTTATTATAAATGCAACATCTGGTGTTCCACAAGGCTCCCATTTTGGACCCTTACTCTTTTTGATTTTTATAAATGATCTACCACAATTTATTAAGCATTCGCAATGTCTTATGTTTGCAGACGATGTTAAGCTATTTCTTAAAGTAGTTAATATTTCGGACTGCTTAAAGCTTCAAAACGATTTGACTAGTCTTCAAGGTTGGTGTAGTAGAAATAATCTTTATTTAAATAAAAATAAATGCAATTTGATTTCATTTACCATGAAGTCAAATCCAGTTATTTTTAATTATAACTTAGATAGCTATTGTTTCAACCGTCAATATGAAATAAAAGATTTAGGAGTTATATTTGATGTTAAATTAAAATTCAACGCTCATATAGATTTCATTACAGCAAAAGCTTATTCAATGTTAGGTTTTATAA
This sequence comes from Dichetophora obliterata, assembly GCA_963920525.1. Taxonomy (NCBI): domain Eukaryota; kingdom Metazoa; phylum Arthropoda; class Insecta; order Diptera; family Sciomyzidae; genus Dichetophora; species Dichetophora obliterata. Next base: position 205,522,013 of record OY986436.1, on the reverse strand, counting down.
AAAGAAACACAACGGACTTTAGTGATCATTCATCTTTTAAAGCTTTGTATGTGGCATTTGTGCGAAGTAGACTGGATTACTGTTCAGTTGTATGGAACCCGTATTATAATGTTTCTTCAAATCGCATTGAACGAATTCAAAAACTTTTTACGAAATACACATTTTCAAAAATGCAGTGGTCAGATATTATACCCTCTTACGTAGCCAGGCGCAAGCTACTTGGTTTACAATCATTAGAGGATAGAAGATCATTTTTCTCTATAATGTTTGTGTATAAATTACTAAGTGGAAAATTAGTCTGTCCCGAACTATCTCACCTTTTTCAAAGTTATGTTGCTCCTAGGGATTTGAGAGTAAACCGTCGGTTTTGTGAGACAACGCACGCGACAAATTATGCATATAATGAGCCAGTCGCAAGATGCTTACGGTTATGTAATACGATCTCTCCAATTCTTAATTTTAATGTTGATGAAAACCGTTTTAGACTAAATTTATTTATACTCTTTAATTAATGGCATAATTTATTAAGTTATCTTTATAATAGTCTGTAAGATACATAATCAGTAGACTTAAATAAATAAATAAATAAATAAATAAATAAATAACACGTTAGATGCATTTTGAGAACTGGCCCATGTAGCTAATGGCTGTAAGCAGTTTTTCAGAAGTCATCAACGCGACTAGATAAAATTTTAATTTATTGCTTATACAACGAAACAAATGTAGAAGTAGTAGTAATGGCTACTTTTTGCAACGTCCACTTCTTTCAAGATGTAGAAATTTAATCAATCAAATTTAAAAAAATTTATTATTATAACACGAATTTGCACCAAAATGTAGTTCTATTCATAAACAGAATTTGCTTCACACAAAAGACGAGTGGTTTGAAGTTTATATAACGATACATCTCGGTACATATAAATGTTTGAGACGGCATTTCCTGTTGACAAGGAATTATATATAAAAAATAGATGCGTCGTTGGACACACGAGAGAAGCGAAGCTTTTTCACAGTTTAATAGATTTGTTAATTTATTAGTTTTTATAATAAAATAATTTTTAAATTCAAAAATTTAAAGTAACATAAAATTAATTAAAAAAACACAAGTTATAATCACACCAGTAAAATTGATTACATTTCATTATTATTTTATTTTATTACATATTACATACATTTTGAATTATTTTTGTAAATGTTTTCAATTATAATATAATAATTTTCACCCAGTGCAATGGAACCTGCTCGTGTGTAACATAAAAGAGATCTGTGAATAAATTTTATTATGTTATCGATTTTGTTTTTTTCAGTCGTATTCTGAGGTGAAATGTAAATCGAAATCATCAAAATATATTGCTCATTATTACCTATCATTTCTGCATAACATACTTCTCCAATTTTTGAAATATCAGCGGAAAAATTTTGTAGCTGAAGTCTGTTTAAATATATTGACATATTCCCAGTGACTGTATTGTACTTATCTTTATTATAATTACGATAAATTGCAACTCATCCAGAACGACAACTAAATGAAATGAAATTGAGATATACAAGCGAAATTAGTGATATCGATACTTTCATCATTTTGCATTTTTGTTTCTGATAGCAATATAATGTCACTTCTTTGAGTTATAGAATCGATAAGATCTTGAGAATGCGCATGGAGACTCTGACAATTTATAGTCATTACAGAATAGAACTGTTTGCTCTCTATCAAATTTTTTTTTTTAATATATTTAGTTTCTAATATGTTAAGAGATATTCCTTAAAATTCTCGAATGAAATCCACATTAGAAAAATTATTTCGCCTTTTATGATGAAATATAAAATATTGAGGGTTGTCATCAGAGGTTGTGATGAAAAGTCCGTCAATACTAGTAACACGAGACAAAGCGATGTAGAGTAATTACAAGGAATGCTTTTTGTCATATTCGTAAACAATCTGCGAATGATTGATCCTGTGACTTATGAATAGTTACAGCTATTGCAGGAATTATTGGAAAATGATTTCTTGTAACTGTGATTGTTTTATTTTTATTAAGAGGTATGCTATTTTTCGTAGTATTGGCATAGCTCTTCTTCCAACTTGAATCGATTGAGCGTCAGCAGAAGCTTTCATTCTTGTTTTCTGACCAATTTTAGACACATCGAATTCCAGCCAAAATTTTTTAACCTGGTCATTCTGGTCAATTTCAATGTGCACTAGTTTACCAAACTATAGCTAACATTAATATTTTCTTATTGGATAATCAATTAGATAATCAATAATATGGCAAAAACAATTTCAGAAGGTAAACCATCTGTATCGATGACTTTGAAATTATGGAATTTTTGTTTAAATGCTTGTAATTATTTATTATTTTAAATCCGTTCTATTGCGCGTAAAAAAGAATTATTAAGATTAAATAAATCTACAGAAGCATTACTAAAAAATAACCTTATTCCATTTGGACGCAGGTGGCTGGCAGTTTCCTTCGTAAAAAATCGACTCTCTATTAAATGTAGCTCGTTTTGCTCAAGTTTTTTACCATCACCAATCTTCTTCAGCAATGACGAAAACTGTTTATTACTTTGCCGCATAACTTGTGCCAATTCATAAAATTTAAGTTCCAGCAGTTCTTGAAGTTAGTTCGGGAACAGACTATTCTCATCTGCAAAAGAAAACACGTACTTAGCGATGTTAACGACAATGGTGGTAAGTAGAATCAGCATTTGTTTTGTTATATTTTTTGCTGATTTTGTTATTTGAATTGTCTATTGACTAGACGATTCTTTTGATCTGCACCATAGCTTCACGCATTTAAATGAAGGATAGCTAATGCACAATCCTTTAATAGATTCTTGTCATCTATGCAACATAGCTTCAGTTAATACTTAATATTAATTAAACTCTGATAGTCAACGAAGGTTTTTGGATCAGTTGGTAGTGTATAGGACTATCAATCGTAAGGGTAGGGTACGAGTTCAATTCTCATTGCTACCAAAGAAATATTTTTATTAATTTTATATTCTCTTGTTACAATCAAAACAAAAAGCAGCAACAATTCTAAGAAAAAGGTGTATGGAAAAAAGTGTCGTTTTTCCCTCAAGCAAATCACAAAACGAGGCGTAAAAAGCTTCGCTTCAAAAAAAAACCAACCAACTTGAGAACCTCCTCCTTTTTTAAGTCAGTTAAAAATTATTAAAAGGCATGTAGAAATTCTGTATTTCAAATCGAAACTAAGATTTTGTAAACAACACAATTGTCTTTTTAGCTTTTTACACTTGCTCTTTCTTCTTTTATTTTGGTCTCTGCTCCTGCTCACTTTTGACTTGTGAAGTGTTATAGCCGATACACATTGACTGCAACAGTCGTCCACCGACAAAACGAAAACTTGCCGTCAGAGAGAAATGTCGCAGTATTCTCGACGAATTGATTATATTGAACGCAACAGCGACAATCTGTATTGCATACAAAACATAAAAAAACTCTGCTATGTTCGCTCTTATCGTCTATCAAATTAGAAATAGATTAAAGTCTGCGCCAGCAACAATTGTGGTCGTGTTCTCTCTTTGTCGTGCCGTCTTCAAAAAATACATCTTCATAAGCAAACATGTGTTCTATTTTTTGACAATTGGCTTTCGTCGCTAGTCGCAGTCAATGTGTATCGGCTTTTAATTTTAAAAAAAATATTCCTTATTTCATCTGTAACTGTTTTTAATCCCAAGCTCAAAACTATGCAAAGTTATCTACATTTTTGTTGCCTCAGTCTTTGGAAATTTATGTTATGCCATTCGTAATGTCAGTGCAAAATCATATAAACTAACGAATTTAATCAAGTTTACACCAAGTCTTAAAAAATACTTCTCGTATTGGCAATATTTTGGAAAAATTTTTGGTATGGCTTCCACTGCTGCATGCTTCCTTATGGCCAAAAAATATTCACAAAAATTCCAGTAAAATCGAAGTTATGGCAAAAATATAAAAATATTGCACTGTAGTTGGCAGTATTTGTATGAGCATGTGTGTACGTACATATTCACACACAGACACCTACTCAGAGAAAACAGAGAAAAACAAATAAAGACACTCGCACACATTGATATTAGCTAAGGCAATAAAAACTGCATTTTGCATGCACTTTTATGGGCCATTTGAGATTTGATAACGTATATGAGAGCATAAGCATATCAGAGCAGAGTAGAGCTGCAGTCACGGATAGTAATAAAAGCAACAACAAGAGCAAAAGGAATATTCAGGTGGACTAACCTTCTACAATTCAAATAATGTGTAGAATTCTAAATTGTGCCTGGCTTTTTTAATGCCTTGAAAAAAATTTTCGAAAAACAAAAAATCTTCAACTGAAGTTTTGATGACACGTTTCAAAGAACAATACTTTTTTACGGAAAAAATTTACTGACGGAAAAAATAGTATTGACTTAAGAAAAAAATGGTTTGATCATTTCAGCTCTTGAAAGATCTCAGAACGAACTTCTTACGATTCAGTGTGCTGCTTATGTTATTAAATCAAATGATCGAAAACTGCACCTACAAGCTTTATGCCAATTTTGAACGTATCATATTCTCAAGGAGCCTAAAATGGCAGTATTTATTCTCATAGTCCACAGAAATAATAAATTCTGGTAAAAAAATATTCAGAGTGAAGGATTTTCAACATGGGATCTTTGACTTACGGGCCAAGAACATAGGCAGTCATGAATTAAATCAATGCCACGGCTGCCACACTGACATATACAAGGGTTGCTGTGGACATTTCACAAAACCACTTAAGTCGAGAAATGGCAATTATCGAAGTTTTTTATCATGAGGATAAATTTTCAAGGCGCTTCTTTTGCTCTTTTCAGCCTATTTCTATGGTAAAGAGTGTTTTTTATAGAGTGATACAATTTTGAATTGCATCCCTGCTGTATTTGACCACCCATTTAACATCTGATAGTTGCTTTTTGTTAAGTTTGCTTTGACATTTTATTATGGATTGACTTACACCAGAGCAACGCTTGCAATTGTGGACATTTTTAATCAAAATAATGGTTCTGTTCGTCAAACTTATCGTGCACTTCGTCCATTTTATGGCGTACATAATCATCCTTCAGAGCTGCTAATTCGATGAACAATAGATCATTTTCGGACCACATTTACTGTTACTGATCATGTGCATCCCGTGAGACGCCGAACAGTGCGCACTGAAGAATCTGTAGCCGCTGTACAGGAAAGCATTGAAGATGATCCTAATCAATCAATTCGTCGCCGTTCTCAGCAACTGGGGTTATGTCCTTCCATTTTATGGAAGATTTTACGAAAAGATCATGGCTTTCAACCTATCAAGATTCAGCTTGTGCAGGAATTAAAGCCAAACCATCGTATGCGCCGCCAATTCGGCGAATGGGCGAAGCACAAATTGATATTGATTTTTAATTTCCATGGAAAATTTTATTTTCCGATTAAGTCCATTTTTGGTTTAATGGGTTAGTAAATAAACAGAATTGTCGTATTTGGAGTAAGGAGAATCCACAAGCTTTTGTCGACACACCATTACATCCACAGAAAATTACTGTTTAGTACGCTTTATGGGCTGGCGGAGTCATTGGCCCATATGTCTTCAAAAACGATGATGGTCAGAATGTTACTGTCAATGGTGAACGGTATAGGAACATGATTTGAAGTTTTTTCGTACCTCAATTAGCTGGAATTGATCTTGCTGATATGTGGTTCCAACAGAACGGAGCCACATGCCACACAGCGGGCGCTACAATTGATTAACTAAGGAAACTTTTGACGAAAAAATAATTTCACGAAATTGCCCAATTAATTGGCCCCCAAAATCGTGTGATTTAACCCCACTGGATTATTTTCTTTGGGGTTATGTAAAGTCACTTGCCTACGTCGATAAACCACAATTAATTGAACACCTGGAAATCAACATTCGAAGAGTTATCGGCGAGATACTGCCGCAATGGCTGCGAAAAGTTTGTGAAAATTGGTGTTCCAGATTGCGCCTTGTACGCGCCAGCCGTGGCAGCCACATTGCCGAAGTCATTTTGAAACATAAATGTCATAAAATTTCCAATAAAGTCCATTTCATTGATATTAAAAATATATTATTAGGCTTTATTATGATTTAAACTTGTATCACTCTATAAAAAACACCCTTTATTTGGTTCAAGAGATATCATATATGATAATAACACTTATCTCGTTTTTTTTCCAAATTACGTTTAACAAAACCACTTTATTGAGATATGTTTAAAATGAGTTAAGATTTAAAAGAAATATTGTAACAATCTTTTGACAAAACAACTTATCTCGAAATAGTACTCCCAATTTTTTCGTGATTTGCTTTCGACAAAACATCTTATTTCGAAATAAGTTCTTTTGTCAAATGGAAACATAAAAAAATATCAAAAATATATCGAAATAAGTTGTTTTTGAATTTTTAAATGAGATGGTATTTCTTCGTGACAACACATCTTATGTCAACTTCAGTGCTTTCGACAAATTAAAACTTAAAAATACGTTGATACTAAAATCAAGTAGAGGGCTTTTGCCAAGTGTAAATTTTGAAAATGATATTACTTAAGTGATAAGAAAATGATATTACAAAATACATTAATAAACAAATATTAATTCAAACCTAGTTAGTAAAGATGGGTGCGTTTGAGATCCACTTCCGAATGAAAAGTGCACATCGTATGATGTTGGAATAATTCACTTGACTACTTCGACCTGTAGAAAACAATAGTGGAATCAGATTAGAGTGTCAGAGCAAAAGTGAAGACGATTTTTTTCATGAAACTGACTTTGAGGATTCCGATTTAGTTCCTTTAGAGTCGGATTTTAATTCTGGATCAGAAATTATTCGAGCAATGGCTAATATTTTAGAGTCCACATTACAAACTATGAATTTCTACAAATGAACGACGACAAATTATTTGCTCCAAATATATCGGCATTTAAAAAAGTCAATAAAGAAAACAAGAATGTATTTCGGGAATAAATATAACTGATTTTATTTTTATTGAAAATAGCATTATTGTTTTTCGAAATGTTCTTCCTTTTGATTAATACACTTTTGCATGCGTTCGAACCATTTGTCAAAACATTTATCCCATTTCGCTTGATACACCTACGAAATATAGATTTTGAACACATTAACGACTTCTTCTGGCGTCGAAAATTGTTTTCCACGCAAATTGTGCTTGATGTGCGATAACACTAAAAAGTCATGGAAGCCTTCTTCAAAAGAAATATCTTTCGTAAGATCTACGGACAGTGGCCTGGTTAGTCTAGTGCAGTGTCGGGCAGCTTTGCACACCTATACTATCTCATCTTGAGTATGTATTAATGAGCGCTTTAAAGCTCACACTGAAAACAAAGTAGTGCTAAAGAGCTTTTTGCAGAAATCTTACCAGGCATTATGAGATATTTTTTTTACTCGGATTTGTATTGCGAAATTGAATAAATAAGTAGTGTACGGAATATCAAAAGGAAACAGACCGACAGACGGATAATGTGAAATACAGATAAGCAGACGGAAATGTAAAAAGGCAGGCTAATAGTAAAAAGCAAATATGTTGTTTATTGTGCTTATGTTGCTTATTGTGTTTTGCCAAGACCAAACTGACAGCGGAAGATGCTTTCATTTTACGTACTTGGAACTGATCACAATATGATATGATATGTGGACATGCAACTTTTAAATAATTAATTAATTGCTTCATCCCATGGCCCACAATTACCTTATATTGGCCATGCAAATTATCGTAATGCCTTGTTATGTATAATTTTCTTAATTTAACCTCTTAGATGCCGAGCCATGCCGTTATTTTCTAAAATTAAAAAATTTTCCCATACGTACTTCCAAATGTTTTGCATTCATAGAATTTTATACAGTGTAATCTTACGTTATATCTGTGTCGATGAGCAATAACAGCTTAAGTCTTATTTCAAAGTTTCCAGAAATCTTGCTTCAAAGTTTTCAATCGCCATATAAGTTATATGAAAGGGTATATTATTTTTACGTCATATCTTTGCCTCAGGTCATTCTAGAAGTTTTTGATTTTGTGTGTTCATAATCATATATACGTGGAACACAACTATATCAATAACTCAGTTCTGTCTTAAATCGACTTAAGCTATTATTGCTTATCGACACATATATAACATAATATATTCAAGAAATACGCCAGCGCAGATCTTATCTGCTTGACATTCGCTTAAACACTGAAGCTTTAATCGTTCTGTAGTTGAGATGAATACATATTTTACTGCACAAACACAATCTCAAGTGTAAAAGCTGCCTGACACTGGTCTAGTGGTAGCGCGCTTGACTATCGCTCAGGGGTTCCGGTTTCGAATCCTGGCTGGGCCATGGTCCTACGCTATAATCTTTCTTTCGTTATTCCTAATCAAAGGAACTTAAAACACATCAATTTACGACGAAAAGTTGTAGTTGGTGGTGGTAGGAAAAGTTTGTGGAGAGGAACGCTTAGTAACTTGATTTGACTGAGGTCAAGGCATAACACTTGCTTCAGAATTAATATCACATGTTTCTTCAGCTTCTGCCACATCCTACACAAAAGTTTCACTTGATTACTCCCTTCTTCCATTCTGTGTTATTATAACGGACCAAAAATATGGTCTAAGTGGGCTGGTGTAAAGACCTGCAGCCACCTTAACCTAACCTAACATAAGATCTACGGACCAATCTGCGTCCATGGCGAGTACCGAATACGGTGGATTGATGGACATTACGTGATGTACACTGACATCAGCATAGTCCAGCATATTGAAATCGAGCGGCTGAGCTGGCTAGGTCATGTTGAATGCCTGAAAGACGATAATCCAGTGAAGAAAATATTCGATTCGGTCCCAGCGGCAGTCACGGCAGTAAAGAACGACCGCATCTTCGTCACTATGATTCTAATATTGTTTAGAATCATCAAATATAAAAAGCTTCGAAGTAATATCGGATTTTTTTTAAGTGAGAAATCGTTACGAAATTACATTAATATCGCTTTGTGTTACTATCGTGGTCGGGTTTTTTATTAACTTATCACAATATTTCATTAAGTTCACTTATAAATTCACGCACACAAACATACGCAAATAGAGTCAAACTCGACATATGTTAAGTATACGCCTTGGTTCAATAGCGATCACAGAGCTACTACAAGCTTAAAATGCCGATTTTGCTAGCATACACACTCCCACACATTTAAGTATACAGACCCAACGCATAGATGGGCTGAAACTAGACACTTCACACGACAGCAACTTCGTCGCATCAGCAATAAATTCTGCACCCTTGGCAATAATGTGAGACGCCCGCCATACGAACGGCCAGAGTCAAACGTACACGCACATACCAACACACACATGCACACATACTTGCTCATACTATGTATTAATCTATGTTGTTGCCATCAAAGTTTCATACGCTCGCATGTTAGCGTCTAAAAAGGTGTAGTTCGGTTAAGCTTAGGCGCAGCCACTCCTCCCGCCCTGCACCTCATTCCGCGTATGACACTTTAGTGATTTGTGTGCGGCTTGGTGTCTAGTTTAAATGCTGCTGTCGCGACTGAAATTGCTGCAGCTGCATTGCTGCGGAACCGGAAGTTGCTTCGAGTGTAAAACAAATCGGGTGCTCGAGTGCATTGGTGCAACCGAGAGCTTCTGCTCTGAGCCACAATCACTTGAATTTTTTAGTTAAGCTGATGACGACGATAATTATAATTACATATCAGAAGCACAGCGGAAACGGCTTTGGTCGATGATAAAAATTCCAGGTTTGCAAGCAGCTTTACGTGAAATATTGTGTAGCAAGGGAAAATTTTAATTAAAACAATTGATATAGCAATATTGAATGCTTTTGACAGAGCGCAAGAAAATATCTTTCAATTGCTTTGGTTTTTGTAACCTTTAAGAGGACACCATTGAACATTCCTAGCAAAACATTATGACACTTAAAAGAATCTTTTAAGAACACTTTTAGTAGTATTAGGTTGTGGGCTTTAATATAAGATTTATAAAAATGACTGTCTTATGCCTCTTTTTAGACTGGTAAAAAAACTAATATACTCTTATAAGTTATGTAATGGAGCTCTTAAAGACTCATAATTAAGACTCTTTTAAGAGCAAGTTCTCCTTAAGCTTATTGTGTGTACTATATGTTTCCAAAGCAGTTAGGCCAATAACGGTTGCATGAAAAATATGATTGCATATGAAAGGAACCATATTTTCATAAACGCACTTGAAAAAAGGCATTGTGAAATTCGCCAAAAAAAAATGTAAAATCGCCCAAATGAAAAATGGACCAATATAAAATTAAAAATGGCCCAAAAAATCAAATGAAAAATTATTAAAAAAAAGAAAATCACAAAAAACTTTTTTAAAGAAAATGCAAAATCACCCAAATAAAATATGCACCAAAAAGGTAAATGTAAAAAAACCCAAAAAAAAAATATTAAAAATGGCCGAATTTTAAAATAAACATTTTATATATTTTATTTTGTTTGTTTTTAAGTAGAAAAAAATCATTATAAAACATATATTTATTGCACAACTTACAGAGATTTGGTTTAATACCTTACAAAAATAAAAGCTTATAGAGGTTTAAAAGATAAAAAAAAAATGTTTTCTGACATATACGTTAAAGGCAAAAAATCTGCTATGATTATTAATTTGCTAAACTAGGAATCACTGTCTTATCGACACAATTTGCTTTTGGTCGCATTTAGATCAATTCGCACACAGCCTTAAAACTTAAGCTAAATGTATTTAGTTTTCCCTTTTTAATATGTCGCTGCTATGGACTTCAGCCCTCAGTAAGTCCAAGACGGGCTTCATTGTCTACAGTACTTCTGGATATAATTCTCTTTCAATAGCCTGAAAAGAGAATTATTGTAAGGAGAAATATATCCAGAAGTACTGTAGACAACGAAGCCGGTGTTGGACTTTCTGAAGGTTGTAATCCCTAAGGAGCAGCCGAAGGCCTCCTATTAAAAAGATAAAACTAAAAATATTTAGTTTAAGTTTTCAACAAATATTTTTTGTGCAACTTATTTCACTTACAAAAATTTGGTAGTTTTCATATTCTTGAAATTAAAATTTTTTACAACCTTGGACTCTATTACTTCTAAACCAGTTAAAAGCGGCTTAAAATTTTTCCGAAATTGGAAAAATTTGTTTTTCCGAATCGGACTTTGTAGTCTAGTTTAGATTGCGCTAGACTATCAACCCAGAGGTCCCTGGTACGATCCGGATTCGGGCTTGGTTCTTTTCACTTTACTTGTTCCTTTCTACATTTAAGAATTATGGAAAACTAAAAATCCACAACTAAACTGTGGAAAATTCGGAATTAAATTACAGGAACAACGAAGCGCTAGAATTGTTAGCCGAGGTTAAGTCATAACACTAGCATCGGCTAAAAGCAATTCAAAATGTCGTTCACTGTGGTTTCGCCTAATCAATAATTCACATATGGTTCCAATCAATTCCTCTAAAACAATCTATACCTTTCCTTTCAGCTCAAAGACCAAACCTTGTTTGTTTAAGGCGCATGCTTTGGTTCTTTGATCTTTAAAAAAAAGGTTTCCTTAACACATATGGTAAAAAAAAATATTTGAGTTTTCGTTCTTCTTCAATTGTTCCATGTTTTATTATTATTAACAAGAACAATTAAACAAAAATTAATATATTAATCAATAAATACGGGAAAAAAACAATAAATATAAAAATGAAAAAGTATCAAAAAAAAAAATTACCCAAAAGTAAATGAAAAATCGCCCAAAAGATATCAAAAAGGACCCAAACCAAAAAATCCAAAATGAACCAATTTTGTTAGAAGAAATTTTGGGTGATATTTCATTTGTTTTTTTGGGCGATTTTTTATTGGACGATTTTTTAAAACGTCTTGAAAAAATCGTTAACCAAATCTTAAAACGCGTTTTCTGAAAAATCATGTATTTTAAACTGGCCTTCACGATATCTCAAGAACTACTCTTAAGATTGACTTGGATTTTTTTTTTAAAAATTAAATTTTTTTAGAGAACTTAAGAGAGAAAGACCAAAAAATGTGAAAAACGCTACTTAAAATTACGCGGACTATTCAAACGTCCGCCATTTTTGTTCTTTTCAACTATTTATTGATATTATAGTTTCAAGCTGCAGTAAGTTAATATATTTTATTTAATTTTTTTGTTTTTTTTTTATATCAGATAACATGAACGTGCTGTGCAATGGAGGCCTTTTGGGTACCTTTTTGTAACCTGACGTTTGACCGCGTATGAGCACTTTACGCAACACTTATATGCACAAAGAAAATATTTTTCTACACTTTAAAAATCAATAAATAAATGTCTGAAAACTCAAGGTGTTCATTTACTTCCTTTATAAAAAAAAAATCAAGAACAGCACCGTGTTTTTGGACCTCTAGATGAGAGCTTGCCCTTAAGACTCATATTTAATACTTTTTTAAGACTGATGAAAAGGACTCTTTTAAGGCTAATAATTAAGATTATTTTAGAACTCACATAAATTACTATATTTATAGTCATTAGAATCATGTTAAAGACTCTTTAAAGTCTCCGAAAAAATACTTTTTTCAAGCACGAATTTTTGGCTTTGATGTGATGTTAATAAAGTCCAAGCAAACATTTTCTGAAGCATGTTTTATATAAATTAAATAAAATTTTTTATATATTTTTTTTTAAATGGCGGTAGTAGAGCGTCATTATTGGAGAGCTTTTAAACTAAAGGTGTTCCGCAGCTGGCAGCACAACAGTAGTAGTCCTTGTGCAAAGAACAAAGGACAGAAGTGTTTTTTTAATAATAAAAGGTAGTTCTAAATAAATACGTAAGGGATTTAAGAAATATTAAATTTCAAAAATTTGGGAGGCTTTTTAAGTCAAAGTTGATGTTTATTAACAAAAAAACAATTGAATTGTCATTATATTTCGGACAATTTTTGAGATACCAAAAGTTGACCGTGTTTTTCTAGATAATATAACTATAAATAAGTATGTGAAATTTGAAGTCGATCGGATAAATATTTTATGAGTTATGCTAACAGCTGCAGAGTTTAAAAGGCTTTCCAATAATAAAGCTCTACTACAGCCGTTTTTTTTAAAAATGTTAAAATTTGCTTACATTAGTTAATATGTACACACTAAAAAATTTCAAAAATAAATTCACACCGGTTATTATAGCGGATATTTACAATTTTTACACCGAACGGTGTTAATTTATACCGCTTTCTCGGTGTGAAATGACAAACTTATAGGATCAGTGTGAAATAAGAATAGCAAAGAAGAAAAGCAATATTAAAATCACATTCGCATTGATAAACAAATTAAATATTGAAATTTCTCAATTGAATTTGTTCAGTTTAATTTTTTTTAAATCTTGATTAAAGACTTTAATATAAATTGACACCACAAAATAGATCCCAAAAAAATTAAATAAGCCCCCATGTCCATACATTTTTGGGTGTTACTTCATATGAAATAACTCCCAATTTTTGGGGAATATTTCATAAATTTTGGGAAATATTTAATTTTTGGTTTGGGTCATATTTCATTATAAAATAAAGCCGAATGAAATAAACCCCAATCATATTTTATTTGGGACTTATTTCAATTGACAATTCATAAATTGAATGACAATTCAATAAAAATTGTAAAAACATATTTTTAAATATTTAAGAATTACACCGTTCGGTGTTAAAAAAATTATCTTTTTGCTTTTTATAAATATACACCTAACAGGGTACAAAACAAATAACCTATCTGATATTTACTTTTTACACCGATCGGTGTGAAAAAAATATGCTCCTCCGGATATTAAAATCTAGCTCTTTGACACTGTGTTTTTTAACACTGAATGGTGTAGGACTCCCTGGAACACCGATCAGTGTAAAATTTCTATACAAATTTTTAAGTGTGTATGTACTTAATAAAACTCCGTATTTTTACTTAACATAAATTGTGTTTCCAGTGGTGTTGGCCCTAAAATTATTTTTTTGATTCATTCAGTAATAAAAAAAGTACATAAGAACTTAACCAAATTATATAGGATATTTATATTGTATGTTAAACTCGTTTTAATGAAGGTTTTTAATTAATTTGGATATCAAATAAACTAAAATGTATCGAATAATGCTATATTATTCGATGCATCTATGTGTTTTATGACGATGGATCGATCTGTCGTAACTCAGTACCTGCAGTTTCAAGCTTTTATGAACACTGGTCCCCAGGTAATTGTGTCAGCAAAAATGCTTGATTAAAAAAAAAATTTACAATAAAAAAGAGAAACATATCACATTCCGTAATTATTAAATGAAATTTACACATACACAAAAAATTTATTTAGGATTTTTTGGCCTCTATTAACCAGGATTTTTGATATGAATTTTACAAAAGACTAAAAATTTATCAGCGAAACTAATCGGGGAACGTAATGAAGTGGGGAGCATTTAAACGTTTATGTGCTGATCCTATAGAATATTAACCGGAATTAGCCGGGGACCACTGTAATTGACATATGCAAGCGTTCCCTATCCAAACACCTTTTTCCACTGTAAGCATGTAGCCTTATCACAATCACCGTTCACCGTTCAAGCTTCTTTAATTATTCCCTCTTAATTATATGTTAACACAGTAGTGATAATAAACATCTTTTCTACTATTATTTTTAAAATATGTTAGTATGTAAGTATCTTTTTTATTTATTTTCTGCTCTCCGTTTCTTTTTGACATGTGCTTCAGTTCATATTATTCAGGTGGGTGGATTACGCCCACTTAGATTTGCATATCTACGAACACCAAAACAATCAAAGGGGCTAGGGGCAGAAAAAACCAACCTGCTAGAATAAGTAAATTGCATTGTTTGGCCAATAAATAAATTAATAAATAACTATTACCTCGTAAATATATTAGGCATGGACATTCCACGTAAAAGAAAAAAATGAGATAAATTTTGTTTTTCCATTAAATATTTTTAATTTTGTAAAAAGCTATAACTTAATGTCTCCACTTTATTAATCTGTGAAGAAAGATCTGAAAAAATTCCCAAAATATCCTGTTTTGTGTATGACAACTTTTGTTTCATACAGAGTTGCTAGGAAGTAAAATGTTGATTATGTTTGCAACACTGTTTTCGGTCATTCTGTCAACTGTAGAAACCTGACGCGTGTCCTCTATAGAAAGCTTAAAAAAAACTAAGTTTTAATACAGAAATAGAGCGAAAAGGTATGTTGGTTTTTATGAATTTCTTCTTTGAACTGATGCAAGTCGCATGTCCCAGTAGTCACGTACAGATATATATAAAGTTGTTTTCTTAACCTAAAACACGACTTTATAAATGCAATGCTTCCAAGAAGTAATAGTAAACATGTGGCGTACTATTTAAACTTCTTAAAACAGTTAAGACGATCATATTATGCTTTCGAGACTGTTTTAAAATGTGTCCCAGGTGTCACAATGAACAGCTTGATTTTATTTCAATGCCTTTGTTTATAGCTGAATTTACTTTTCTGACCCAAAATTAAATAGTTAAAGCTTCTTTATTTCTAACTTGAGTGAAAAATGGCTGTAAAAATCCACACTTACAGACACACCACTGTTTTAAGTCCCAAGGAGATAAATGGTTTAATCATTCCCTTTGACTCAAGAGACAGCAAACAGAAATTGAATGTTGAACCTAAAGATATTATAGAGGCAAGTATAAACGCAAAAGCCAATTAAGGTACTCTCAAGGCGTCTTATGTAAAGAAGATCTCAAAATGAAAAAAAAGGAAGACGAAGCAATAAATTGTTTTTAATATCGACTTCTGGCAATGATGAAGACTTTTTCGCCACATAGGAGACGGATGTGTCTTATGTCCTATAACTGTTGAGACATAAAATTATACCAATTTGAAAAAAAATGTACATTTTCTTTAAATAATAGAGTTAGAGCCTTTTTCTACAAAGGTACTTGTAAGCATACTAATTCTTTATTAAAGTGGAAACGTCAAGTTTATGTTGTACAATACAAAACAAGCTGAATTGAATATTTGAATCGTTTGGCTAAAATACTTCTTTGAGTGCTTACAGTTAGATGAGCGGGATTTTTTTTGTGTCCCAGTTATCACATTCATTCAAATTATAGTAACACAAAATAAAGAAACTGTTTGGCTTTTGTTTTAAAGGAATATTATGCAATATTTATTTTTTTTGGTTTTGAGATATATTTCACTGTTAAATAAGTTATGATGACATCGTTCTAACCCATAGTTGATCAAATTCTTAAGTCAAATGTCCCAGTAGTCACAATGAAATGCTCCGCATATAAAATAAATAACTTTATTTTTATAAAATACTCTCAAAGCCTGATTGAAAGACTCTTTGTGTGAGTTCTTTTTATGACAACGCATATATCATGCAATCATAAAACAGTCAAACTTATGATCCTTTTATAAGTATCTTTTTTTAACTTCATAAAACACTCAAAGTTGAGGTTCTTTTTATGATTCTTTGTTCAGAGCAATAATAAACCGACCTATTTTTGAGTTTTAAATGATTCTTAATAATGACTGAATAATGAAAATAATAATAATAATAATAATGACTCTTTTAGGAGTCTTATTTTTGAGAAATAATTTATCAATCATATTTAAGACTCTTCATAGGTCCTTTTAATCAGTTCTAATAAAACACGCATAACAAATACTCTTTTAAGAGTGCTTTTTTTGCAAAGCCACATAAAATGTTTGCAGGGTTGTCACAAATTTACTATATTTTTAGTGCTTCTATATTAAAAATATCATAAAACTGAAGGCTTAAAAAAGTCATTAATATGTCATTTTCACTTTGTGCTACATTTAATTTTTTCACTTGCATTACATTTTTATACAGTTGACTTTATTATATTGTATATTTATACAGTTGACTTGCATTATTTTGCCGTTTTAATTTAACCAACTTTGTGAATTGTCATGACGCGATGTCACAATAATAATTCCACAACATCTTAACTCCCACGAGAAACGAAAAAAAATATTATTAAACCCACTACTTTGTCGCAAAACCCATTCAAAAAGTCGGAAAACCGTTTTCATTCTTTTTACCAATATGCATCATGACCTGTTAACTGCATGCAAATGGCTTAAAAAAAAGAAAAATATTTATATATAAAAATGTAACATAATTCGACATTGTTGTTGCATGCCTCATAATCGCATCTGACACGTAAAGTTAAATTTAGTTTGCTGTTGATGTTGCTGTTGCTATTGCAACAGATGTTGTTGCTTTTTTGTTTATGACCAAGTTACTCATGACTGTCAATCAGCATTTATTATTTTGTTGTTACGTTTTTTTAAGTTCATTGCAATGTTTGTCAATGCGATGACAGGATGTTTAAGCTTTAAATGTGGTTTTATTTTATTTTTATTTTTTTTTTTGTAAAAAATTGAGGTCAATATTTAAAAAAAAAAATATTATAACAGTAATATATATATATGTAAGGCAGACTACAGTAAGTAATACTGTAGAGCTTAATAAATAAAACTTTGCAACAAACAAAAAATATTAAGATAGGTATAAACTTCCTGAATTCCTTTTTGCGCTCAGATCACTGAAAACTTATCTGGCTTCAGATATTTGGGTCAGGTAAGATTATTCTTTGTTTGAAGTACAAAAATTATTGATGATGAAATATATCAAAATATAAATGTCATTGTGGTATAACATGCCTCAGTTGTTATAAAAAGAAACCCATAAAAAATTGTTTCAACTATTTTTGGTGTGCTCTGCTGTAAAAGTGAATTTTTAAATTGGATATATGAGTGGAGTAAAAAAACTCTAAGAACGAATTGTAGAATATAAATGTTTGGAGCTCCATTTTGAATAAGTAGATACCTTAATTCGGAAATTTTAAACTGTCACAATGAAATTAAAGAATCAAAATTTAATTACTCAGAAATAAAAACAGTACTACAGAAATCTCAATGAATTCCTTCTTAATCTGTCAGCATAGTTTTCCTTAAAAATTATCCTCATAATAGAGGATTAGAATATTCTCTCAAAGCACAAGTATTCATTTCCTAATCCATAAAAACTTACACACACACATGTAAGGTCGCTTTAAAACATTTATTAAATATATGAAAATAAAATAAATATATAAATTTCTATAATATACTAATTGAATACATTGAAATTCGTAATGGTTCAAAAGTTATGTGCCTCTGAGCCGACAGCGTTAAAGCAGGTAACGTACTAAACTTAAAACTTTAAACGCGTTTACAAGCTTGCGACTCTCATAACTCAGTCTATTTTTAACAAATCTTAAAGTTTTGGTTTTAAAAATACGCGTAATTAGTTGTCCATAGAATGATAGATACATTGCATATTGGATTTTTTAGCAGCAAAAAAGTAACAAAATTTTCAGTTAATATTACTAAACGGAAATTACTTAACGAATAACAGATATATTTCACAGAATATTCCATAAACGCATTTATACTAAACAGGAAAATCTTTTTATTTTTTGTTTCAAAAGATTTTTGCGACCTATGGAAAAGTCGCCAACTCGATTCGTGTTTTTTGCTTTGTTCCACTTCGCCCCATGTTCTGCTTCAGGATATTTTTTAATATTTTTTTTATTTTATTTTAATGTAGATATTCTTTATTTAAATAAATGTATTAAAACAACTACTTACTACATTTATTCATTCGATTGCTAACCCTTAACAGGTTTTATAGCAAATTTAAAATTATAAAATAAGATATTTAATACAATTCAAAAATATAAAGTATGATTTTGATTGAAATCAAGTATTATTAACAAACTAAAAAGTTTTAATAAATTGCTTAAAATATATAATTTTATTAAAGTATAAAAATAAAAAAAAAATTTAGTCAAATCGATAATATCAGACAGCACAGCAGGGTTGCGTTTTCAAGACAAACAAGGTCAAGTTAGCTACAGTTTTTGTATATGGACATCGGCGGAGTCGTGTGACAAACAAGGTCTCATACCCAATAAAACACCACTCCAATAGGTAAATATATAATACATATCTTTCTGTCTTCCTGAAGCCGGTGAGGTCCAGGCTTGACAGGGTGGTTACTCGACAAACTAGGTCAACTTCACCAAACCAATTTTCATAAAACAAGGAAAACCAGTTGTGAACGCAGGAATCAAGACAAACTAGGTCTTATCGGCCACTCATATTAATATATTACAAATCGATCTAACGTAGTGTTTCAAGAGGTAAAAACCAAGACACCACGGTACCGTCGACAAATGTAGTCACATTCATAATTAAGATATAAAGCAATTGAAGATGCCAGGTTTAGGTCCATTTACATTATTTAGATGTTCATCCACCAAAATTATCCATTTTAGGCTTAGGTCCATTTATTCATTTAGATTGTTATATTAATGTGCTTACAAATATCACCAGATGCATCAGATATATGTTTGAGAGAACTTAATCATAATCAACGACGGTACTGTAGGTCATCTATAATTTAAATAATAACAATTTTTAAAAATTCCACTCGATTTTCCCAACAGTGAACGAATAAACAGCGTTTGTAGGACTCTTTGCCGAATAAGGGTCGAACAAGGGTCGAACAGAAGCAATTCTGAACCAATCGCGCATGCTTTTACTACGAAGTGCTAAAGCAACTCTAATTCTATTAAAAAAAATCTTCTATAAGTACTTAATTCACCTACCAAAACTGGCTTCTGTAGCCAAGTTGGCTGAGCGATCAGTTTATCAGCGGAGAGGGTGCAAGTAGAAAAATTTTTGTATTAAGTTTTTTTCTTCTTTAAAATTAATAAATTTTTTTTTTTTTTTGATGAAGGAATTGTTGTTTTTCTAAAGAGTAGTTTTATTGAACAAATTTGCTATGTTATTATAATGTCTAATTGATAATTTAATGCATCATTAAAACATTTTTGCTTGTGAATGTGTTATCTAAATTGCTAGTTAGAAATTTTAGGTTTTGTTGCTAATGTTATCGACAAAATTTTATATAGATATTTTTTTAATGGAATTTCATAGCGTAACTCTTCCAACACTCGCTAGTAAGAAAGACCAGAAGGTCACTTCTAAAAAACAATATAAAAAACGCATTTTTAATGCAATAAATAAATAGTTACTAATACCTTCATATAGGTAAATATTTGATTTTCTTATTTGGTATTTATAAAAGCTTTGATTGCTTTGGTTTCGTAGTATTTTGTAGTATTAAAAAAGTTTCTTTTTGTCGTATTTTTAGTAACTTTAATTAAACAACTTTATTTTGATTTTATTTTATTTTTAACAAAATGAAATACATTGGTTATTGGCAGGGTTGCCAACACATACCTTTTCGCCCGGAGACTTCGGGCCTGAGGGCCGATCTCCGGGCTCCGGGCCTGGCACATTTTCTCCGGCTTTCGCTCTAATCTATATTTAAATCAAGTTTTTTTTTCAAAAAAATTTGTTTAACTTATTTTTTAGTGTTGATTTACCCTGTTTTAGTGAATGTTTGAACCATTTGTCTTAATGAACGCTAATTTAACTTTGACGTTCTTTCTATTTCTTGAACTTCGTTTTTGAAGGAACGTTGTAACCAGTCGTAACTTTTCTTTTGGTAACTTGACCAAAGAAGTGCAATATAAGGAAGTGCTGTAATAGCAGAAAAGTGTGGTATTTTCTTTATTGGTATTGGTTCACACAAATACAGAAACAATCACAAAGGGCCGTATTCGGTTGTATCGTAAAAGAAGGCCCAAACTGTTAAGGTTTGTTCTTATGCATTAAAATTTTAGAAACATTTCAAGAATAGCAACAACTCTAATTATTTAAAAAATTTCAGATCGCTCGTTATAGGCATCCAATGTTGGAAAAAGTGGACTAAAAATTTAGCTAATCTTTTAAGTTTTCCAACAAAACTAAATTTTAAGGGTATCAAAAGAGAGATAATTCAAGTATCTATTCAACAAGATATCAAACATAAAAATACTTGCATTTAAGATACAACCCTTTTTTTACTTAAAATCAAGAGGTTTTTCCAAATTTAATAAAAAAACAACTAAATGTATTAATAGGAAGCCTTTGGCCGCTGCTTATTGCTTACAAACCTCAGTAAGTACAACACAGGCTTCTCTGTCTACAGTAATTCTGTATGTAGTTATCTTTTTAATAATTCTCTTTTTAATGTATTGCTTTCGTAAAAGAGAAACCTTTCGTTTTCATACAAATTCTAATTATAAAAAAAAAAATATATCTTGAAAAGTTATGTATGGAATTTTATATTTGACACGTCGTTGAATAGATACGCGCATTACCTTTGTTTTAATACCCATAAAGCTTAGTTTTGTTGAAAAACTAGAAAAATAGCAAGATTTTACGGTAATTTTTCTAAATTTGAAGGCCTATAAATTCTAAACTTGAACTTTCATTACAAATTAAATTGGGTTAATTTCTTAAAAATTTCAGATCGCTCGTTATAGGCATCCAATGTTGGAAAAAGTGGACTAAAAATTTAGCTAATCTTTTAAGTTTTCCAACAAAACTAAATTTTATGGGTATCAAAAGAGAGATAATTCAAGTATCTATTCAACAAGATATCAAACATAAAAATACTTGCATTTAAGATACAACCCTTTTTTTACTTAAAATCAAGAGGTTTCTCCAAATTTAATAAAAAACAACTAAATGTATTAATAGGAAGCCTTTGGCCGCTGCTTAGGGCTTACAAACCTCAGTAAGTACAACACAGGCTTCTCTGTCTACAGTAATTCTGTATGTAGTTATCTTTTTAATAATTTTCTTTTTAATGTATTGCTTTCGTAAAAGGGAAACCTTTCGTATTCATACAAATTCTAATTATAAAAAAAAAATATATCTTGAAAAGTTATGTATGGAATTTTATATTTGACACGTCGTTGAATAGA
The DNA here is from genome assembly GCA_963920525.1 of Dichetophora obliterata. Classification (NCBI taxonomy): domain Eukaryota; kingdom Metazoa; phylum Arthropoda; class Insecta; order Diptera; family Sciomyzidae; genus Dichetophora; species Dichetophora obliterata. The sequence continues at coordinate 205,500,082 of OY986436.1, read as the reverse complement.
TACGCGCATTACCTTTGTTTTAATACCCATAAAGCTTAGTTTTGTTGAAAAACTAGAAAAATAGCAAGATTTTACGGTAATTTTTCTAAATTTGAAGGCCTATAAATTCTAAACTTGAACTTTCATTACAAATTAAACTGGGTTAATTTCTTAAAATCCTTATTTTTTGGGTTTTTCTGCCTAGTTGTTGTGTAAAAATCAGAAAAATTTAACAAACAGGTACTGAATCTGATTCACTATGCTGAAAACAAGAGCGCCCCAAAAATGTATTCAACTGTGAAAAATGACTGCGCCCTTGAAGCAGTGTTTGTGTTTTGACAGATGAGGTTTGATCAAACTGGCGGAAAATCAACGGGGTCTAATTTGCATTTTTAAACCATATTTAATTAGAAATATATACAATTCTAATACAAATAAGTTAAAAAAATATCGTTAGAAACTAAATAAAGCACTTTTGTTAAAAGAATTCAAACCGTATGGACATATTTAACTGCGGAACGAAAGCGCATTGTTTATAAGTTTTCGGGAACTTTTACCATTCTTAACCGCACAACTCATGTTGAATTTATTTTTGTGGTTTGTTTCTTTGATTTTGTTGCTTTTTAAGCAGTGAAAAATGCTTAAAATTAAATAATTTTCAACTATTTTTCTAAACAGTCTTCCAATCAGATGCCAGGGTTCTCAGAAATGTCAAAAAACACTTTCTTTCTCGCTCGCACAATTTACGAATGGTGCGACAGTTCACGTACAGTGTATGTGTTAGCAACACCATTTCCTTATATTTCACTTCTTTGAACTTGACGAACACGTTTCTGTTTTTCTTTTTCTTTTAAGTTCTGTGGACAAGGCTCATTTATAAGGTTGTGGTACTTGAGAGCGAACTCGATCGAACTGTCAGAATGGATGAAAAGAAATGAAGAACATGAATGCTTAGAACAAAGAAAAACGCAATAACAGTTCGAGCAAAGGCTGGAAAAAGAGTGCATTTCTCTCAAGTGCCACAACCTTATAAATGAAACTTGTATGCGGCTGAATTTTAAATTAATGTTTGCAGTTCAATTTATGTAAGTTCGGTCAATAATTTGTGTTTTGTGTATTAACTGATACAAAACTATTTTAGGGAACAGCATAATAGAATCTAGTCGCAAGAGGAAACATTACTTAACATCTTTTAACAACGATTGGCTCTCGATACCAAGCTACAAATATTGGTTGCTGAAAGAAAACGAGTTCACGGGAAAATGCAAATTGTGTTGTGTCACATTGGTTGTTAAAAATTAATGTTATGACTATGTATGAAAAAACCAAAGAAAAAATTAATTTTTTAATTAAAAGCAAGCAGACCATAAAAAAAATTATTAAATAAAAAAGCTCCGGGCCTGGGCTTTTCAAAAGTTGGCAACTCTGGTTATTGGGGTAAAAAAATGTGTAATTATTTGTATTTAAATGCTATTTTTATCATTTGAAACTCGTAAGTTAACTGATTCAAACACATGCTGAATAGTAATTTTAAGTGCTTTCAACATCAGAATACCGTATGAGTGTCGCTTTTGTTTTTGGGCATGTATTTGTTATAAGAATCGAGTGATATTGGTGTTAATTTTGTGTTTTGTCTCTTGGTTTTGCATTAGCTCATAGGTAAAGTTTATGAGAGAATATTTCTTAAAAAAGTCTAAGCTTTATGGCCCTTATTCGACCGCTATTCGGCCCAATATGTTTTAAATATTGGTATATACAGGTATATAGTACTTTGAAGAAGATTGCATAAAATTTTCAGATTATTTAATAAAAAAAAAAACTTAATACAAAAATTTTTCTACTTGCACCCTCTCCGCTGATAAACTGATCGGCTACCAAAGCCAGTTTTGGTAGGTGAATTAAGTGCTTATATGAGATTTTTTAATGGAATTAGAGCTACTTAAGCACTTCGTAGTAAAAGCATGCGCGATTAGTTCAGAATTGCTGCTGTTCGACGCTTGTTTGACCCTTATTCGGCAAAGAGTAATACAAACGCTGCTTATTTGTTCACTGTTGGGAAAATCGAGTGTAATTTTTAAAAATTTTAATTTTTACTTGGGTGTTGTTTAGTAATTTCAATATTTTTAATCATATAAAACATAGAAGGTGAATGCTTTGATATGAATAAGTAGTTATTATTGGCTAAAAAAAATTTCTCCTGAAATATAATTAATGCGCGGCAAAGTTAAAAATGTCATGATGAAAAATAAGTTTATAGATTCATAAAATTCCAGAATCCGGTGTTTATAAATACAATTAATTTTTACTTTTGGGAAGTGCTTGACCGAAAGGATAATTTGGGAGGAAAGAATGAAAAACTTTTATATTTGTAGTCAAAGTTTACTAAAGCTATGCTTTTTCTGTCTATCTGCTTAACAGAACAATTTTTATCAGATAGTTTTAAGATTTGTTCTAAGTGTCCAATTTATCATATGTCTAATTTTGGAGCGTATTGAAACCTATTGACATGATATTTTTCAAATGTGTCAACTTTCAGTGCTTACAATGATGTATTTCATAAAAAACCTCGCCGTGTCAATTTGTTCACAACATTAGAGACAGTAACAAATTTAAGGAATTATAGAAAAAATACATTTATTCCTTCTCAAAACAAATAGAAGACCCCTATCAACCCCTCCCCCTTCTCCCCTTTTCTTCCACTCAACATGCTTATATAACAACGCAAGCTTCTGTCAAATTGCTTCAACAAACAAAGAACATTTCCGTTGAATTGCTGAATTGCTAAGGTCAAAATTTCTTTTGCTAACGACACGAAAAGGGGAAAGAGAGAGCGGGGGGAAAAGGCGGCAGGGGGACAAAAAGTGAAATGAAAAAGGGTTTCTTTTTGATGAGGGCTGCTTGTTGGTGGGGCTTGAATAAGTGTGTGTCGGTGACAGTGTCGAAAAATGATGATTTGACAGTCGAGACAAGGACAACGAACGAGTGAAGAGCGACGAGCGTCACATGACAACGTTACCTGAATCCGGATACTCAACAATTTCATTAGCGAAAAAGCAAAAACTTTTTTCTTGCACTCCCTCTTTTTGTGCTGACCTTTTTTTATTTATTTTTTCCCCCCATTTTGTTGTATTTTATTTCTATTTAGAATGTAACAGATTTTCAGCAAGTTTTAACGATAACTTTTGAATTAACAAACAATTGTTTGATTCGCTTACAAAATTAGTTTTTGGCGTGTTTTATTTTTTAATTTTGAGTTTGAAGTGAGTTTAGTTGTGCTGTTATTCTGGCAGTTGATAACGTGAACCTATGTTAGGAACGCTTTTATCTCGATGTTGGCCTCGATGTTTTGCATGCGACGGCCCATTGTTACAACGTTTGTTAGCAAAAGGGGACACGGCGACAGAGAAACACTCAAACAAATAGACAGACAGACAGACAGATACAGATAACTAAATAGCTAGATAGTGGAGAAGAAGGCGCGGTATGTATAAAGCGCATCGCGTGCTGACAGTGGTAAAAGAATATGGCGAAAAATAAAAGAAAAACTTTTTTTATATTACTTGAATTCTTTATAAGATTTTTATTTGCTTTTTTGTGTCATAAAAAAGTGTTTTCATTCAGCAAATCCATTCGTTGTCCTTTTTGCTTTGTTTGTTTTTGGCTGAAGGCCGGTTACTGTGAAGGAGCTTGATTCCATGGCCATTTTTTAGTTCATTGTTGAATCTGACTTGTGTGCTCATCGCACTCTTTCAATTTAATTTTAGTTATGCAATGCTTCTATTTACAGTGCAAACTAGAAAAAAAAATCGGCAGCGTATTTAATGGCTTACACTGCAGCATGAATAACGAACTTCAGGAACGAGTTTCAGCTTGGTTGAGTGTGTTTTCATATCTGTGTGTTATATTTAAGCCATATCTATCGCATCGTCTGAGCTGATTTCAATTATATACCAATTCTGCGTTTCATTCTATTTATATGGGTCACCATTTTGTAGGTTAGCAAAACGATTATGAAATGATTTGGCAGTTTTTTTTTGCAGCACTTTTTATAAATGCCATTTTAGATTTGTAAGGGAAAAAATAAAAAATTTTATGAATGCATTAATTCTGTAGTATTTACAGATTCAAGCCATTGTAAAAGTGCTAAAAATAACAACGTCATAATTTAGAGTCATTTCAATTGAAAACATTGCAGATTTCGTTATATGTTTAAAGGCGCTAATTGATAATTTTCACAAACTAGTCAAGACCTTACGGCACGCTGAACCAAAAATGAACCAAACACTTCCTTAAAGCATTTGATTCCATACAAAAGTATGACAAAATAGAAGGGATGCTCCTTGCGATTGTATGTGGGGAAAAAATCCGGATTTTAAACATAGCCGGGGGTGCAAAAGTTGTGAGTTGATATAAATAGCATATCTGTAAAATTTTAGACAAATCAAAGTTCATCTTTTGTCTCCACTTTTTATTTGAAAATTTCAATAAAGTAGCAAACAATAGTATCTATATTTGTGGCCGACCAACACGGTAGAAGTAAAATCTTCAGGACACTAAAATGAATGAGACGAATGTAGGAATTAGGAGTGAGATAGTTATAGGATGACGAAATTTTGTACTTTTTTTAATTTTTTACTTTTTGTAAAATTTGGAATTTTTTAAAATTTGATATATTTGAAAAATTTTGTCCTTTTTCAAAATTTTGTACTGTTTTTAAAATTTGGTACTTTTTACAATACAAATTTTCTTGCTAATCGGATGAGCGGTTAAGGAATAGCCTATTTCTGCATTGCTTGTATGGTGAGATTGAACAAAATCGATAAAGTCAAAACACACATTTGAAAACTTACTATTCACAAATTTTGATATTAATCGAGTGAGCGGTTTAGTAATAAAACTAGGGATTGTAATACTTCCGCTGCAACAATAGAGTTCAGCTACTATAGCTTTTTCGCACTTTCTCCGCATTAGATCATCTTAAGAACCAGCCCAAATAACATTAAAACATCTCAATAAGGCCATTCACAGTTCGAATACGCTGGTCTGCCATTTGTTCGATCTGCTATTGGTACGCCAATTTACGAAAGCGTATTTTGCTTCGTTATTGTTTTGCATACAAATGAAAATACGCAGGCACGCGTAAATAAAAGCAGCCCTTGGACGTGTTTTTTGTACCTCGTATTTTTATGCTCTGTCTACAGCCGCATAATCACATACATCACAGGGTTGCACAATTTTTTTATACGACAGTCACATGGCAAGGTGCTCACAGTTTGAACAATAACATATGCTATAAATACGATTTGTTAAAAGTACGCTCAAACCGTGAATAGCCTTAATGATATTGATAAGAGTGGTCCAAAACAATCCAAAGTGAGAAAAATTTACCCACCATAATATGGATTGGGCTCAGGGACAACACAAGACATAACAACTAACCATGCGTTTACATAGATCTAATCATACATTAGTTTTCAATCTACTTTTGAGTTGACCTTTCGATAAGTTAACATCAAAAAAGCTACAGTTGTTAACAAAGGTACTCATGCGATGTAAAGGAGCAAAAATTATAAAAAAATAGGAAAATTAAATATCTTAGTAGGCTTGACAATCGATAGGTGAAAAAATTTTATAGCTCAAAAGTTCAGTCTACATTTGATGTTGCGTTGACAGTTCTAATAACTAGAAATATGCTAAATACGCATAATTTTCTTAATTGTCCAATTTTTGGACAATCGTCTGATTTAATGAAAAATCGACTTCCTACTTACGGCGATGTATCAAAATTCTACGAGTATTTTAGAGAATCTTCTAAAATATCTGGTAAACACCAAACTGTTGATTTTATATCAAAGAAGATGGTAAATACAAGGTGGCGCAAAAGTAACCTTGCGATGTTTTTTGGCTGTAATTTAAAAAAAAAATGAAAAACTTTGATTCTTCTTGTGGATTATTTTTATTTGGTCTTTTAATTTTTTTACATCAAGTCGAGAATATGATGTCATGTAAATGGCCGCCGACACAGTTGATTGTCATTTAAGCCCTTTTTATGGCATTTTTCATCACTTCGGCCAAAACTTCCGGCGATAGGTCCTCACATTCTTGACGGATATTGTCTTTAAGAGCTGCAAGAGTCTGAGGCTTGTTGACATAAGCCCGCGACTTCAAAAAGCCCCACAAAAAGAAGTCTGGAGCGGTCAAATCAGGCGATCTTGCTGGCCAGTGCAAAGATCGCCAGAGATTAGGCGCCCGGGAAATGCATCCTTCAGCATATCGGTTGTGGCACGTGCAGTGTGTGCGGTTGCACCGTCCTGTTGGAACCACATGTTTTCCAATCCCAATTCATCAGGTTGCGGCAAAAAGAACTCGTTGATCATTGCTCTGTAGCGCTCACCATTCACAATAACCGTTTGGCCCGCGACGTCTTCGAAGAAAAAAGGTCCGATGACTCCTCCAGCGAAAACAGCACACCATACAGTGACTTTGGGCGGGTACAATGGCTCTTCGTGGGTTATACGCGGATTTTCAGTGCCCCAGAAGCGAAAATTTTGCTTATTTACGTACCCGCTAAGATGGAAATGGGCCTCATCACTCATGATTATTTTTGATGAAAAATCATCTTCCTCTTGGTGGTGATTAAGGATGGCTTGAACGTATGTTAGACGCGACTGGCGTTCAGCAGCTAACAGCTGATGCACCGTCTGGACTTCGTACGGAAACATCTTCAAATCTTGTACCAAAGTTCTCTGTAAAGACCGTCGACTGATACCCATTTGCGTGGCACGTCGTCTGGTCGATGTCGACGGCGCTTCCATGACATCCTCGGCTACAGCAGCAATATTCTCTGCAGAACGGCTACTCCGGGGTCTGCCACGCCTGGCAGCATCTCGTGTTGTGCCAGTCTCTTCGAAGTGAGCAGCTAAACGTCGCAGTGTGTCACCAGTAGGCGTTGGACGGCTAGGAAATCTGCGACGAAATTCACGTTGTGCCAAAGTCACCGACCGATTATTGGTCAAATAAATAGTCACCAATATTCCGCATTCTGAAGCAGTGTAGCGTAACATTGTTTATTAACGTGTATTTCGCATGTGTTTACTACACAAATGTCAAAACAGAACTGACATTAGGGGCCAATCGCAAAATTTATAGCATTTTCTGATAGGAGGATTACTTTTGCGCTACCTTGTAAAATCATATTAGTTCGGGAGAATGCATCTCTCCCAGCAATAACGTTGAAAACAAAAATTGCAAAAATTAAAGAGTTCCATTTTTAAACCATTAAAATGAAGAAATCATCATCAAAACCAGAATTCACTATTAAAGCTCAGATCTTTAGAAAAGAATTCGAAAACAAATTTTTTGACATATGTTCCTGCAAGTGCGAAAATTTTTCAAATTGCTTTTGCACAAATAAAGTTCCCATTTTAGAAAGACCTTTTTTGATAGACTAAAGAGGTCCACAAAATGTGGTTATTGGTGAAATAAATAAATTTGTAACGAACAATATACAAAAGAAAAATCATAGAAACGAAGCTGAACAAAAACGACTTAATTATACTAAAAATAAAGCTTCTGCTACAAACACTACTTCTATTTGCTCTTTACATACTGCTTTAAATGTAGATATGGAAACGGATTCCGAAAATGATACTGGAGAGGATGAATGTGCTTCTCAGGTTATTAAGAAGGCACCTCTTCCAAGAAATAAAGAAGTTTATTCTAATGTAGCGTTAGCTTGTGACATATTTGGCATTTCTGATTGAGCAGCAGCCAACCCTACAACCCAGTCAGTTCAACCCTACAGGATTTAAAAATGGTTACTTCAAATAATTTATCGTTGGTGGTCGATCGAAGTAAAATATGAAGAGCAAGAACGGCAACACGCGCAGCAATTCAAATTGCACAATCAACACAAAATTTATTAGTTCTCGGACTTTACATTGACGGCAGAAAGGACCAAACTATTACTCAAATGAAAATAGGAGATACAATGTCCAGAAGAACTGCATTGGTGGAACATATAAGAGCACTTTCAGAACCAGGTTCGAAATATATTGGTCACTTCACAGCAACTGATGGAATTGAACGAATTCCATGCTAAAGGAATTCAATGCTAAAAATAAGAATTTAATATTTTGTTGCCAGTCCTTTTTCTTATATGACTGCCTGCAGCCTTTTTTAAATGGGTGCAACCAAATTTTTAAAAACTTCAGTTCCAATCTGATTCCACTCTTCACTTAGGATACTTTTTTTTAGGATTGTATCTTTAGTTGCCCATCTCTGATACTGCACTCACGATTCAAGTTCATCTCATAGATGTTCTATAACATTTTAATCTGGGCCTTGTGAGGTCATTTTTATGACATTTGGACAAATATTAAGTACACAATTCTTTACCATAGCCATAGCCTAGTGGGTAGAGTCCGTGGCCCCTAAGCTAAAGAACCGCGGTGGCCAGGGTTCAATTCCAGCTCAGACAGAAAGTTTTTTCAATTGAATTAATTTTTCTGTTCGGTCGTCATCTCTTTGCAGACAATGGCAAACCTCAGAGAGTAAAAATTGTCATGTAAAGCTTCTTGAGAACATAAGCCGTTCGGAGTCGGCATAAAACACGTTGGTCTAGTTCTCGGTCATTTGTGATCAAACATTTAATAACACGCACAACACAATTGATCAATAGAAGCTAGGTTAAAGTCTTTCCAAGGGCTGAAATGGCCAGTTTATTTTTTTTTATTATTCGTTACCAAGAGCGTCGTATGTTTCGGGTCATTGTCTTGGTAAAACTAAAAATTGTCTGCAATTCCTATTCTTTTAATTGCACCATTAGAACGTCAAGAAACATATTTTTGTCCATTATACCTTCAATAAAATTAATCCTTCCAACATCAGACGCAGACCCAAACCATGACTGATCCTCTACCATACTTAATCATATGTTTAGAATTTTTATTGCAAAATTCTCCATTCCGTTTTCGCTTTCCATTTGAACCATATAAATTAAATAAACTCTCATCGGTAAACAAAACCTGTACTAAAAGTTTATTGTTTAAAAGTGCTTAAAATCCTAATGTTTTTTGTTTTATTAACCTTGCTCCAGAATAGAAAGTATTTGGTCAACTGCTCATGCACGAAATTGGGGCGTTCTGTTAAAATTTTCTTTCTAATACAGTGCTTTTTTCGTGCAACTCCTCAATTTAAACATTTTTTTCTCAAAACTCTTCAAATTGTTTCTGAGTGTACACTCTTTTTCAAATTGAGTTTTAACATGACCTCTTGTTTAAGTGCAAATAAAAATGGGTCTTTTATTATTTCTCTTACAAAATAACTTTCATCTTTAGAACTAAGTCTATTTTTAGCTACTGTACGTTCTTTATTGCATATTCTCTTATCTTGTATATAATGCTTGATTATATCGTGCACTGTTGATTTACTTTTTAAGGCGAATTGTGAAATTTGTAGCTCGGATTTTCCTTTCAAATAATAATCTATCACGATCTGCCTTTCTGCCAGTGTTGATTGATTCACTTTTCGAGAAATATTTATTTTTTTTAAGTTTTGCGTTTGACTAAAGTTATTCCAATAGTAGTAAAAAGTTGTAAGCAGAAATAACGGTTTAAGGACCTTAATTTGTATTTTTTCTTTACTTGCCCGATTTTCAATGTGAGCTCGTTTTTATAGGTTCGTTTCGATTGAAATTTGTTTCACCATTTTGTTGCAATTTTTTAATTACGTTTCTAATAATTTTGCTCACCAAAAATAACGTTTTGAAAAAAATATATATTGCAATATTCTTCATACATTTTCATTTCTGAAATCAATGCGAAAGTGCTAAGAAATGCCTGCCCGACTTTCGTTGTGAGGCAATGTAATAATACTTTCAGAACCAGGTTCGAAATACATTGGTCACTTCACAGCAACTGATGACACAACCGTTGGAATAAATAATTAATTTTTAGAATTTCAGCCCTATTCTGGCAAATTAACAAATTGTTAACCAGTATTTTGAATATTTCTATGTGTTTGTTGTAATTTTTTGATTTCAAAACAAAATTTGAAGCTCAAAAATAAAAAATTTTGATAAAAATTGTCAACTGCTTTTCAGTTATTGACAATTTCATTAACAAATTTTGATTTTTTAGCTTTAAATTTGGTTTTGAAAACAACAAACACATAGAAATATTTAAAATACTGGTTAACAATTTGTTAATTTGCCAGAATAGGGCTGTTTATTTCAAATAAAGAATTAAATATTGCAAATATAACAGCAAGCGGTTGTGATGAAACTGTTGTGAATACGGGCTAGAATGGTGGAGTTATAAGATTACTAGGGCTGGAACTGATGAAACCATTACAATGGTTCATATCTATGTTGCACTTCAATGAATTGCCGTTACGTCATTTATTTTTTAAATTAGATGGCAGAACAGTTGGCCCAAATGCGTACTCAGGTCCAATAGGAAAATAAATTCAAATTTGCGAAGCACTTCCAGTGGTTTCATTCCAAACGATTTAGCCCGAATTACCACATATTGATTTCCTGGACCTTAGTTCAGACCAAAAGTATCTGTATGAAATCTAATAATAATTTGTCTTTCAAATTAGCTAATGCAAAGCCTGGGAAAGTATCACAATCTCGATGGCTAACAACAGCCAGTCGAATACTTAGATTGTATGTCTCTCAATTAAATCCATCCAAAAATCTTCGTACATTGGCTCAATTTATTGTGCAGATTTCAAACATGGTTTCCGACATGGTCTCAAATCAAAAGTAAGTCTTCTTGCAAATATGGAGCTATGCATCCGTGGAGTCTGATTTATAAATCACGATCATTCTAGCGATTCATCGGTTAAGAACATCATTGACCCAGTTATTCAGAGAAACGCCTATTTTGAGCACTCTGAGAATATTTTGGTGACTATGCTTTTTGACGATAGGATACATATACGGGAACTTGCTTTAAGACGTATACTGAAGATTAGATCAAATATGACAACGTCTCAAAATGAAGTGCGTGTTTTTGCAGTACCAACAATAAACTTTGCCGCTGAGGATTACATCGATATGGTAGACTAGCAGAGTCTTAAACTTACAGATCTTCCACTTTTTAGCAATCTATCTTGTAAGTTGGGAGGCAACTCAAATACAACCTTAATGGATTTCCCATATAATATAAATACACATAAAAGTTATTTTTTAATTTAATTTTTTCCTCAAAGTAAAACTAATGTTTGAATTTTATTTTTTCCCTCACAAGTTTTATTTTATATTTTACTAATAAAGTAACTATAATATACATCTACACAACAAATTATAAGAGAGAATTTGCAGAATCACACTTAAAGTAAAGAGTATCCTATTAACTTAACAACGATATTCTTATACTGAAATGAAATACTAAATAGTTAGAAATTGCTAGATTGAAAAGACCTCGAATATAGCTCTCCCGTAAAATGTCAAAACATAGTATCTCCATTTTCATAGTTTTGAGAAAACTGAGTTATTGTGTTTTTTGTTTTGCCGTTTGTAATTATTGTCTAAGCCAATATACTTAAAAAGCAAATAAGTGTCAAAAGTGCTCTAAATTCGGCAATTACTCTCAAAATTATTGTAAAATATTGTGTTATATCATCAATTTAGGTACTTTAACTAAACCTTTTTGAAAATATAATAAAACCAAATTTACAATATCAAAACATAGTAAGTGCATTAGGGCGGGTTGATTTGTATGGATGAAAAAAAATTGAAAAATCGTATAGCAAAAACGTAATCTACATAAAATTCTAAGAAAATTCTCCGAAGAAACCATAGATCTAAAATCAAACCCTAATCCGCGCCTCTCGGCTTGAAATTTTTTTTCCTCTTCTTTTGCTAAATTTTTTTTTTTAAATATATTATGTTTTATTATATTATAGTTTATACAAAACAGGTTTAGTTTTAAGGTTAATCAAAATATTCAATTATCAAAAAAGCAGTTGAACCCCAATTTGCATCTCCTCTTATTTGCGTTCTATATGAAAAATAGTTAGAACACGTTTTACCTAAAATGCGTTTTGCAAAAAACAAAGAAAAATTAAAAAAATATATTTTTTTTTGTAATAAAATATGCAAAACATACTTCTTAAAACAGGAAAAAAACATGACCTCTAATCCAGTTTATTTGATCTATAGAAATATAGATCAAATAGTAGTAACTATAGAAAGTCATGCCAAAGTACCTAGAATGGAGAGTAAAAAAGACTTAACAAAATTAACATATAACCAATAAGTAAAGTTTTCTTTGCATTCTATAATTGCTTCTTTGTATGTATTAAAGACTTCAATTGTTTTAATGACACAAAATTTGTTTATGGTAAAAAAATTACTGAAAAATTACTGAAATATTGTTTGAGTGAAAACACTTCTTTTGTTTGTTTTTATTTGCATTATAAAATAAGAATTGTTTATCTATGCTCCTTATAAAAATATTAAATATAAAATTATATACAAACTTTTTTACTTGGGTGAATATTTATTAATGTAAAAAAAATTTTGAGTGTAGAAAAGAGGGCATATAAATTTTCAAGTCGAAAGGCACGGATTAGGATTTTATTTTAGATACATGGTTTCTTCGGAGAATTTTCTTAGAATTTTATGTAGTTTACGTTTTTGCTATACGATTTACAAATTGAAAAATCAACCCGCCCTAATGTGCATACTATGTTTAGACAGTCCAATATCTCATAAACTATACATCGTATAGACTGGAGGGTAACTGTTTTAGATAGAGTATAAAATTTGTATTTAAGTTTTATCATAAAGAGAAAGTCCTAGAAATGGCGTTTAATATTAGTTTTTTTTATTTTATCTATGGTGCATTTCGACAAACTATCGAACACCAATGAATATTGAAATAATTGAAGAAGCAACTAGAACAGATGGCAACCCTTGATAGAGTTGATGGCGGTGAATCTATAAATAGCCTACTGCTTTGAAATGTCATATGATTAGCAGCCATACAATTCATAAGAATGAATTCCAAAATCTGCATATTCATATGCTAGTTTAAACAGTGAGTTGATCACATCTTAAATCACTTAAAGACTACTGAAGAGGAAAATTTAGCGATTTCCGAAACAGACTGTCTAGTCAGCTAAGTGATTGACTCTATACAGAGTTGTTGTTGTTGTCTTCTTGAAAACTTACTTGATCTAAAGCTCACAATCTTAATTCATGCGTTTAATATGTTTTATGCATGCACTGGAGAGCCCAAAGTTTTTTTTGTGATTTAAAGCATGAAACTGAACCTTTATCTGTGAAAAAAAATTAAACTTAAAAATGAAATTTATTTCGAGAAAAAATACAAAACTTAAAAAATAACCGTTATTTGTGAGGGAAAAAACAAAACTCAAAAATAAGTTTTATTTTGTGAGGAAAAAAATAAAAGTGAAACATATTAATTTCTTCATATTTTTGAATAGTGAAGAGATAAACAAGTATTATGGTGTATTTACGTCTTTTGTGCAGTGATTTTTACATAATGATTTTTTCCTTTAAAATATTAAAAATAACCTATTTTCGGTCCATGCTTTTTTTATATGATAACTTTTGCTAGGGCTCTGGTAAGTATAAACCCTTTGATTCGGGAACCTGTCGGAGGTGGTAAATTGCATTATGAGTTCAGCTATAACTAGCTGAAACCCGACGTCTCAGCTATAAAGCCACGCCCCTTGTCCAGCACCACACACTGCTATCAGTGAAACTGCATGTGTAAATTGAGTTCGAATACTGAATTCCGTGACTGTGAGGGCTATAACTTCAAAGCTATTCGATATCGCAAATTTGGTTCGTGTGGAAGGTACCACGCCCCTTTGTACAACGCCCAAAAAATGTTATCAGGGAAACGGTACGTGTAAGTTTTGCTCGAATACCGCACCTATAGGTTGTGCGACCTATAATTCCAAAGCTATTCGATATTATAAATTTGGGTTGCATGGAAGGTGCCACGCCTCATTTTCTAACACCTATAAAATATTATTAGTCAAACGGCACTTGTAAATTGTGGACGATTACCCAATTCAGAGGCTGTGCAACCTATAATTCCAAAGCTATTTGATATCGGAAATTCGAGTTTTATGGGAGGTGCCACGCCCCCTTGTACAATGATCAAAACATAATTTTAGTAAAACAGCATGTTTTATTTGAAAAGTCAGTCAAATACTGAATTCCGAGGCTGTGCGACCTATAACTCCAACGCTATTCGATATCGCAAATATGGGTTGTGTGGGAAGGTCCACGCCCCTAGTCCAACACCCATAAAATATTATCGATCAAACGGAACTTGCAAATAATGGTTAAGTACCGAATTCCGAACCGGTGCCATCTTTAATTACAAAGCTACAGCGATTTTATATGAGAAATCATATGGGCGAAAGGGGATCCACTATTTTTGCAATATCTCGAGAACCGCTCATCCGATGTTGTACAAATAAGTTTAAATCCCGTACCATGACTGGCCAAACATACGCTAAAAATTTTAATTTAGTCTACACACATCGGGTCATACAAATTCCATACATTTTATATGAGGTCCAGCCAGACCTCATACTGTTACGAAACGACATACAAAGAAAAATTTACCAATACTTAAATAATTATTTTGGATTTTTCGTTGTTTTATTGTGTTCTTCTCGTCGAGCCTGACAAATTCGTGCAACCATTTCGTTCTCCACTGGCGAAAAAAAGTTGCATACATTCAAAAAGACGAAAGGTCTGGCTAGACTTCATACTGAATCTGGGGTTAACATATGCTCGATAGTTTGTTACCATTGTAATGGTAATGTTTAATGAGGCCTGTCTTGTTGAATTACTCGTCGCTTTTGACAAAATATTCGAGCATTTTATGGTTTCCACAAAAACTTCAAGCTTACCAGTTTACTGAGATAAGACCCGAAAATTGCATCGAAATTTATATTGGCTTGCAGCAATTAAATCTGCAAATGATATCACTAAAGTGACCTAACTATTCAGGAGAGGAACATTTTTCTAACTTCTTCAAATGTTGTTAATACATCCAGCTTAAGTGCTACATCTTAAACTGGATAAGTTTTTTAAAAATAGCATTAACTTCGTAAAATTTTCTGATTAAAAATTTAGCAAGCTTTGTTTTGGAAATTTTCAGAGTAAACGTTTTATGAATTTGTTATTTAGCTGGCTTAAATTGTTTGGGCAACAAAATTTGGCTGAAAAAAAGCTAAAATAAACTTAAACCAAATAATAAGGTTATTGAATAATTAATAATTGGCTGAAATTATACGCAAAACCACAGTAACAAAATTTTTCCCCTTCACAGACTCATCAACAAGATCAGCATATAAAACACCCTGAGCTTAAAAACGTAATAAGTACTGTAAGAAAATGTAAAGAAAATTTTTTGTTGTGCCAACCTTCAAGGATAATTTGTAAATTGAAAGTAAGAAGAAACTTGTTCGTTTAACTTTTGCACTTTTTCGCTTTCGTTTTCTTCTTCTTCTACTGTTTCCCCTAAATTCTGCAGGTTTAGCTTTGGTATAAGGAATGACATGAGTGTTTGTTTGTTTGTTTGTGTGTGATTGTTGATGTTTACTTTTTTTCATGTTTTTTAAGAGTCCTTTTAAGTAAGCTGACAATCTCAGCCTGGTCTTGTTTTTCTTGCGGATTTAAGTTGCTGCTTTGGTGAATTTTAAGTCTTTCGTTGTAAGCATTTTTTTTTTGTTCTTTCGAGCTTATAATTCATGGCAGTTTAGTAGCTTGGTTTGGTAGCATATATTTTTTTTTTAAGAAATACTACTATTTTAACCCCAACCTAATTTGAGTGGCTGCAAGTTTTGTCTGCAAGTCTCAGCTGCTGAGTCACTTCATCATAATTTTTAAGCTGCCAAAGTGGTTGTTTGTCTCGCTGCTGCTTGTATTGCTTTTATATCTGAACTTTAACAAAATATTATCCTTGAAAAATCTTTTAAAATTTGACACCGTAAAGTGAAATCGGCTTTGCTTCAAAAAACTGAAGGAATTTCGTTTTAAATCTGTTTATTTTATTTTGCTTTGCTGCCAGAGTTTGTGTTTGAAAAGATTTCAGCATCTGTTGAATTTGTTCCAAAATCTTTTTTAAAGGGATTTGTAATGCAATTTCTCCTTCTTTTTTTCTGTCGGCACACGTTTCTTTGCCAGCTCCATAGAATTTTTGTCTAGAAAAAGGATAAAAAAAATTAACGAAATACTTTTGCAACGTTGAACTAGTTTTAAAACAGCAGCAGCTGAGAGCATTTTTAATGTGTTTGTTTCTGTTTTTCGACGGTTTTTGCAAATCATGTTTTATGCAAGTAGCACACTTTTAGGCGTTGCACAGTGCGTTGCACTGGTTGAAACATTAGGCAATAAAAGAAGAAGTTCTATAACTTTTTTAAAACTTTTTACCTGAGTTTATTTGAGTTTGCTGATTATTTTATAGTTATTTCAGAAATATTGTTTCAAAATAGAATGTGTTCAGAAAAATGTACAGTCGAATTTCGAACTCGTTTGCATTTTTAAAATAGTTAATACTTTGTGCTTAACGCTAATTCTATGTATTTATTCCTGTAAGGGTTCCCTTATTCCAGGAAATCTATAAACGCTTCAGAAACACTTGATATATCACACTTGATATTGAGCTGTAGGCATGCACAAAATTGTTAGATTTTTGATAGGTGGTACCATTAAGCAGATATGAGCGTTTAAAATTAAGAAATGACAAAAAGACTTAAGACATGAACTTGCTTTAATGTGAATGAGAAAGCGTGACTTCCAAAGCGAATATTTCATAATCAGTCATGTCTTGATTGTTTTTTTTAAATTGATTTTTTTTATATTTAAGTTTGGTAACAGTTCTTCAAACAGTTTTGAAGTTTATAACCTATTATTAATAAATACTTTAAATATATAAAAGAAAAAAAATGTTCTTACATAGTTTTTTCAGTAAGGATTTCTGAGATGTCACTGATAAGATAAACAACAAACACTCCAGACGTTTTTCGCTATCTCTTTCAGATACCCTACAATAAGCAATTTTTTCTGTAACATGTGTGAATATATATTGTGATGGTGAAATTTCGTCTAAGTAATATATTTGAAAAAAATTCACCATGGCTAAATTTATTGCGAAAAATAACGATATACGAAAGTTTTTTTGGTAATATTTGCCACGGATACTATGACATAAAAATTATTGCTATATCTAAAAAACTGTAGATTTTCTCAGTTCAAAACATTTCCTTGAAGCAAGGTCATCGCCTAAGAATGAGAAAAAAGAGAAAAAAAAGAGAAAAGTTTGAAGTTTGATTTTACAAGCAAATATCTCAACCATTTTCCAATCGATTTTTATCAATTTTTTTTTTATCTAGAAGTTCAATTAAATAACTTTGGAAAATTAAGAAAAGATTTACCGTTACTTCACCAATTTAATGTTCTGTATTATTCTCAAAAAACTTCTAAGATATTAAATATTTTGACACATAATTCAATAAACAGTTTCTATCAACGAAAATCATTGGCTACTCCTTATGATGTTTTTGATGAAAATTAATTTTTTTAAAATGTTTTTTTTTATATTTTTTACAAAGTCCTACAGCTTAAAAAATAAAATACAGTGTTGCGCAAAACAATAGCAACAAAATAAGTGCGCTTCAATAAGTCGTGTATCTTTTTTAATATTGGGGACACACAAAAATGATTATAAGAATGTTCAAACGAAATGCATTTGCCACATCCAAAGAGGTTGTTCGGACACTTGATTTAGATATCCATCATAGCACTGTTTAATGACGAGCCGTTGAGAACGATTAAAGAAGTTACAGACCGGCAGAGAAACCTTTGCTTACAGCTAAGCATAAAAAACAAGGGCTCTCATCACGTATGACGAGAATCGTTTGACGATATCGTTTCAACGATACTTTAACATCACGTAACCTTTAATTTTATGCATCGTCTCAACGATATCGTTTTGCTTGCTTCATGTATGGCAAACAACTGTCAAATGGTATCGTCGAAACGATTGCTTGGCGCGATAGCTAATTTGGTATCGTTTGGCTATTTTTCTGGTTGGAAATAATAAAAATAATTTTAAAATGTTTTGGGCGCATGTTTGTTTAAGTTGTCCTTAACAAATAGATAGAATGTCGTTCCTGCACTATGTTTGCGACGTAATTGTGGCCCAGCTGCGGATGTTCATCAATAAAGTGTAGCAATATTTCCATTTACTTAGGTGTCGCTGGCGAATAATATATTTTCAAAACATTATCATCAAAATAACTTATTAAATATTCTTACATTTTAGATTAAATTTTCACTTTTGAAGCACACAAATCCAAAAACAAATTCTACACAAAAGTAAATATCACTTTTGGCACTGAATATATGTTTTGCAGAGCCTTTCAAACTGTAAAAAAGACAACGATAGACGAGACGATAGCGATGGACTTATATGAAGCAAACTAAGAACGATATCGTCGGATAGCATCGTTCAAACGATAGTCGTTTTAAAAGTTACGTGATGAGAGCCAAAGTGAGGTTTAAACAATTTAAACAATTTGTCTGAAATTGTGACAACAAGTTGCAATTTATTGTTTTTCAGACTCAGTCTTGCCAAAGAGCACTTTAATTGAATCGTTCAAAAATCGAAACCGTTTTTTAGCGATGAATCAAAGTTCAACTTGATTAATTCAGATGGGATGTGCACGGGACGGCGCCACCCAGGTACACGACTTGAAGCCCGAAACTGCAAAATAAATTTTAAGCACGGAGGCGGTGGCATTATAGTCTGCACTTGTTTTTCGTATAATGAAGTTGAACCACTTAAAAAAATCGATGGAATTATGGATCGATTTGAATATGACATTTTAAAAAGCAAGATTCCACATTCAGAGTGGAATATGTCGCTTCAGTGAACGTTTTAGGCCGATAACGACCCGAAGCACACTTCAAAGATCATCAAAGACTAAATTAGAGGCAATGGAATTCAAGTCATTGATTGGCCGGCACAATCACAATGACATGAATCCCATTGAAAATCTTTTTGGGACTTTGAAGGCAAAAGTTTCTGGTCAAAGGTTTTCCAATAAGACTGCACTGTAAGAAGCGCTGAAACTTAATTGGGAACATATACCTAATACTAACATATCTACTTTAATAGAGTCGATGCCGCTCAGATGTGCAGCGGTTATCAAGAATAATGAATCTTACATCAAATATTAATTATGTTGCTTTTGTTTTGCTCTCAGATAAACTAAATGTAGTCACATTAATTTTAAATTTAATAAAGAAAACAAAACCAAATTTGAATATGATGTGTTTTTAATATGATGTATGAATATATGCTTTGGTTCCTATGATCATTTTTGTGTGTCCTTAATATTTAAAAAGATACACGATTTTGTAGCAGCGTCCCGATTTTGTTGCTATTGTTTTGCGCAACACTGTATGTGAAAAAAATTTTAAATATTTTAAACCACTCCATAGTCAGTGGTGTTAAAAAGGCATGGCCAGGAGGAAATTAAAATTTTGCGACATTGTTCTGAGGAGGTGGTGTAATTATAATATGGGGTGAGGGGCCAAAATGTATGACATATATAGGGACGACCCCAAATAAGCATAATTTGAACTATCACTTTTGTATAAAAAATTGAGAATATGTAAGAAAAGCTCCAAAAATTTAGATAATAAGAATGCAGAGTGGAAAGGGAAGGAGGGGGGTCAAGATTTTTTAACAACGTTTGACATAAATAAAAAATAGTTTTAGGAAAAAACGCAGCATGTTTCGATTATTTTACAACGAAAACTATTATTTTGCTGTCTTACTGAAAAGTAAGGAATGACTTAAATCTTACTTAACAAGCACACCTGTTTTTTTTATCCTTAATACAGCAATAAGTTGTTTTTCGATAAAAATATTTTTAAGAGTGTTCAGTTTTTATTTGAAGAAAGATAGATAATATATTGGGAATAAGCTTTTAGCTTAAAATTTATTTTTCGGGTGATAGATACAGGATGGGTTGTTTAAATAAAATATTGGTGGTGAAAAAAAGCCGTTATAAGCGAGAACAAAAAATGTATTGAAATGAGGGAATGAGTTTATACCATTGCAAA
The DNA here is from genome assembly GCA_963920525.1 of Dichetophora obliterata. NCBI lineage: Eukaryota > Metazoa > Arthropoda > Insecta > Diptera > Sciomyzidae > Dichetophora > Dichetophora obliterata. The sequence goes on along the minus strand of OY986436.1, from coordinate 205,479,969 downwards.
AACTTCGTAAAGTGAAAAATTATATTAGTGAAAAACAGAAATACAGAAAGTGTTGTTCAACTTGGTTTATTTGAGGAGTTCAATCATAAAGCGATAACTATTCAAGAGTGATGAAAAACATTTGATCGCTATAACATTTAACAAAAGAACGCTCATGTTTTTTATAATCACGAGTGGGGAAATTAAAGTGAATTGTACGCCAAAAGAATAATATTGATCCGAAGTAGTTTTAGCAAACCCTCTATTAAGCCATGTAGTTGTTGCTTGCAACTTATTCCATCAGTTACAGTTCTCTAGCACGGCTGCACAATGGGTTAAAGTGTTATCACTGTCAAATTGCAATATGAGGTTCATTTAATATTAATAATTGAAAAGTTATTAAATTGTTGCACAGAATGCACGCTCAAGACTCTTTAAGTTAGTATATCGAAAGGTTTTTATTCAAGCCAGTCATAATACTAATAATAAGATCTCTAAAGCTTATATCCAGCTCAACCGATTTTCGGGGGACAATCACTAATTGAGTTTTAATTATTTAAGTTTTTCTTACCTGCCTTTTTAAAGGCCGCTACACACTAATGGGATAAAGATTTTCTTGATAAAAGATTTAAAAGTAATTTCTTAACATATTGTGTTTGAGGTCCAGACAGAAAAATTGAAATAGTCTTGTTTGGTAACGCACTGACCAAATACCCGAAGTGCTGGCTCTTATTTGCACATTTGCGAAGGGGCTTCAAAGGCCTCATTAAAATACCTGGACGGAATTCAACGTAGTGCGATATATTTGATAGAGGATGAGAGTACTTCATTCTCTCTAACTTCTCACAGCCACCGACGCGATGTTGGGTGCTTAAATCTTTTTTACTTTAATATGTAGTGTTTAGGGGAAATACACGACCTGATGCAACCAGCTCGTGTGTTTTCTAGGTTTAATCGGATGATCCATCAAACCTATCTCTTTGAAATAATCTTAATGCTCATTTTATACAGTATAGAATTTTTTCAACCATTCGAATAAATAAAAATTGTAAAAACTATTCTTTCGAATAGTTAAAAACTTCGTTGGGTGTAAAAAAAATTATCATTGTGCGTATTACACGGTGCCACAAAAATGTAAAAATTTGATGCTTTTGGAAAGCTTCAGGGTAGAGGTTGTAGTCATGATAAAACATAACATTTCTGCGTACTTGGTTTTTCGCATACACCCTCCAAATCTGGATACATGGTCAAAAAACCAATTTTTGATAGGTACCTGTATATTTCATAACTTTAGTACTGTGTTCATCCAAGAAATTAAGGGCTTTTAAATGGTATGTAAACAATTTTAGTGTCAAACAAATTGTCAGAGTTATAGTAGAAAATATTCGAAAATTTTGTGTTATTTTCTGCATTTTTCCACTTTAGCAACATTTTGTTGACGATTTTTGTAAAGCACTGTCCCTAATTAGTACGTGATTCTGAAACTTTTTTAATTCTGCGTTCAAATAATTAATTACTTTTTTATTTGGCAGGCTCATTCCTTTTTTATTTGAATTTAAGCAACAACACTTCAGAACAAGATAACAAAAAAAAATTTAACGTTTACTTGTATCTGACAGAAACTTTTTGTTTGATATTTTTTTAAAGTGTTTTCAAAGATAAACCGAAAAATTCGTCATCGACGGTTCAAGTAAAATTAATTTCAAAGAATAAATATCCCTTTTTTTAAATTTTTGTAGGTTTGAAAGCTGTTTTTTGACGCATGAATTATACATGTACTTATCAGAAATCGGTTTTTTGACCATGAATCCAGATTTTGAGGGTGTATGCGAAAAACCAAGTATGCAGAAATTGTACATTGTATCATATCTAAAACACCTACCATGTCTTATGCCAAAAGCATTTTCAGTGTGTCACCGTGTTATAAATAAACACCTAACAAGGTACACTGTAAAAAATAAAGCTTTTTATTAGGTGAAAAAACTGTCTTAAAGTAAGCTGCAACAGCTTTAAGAAAGATTTCGCTGAAATTTCACTGGCCTTTATCTGCTGCAAACCAGCATCCAATACTTTCTTATTTTAAGGCAGTTAAATTGTAAAAGCAGCAGTAGCTTCGATGAATTCCAGCCCTTATTGTTAGTAAAAAAGCAGCCTATACGTCAAATTAATGTGAGCCCTGCTGAAAATAAGTGTAACACTGCATGATTTTTAACAGGCATGCATAAAAATGTTGAATTTCAACTTCCTACTGTCTGAAATTAAGGCTGCATAAACTGAATATAAAGACGACGATGAAATTAAGGCTATTGATTATTTTAAGGCAGTGTTTAAAATAAGACTTAGTTTTTACAGTGTGCAAAACAAACATCGTATCACATTCGATCGGTGTGAAAAATATTCCCTTTCGAATATTAAATTCAAGCACTTTGAACGCTGTAGTATTCCCTGGAACACCGATCGCTGAAAAAATTCTATACAAATTTTTAAGAGTGTAAGAAATGGCATTTTCGTTGGATAGGCTGCTTTCTCCGCAACCAAATGACGTCATCAAGATGTATTAAAGAAGATGGAAGAACTAGGTGACGTTTATAAAATCAACACCGTAGTGCTGTCCAAATCAGACGAAATGAAGTCATGCCATACTTTGAGTGATAATCCAGTGAAAAATCCAATGTTTTGTTACTTGTTTTTATTGGTTCGAGATTTTGCCGATTTGTGCAAGTTTAATATTAATAATTAATCACAGTAAGATGATGCAAAAAAACATGGAAGGAAAGGATATTTTTCACCGTAAGACAAAAACCATAAAGTTTTTCACGTAAAAAAACCTAATTGTATTTATATTAAATAAATGAAAACGCCTCAAAATACATTGCTTAACTTTACAACTAACTGTCTGACCAGAATAATGTTGTTGTCGTGTCAGCAGGCAGAGCGCTGACAGAGACAATGCAAACATTATGGGAGAAAATGCGTCAGAATACGACAACGAAAACGCCATGATAGAAATGTTTCTATTTCTATTTTGACTTTGTCGTTCTTGATAGCTCTCTCAGCTTCTCTTTAAAAATATTGCCATATTTTAACAAAACTTGAAGAATCTGTCAACTAATGTAGCGAGTAAACAGTGTTCCGACTCGCTCTAATAATAATAGGAGTAGCCTTCAGTTGAAAATGTAGTAAATTTATATGAAGAGTATTGCAAAAAGTAGTGAAATAAATGGAAGTGGAGTAATTATTAGTTCAATCGGAGTACGATGGGAACACTGAAGCAAGTTCAAGAAAACCAACAATGGCAGATTGAATAAAAGCAAAACGACAAAGCCAACGCTACAATTCCGGGCCAACTCTTATGCCGTTGTTATGCTAGCCAAACATGATTGCCGAACATTTTTTGTTGTTATTGTTTCACGTATAAAATGAAAAAATTAACTTTTTCTCATATTCATTTTCTCGCTCTCAGACCGAATATTTTGATTGCTGATTGAAACGCCAAACATGCCGAACTTTCCAGTGTTGGCTGTAGTATTAAAAAGTGAAATTGATTGTGTCTTCAAGTAGCCCTTAACATAACCAGCTAGGTAGCATGCCAGATATATGCAAACCATTTTGTTTAAGATATTATTATAAAAATTCAGAGTAAGTAATATTAGTTCGTATATTTTAATTCGTTAATTTTGTTTTCAATTATAAAACAAATATGTATAATAAGTACAAAAATGCAAATTAGGGTTGTGCTTTTTTGTGTTTTGACATACTATTACATATAATGCAACTGTGCCACCAATCATAGCATAACGACCAAACAAACACTTCAGCGAAGAGAATAAATTAACGAAAATGAACACCGAACATGTTTGGCTAGCATAACCACGGCATTAGCGATTCTCTCACCGACACGACAACGACATGATTCTGGTCAGACAGTAAAAAAAAGCCTAAAACTCCTTTCCCGACTACAAAACTTCCAAACAATTTTTTGTCCCACACAAAGGAAAAAGAAAAATAATGTGGCATCTCTAGAACGAAATTTGACAGCGCTACGGTGTCGATTTCAAAGACTTCCACCTTCATAAATACATCTTGGACGTCATAGTTTTATTTTAATTTTTTTCTGAGGCGACGTACACATTCTTCGTTTTCATAACATTTACCGTAGCGCACATTCTCACCGAGTAATAATTCCAACTCACATCATGACACGCTTGTTACATTGTTGCAGTTATAAATGTTTTGTTTATTATTATGAGGATAGCGAAGCTTTACTGAAGCCTTTACTGGCGTGTAATAATTCTTAGCCTAGCACCAAAACTCAGCGAGAAATAGTTCCGTGTAGCAATTTTTAATTTTTGTTGCATAAGCGTTCCCTTCTGCGTCCTGATATCGCCATAATTTTTTTTTGTCAAATTGAGACTACAGTCGTATCGTATATCTTTTATCGTAGCTCTTGTACTTAGCGAGTTATAATTGCATGTCACGATTCACAGTGTAACGAGTGCGGCCAAAAAAACCGTAAGAAAAAATCATAAATTAGTTAATCTAAATATGCATAATCATAGTTAAGAGTATTAATATTTCGAGTGTAAAAGATACTTTGCGATATCTTTTCAGTTACGGGAATGCCACTCTTGCAAAGTTCAATTGAAAAAATTATAAAATTTTTGTTTTTACAGTTTGGCACTGTATATTTTTTAATAAGACGTAAATTTTAGTAATAAAAGTATGCAAAAAATTAAATTATATTTATTTTATATGTTTAGGTAAAAAAATTAATTAAAAGCAAATTACAAAAAAGTTTTGTGCAACTTAACATAATTCTTAGAAATCAAAAAAAAAACTTTGAGAAGCAATGAAAAAAACGGCTTTTTTTATTTCAATATGTCATATAACAACTCTTTTTCAACAAATACCCGAAATTTGGTTTGCCGAAACTCAAAAATAATGACTTAATAACGCTTACTTTTCTGGAGCGTGTTTTGGACAAAATCAGCAATATTATATGAAAAAATATAAAATTTTTCACAAAGTTCAAAAAACAAAATAAGAAAAAAAAATTTTTTTATAATATTTTTATACGGTATAATCAATATTTTCTCAAATGTTCCCAAAGTTTTTTGACGAAATTCAATTATACTTCAACTTCAACATTACTCCCAATTTTGTGGAGCATGTTTTGGCTAAAATGAACAATTTTATACGAATAAATAACAATTTTCACAAAGTTTAATATACAAAATAACAGCATTTTTGTTTTTTTTTTTATATATTTTAATTTATCTATTTTCAATATTTTTTCAACATGTTCTAAAATTTTCTTTGCCGAAACTCAATTATAACGACTTTACGCCCACTTTTGTTAAGCATTTTTTGGTGAAAATATAAATTTGATATAAAAAAAATAAAACCAATCTTCAAAAGCTTTCAATTAAAAAACAAGATTTTTTTTTTAATAAAACTTTCAAAAAAAGACTATTTCTTAACATAGCCCTAATATTATTATTATTATTATTATTATTATTATTATTATTATTATTATTATTATTATTATTATTATTATTATTATTATTATTATTATTATTATTATTATTATTATTATTATTATTATTATTATTATTATTATTATTATTATTATTATTATTATTATTATTATTATTATTATTATTATTATTATTATTATTATTATTATTATTATTATTATTATTATTATTATTATTATTATTATTATTATTATTATTATTATTATTATTATTATTATTATTATTATTATTATTATTATTATTATTATTATTATTATTATTATTATTATTATTATTATTATTATTATTATTATTATTATTATTATTATTATTATTATTATTATTATTATTATTATTATTATTATTATTATTATTATTATTATTATTATTACTATTATTATTATTATTATTATTATTATTATTATTATTATTATTATTATTATTATTATTATTATTATTATTATTATTATTATTATTATTATTATTATTATTATTATTATTATTATTATTATTATTTATTTAGACAAATTGTTGACATTTAAGACTTAAATCTTTTACATGCCGCATATAAAAATAGATAACAACTAATTAAATAAATTATAATAAACTATTACTTTAATTACTAAAGTAATTATAAAGATATTAATTAAAAAAATTTCAGATTATTTTACTGAGTCATCATATAAAACGGAATACAATTCAATTATTCGAGGATAAAAATACAAAAGAAAACTGTTTCAAATATATATAAAAATTATTAAGATAATAATGCCAAAAAAAATTATATTGAAAGGAAAAAATTTTAAGAAAGTAATTAAAAATTAATTTATGTTTTAGTAAAGGATAACAAGATCAGAAACAGGAGTGATAGAGTTAAGAGAAATAGGTGAAGATTAAATGCTTAAAGTGGTTAGGGTTGGAAATTGTTTTAATGTTTCTTGGAAGTGAATTCCATAGTCTTATGGCACTAACGAAAAACAATCGGCTAGAGTTTAGGTAGTTATGCCTCGGAATAACAAGGTTCATGCTTCTGTTTGACCTACAAAACGTTATCTTCTCAAATAGATATCTTGGACAACGAGAGTGGATGACCTTATGTAAGAAAATGCAATTTCTTGCTTCAAGATAGCTGAGCAAGTTACGGCCTAATAACTGTTTATTAAAGGGTGTTATATGCTCATACCTCCGAAGATCATAAACATAGCGTGTAGAGTTGTTAAATGCAACTTGAATTTTGTGCATAGATCTCGAGTCAAGTTTGCTATAAACGACTTCCGCATAAGAAAATATTGGCAATAACAGCTGTAAGACAAGCTTCTTTCTAGTTTCAACAGGTACGAACGCAGCAGTCATCCGAAGATTTCTGAGAACATAATAAATTTTACTAACGCAGGAGTTTACATGATCTTCACAAGACAACGACGAGTTTATTTGGTAGCCGAGAATAGAAGCCTTTCTTACAAATTTTAGCTCAACGCCATTTAGGAAAATAGGGGGAACATCGAGATTCATATAAGGTGTTTGTGAAATCGGTAACATATACGATTCCAGCATATTAGCTTTGGCCCAATTTGCCACCAAATTTAAATCTTCGTTAACTCTTGCACATAAATCTTCAGAGAGACAATTGGGTCTGGACATATACAACTGCAGGTCATCAGCATAAGCATGCCTGGTTACATGATTGCATGTTCTAAAAATATCATTTATGAACATGGTAAACAGAATTGGGCCAAGAACTGAGCCTTGCGGAACTCCACTTCTGGTAGCTTTAAAAGACGAGAAATTGTTTTTTACCCTTACTCTTTGAGACCTGCCATTTAAATAGCTAAACATGAAACGAACAGACGTATCAGAAAAACCAAAGTTATGCATGAGTTTTCTACACAGTAAAAAATGGTTCACGGTGTCAAACGCTTTAGAAAAGTCTAACAGGCAGAGTAAGCTCAAATGGCCCATATCATATGGCACTCTAATGTCATCCAAGATTTTTACCACAGCAGAGGAACAGCTATGTCCAGGTCGGAAGCCCGACTGCAAATTATGTATTAGGTCAAAAGTATTTATATGGTGGACAATCTGTTCAGCCATGAGGTGCTCGCATATTTTGGACAACGAAGACAATAAGCTTATTGTACGGAAATCGGATGGTCCGCAAGCATTGGTTTTTTTCGCGATGGGAATAACAGTTGCTACTTTCCACAGATTAGGATAACTGGAAGTGGTAAAACAGTGATTTATAATATGTGCAAGTGGACTCAGTACATAAGGTAAAATATATTTAATAAATTAAATGCTGATGCCATCAACACCAGTGGCATTTGATTTAATTTTTTAAATACAACGTGCTATGTCCATTTCACTCACTGTGCTAAATTGAAACTCATAGGGACACATACTGAAAGGTTCATCAACATATGCAGATATAAAGGAGGCCGTAGATGTAGAATTAGTAACGAAATAATCATTTAGCAAGTTTGGGTTAATATCACACGGTTCGGTTTCTTTATTATATACACCGAAGCTCTTCAGGTTTTTCCACAACTGTTTAGATGGTAAAATTGGATTTAATTTTGACATAAAGTACAACTTTTTGGAAACTCTTATAGAATTTGTAGCTTCATTCCTGGCTTTTTTATCAGTTGCGTTCGTGATCTCGTTGGGCGTAGACGTGCGTCCGTCCGTCCCCGTCATAAATTTAATTTAATTTTATTAAAGCTAGTTGTTTGTCCCGTGGATTAAATGTTTTGTCGAGTGTCTCGTGTCTAAATATACACCGCGTACAAATTAAATGTTACCTGTTTTTACTTTAAAACAATTTAAATAAAATTAAAACTTGCTAAACAAACTAAGGAACATTAGTGCAAAAAGAAAAAATTATAAAAAAAACAACAATAACTTAAAGCAACATTAACAATAACAGCAGCTCCAATTAACAACACAACAGCAAAACCTGTTTTGCAGAGAGCCAGCCGCCAGCAGCAGCATTGACACCGTCGACAACATTGGTGTTTTTTTTGTCTGACCATGTGAGGGGCTTTTCTATGCTCCTCGCGGTGTAAGTAATTGTTGTTTTTTTCGGTTCCGTCAACTCCCCCATCCTTTCACATTAGTTACGTTTGTAAGTTGGGTTGCACAGTGGGCTGAATTGTGCTGAAGTAAAGGCATAACACTTGCTTCAGTACTTTTTATATTGCTCATGTTGTGCAGCTCTCTTGCAGCCGTAACTAATTACCTTGTATGCCCTTATTTGTTTGATTTTTGCATGGTGCGGAAATGTCGGGTAATTTTCGCATAGATTTCTGCAATGTTCGTGGACTGAGGGCGAATTTTTTCTCGGTCTATGTACATTGTACTCTACATAGGCCTCAAATAATGGCACTGAGCGAGACCCAGGTGGCCGAGGATGCAGATCCACTGGATTTTCACATACCTGGGTATCGCTTACTGCCATTGTTTTCTTTGCATAGGGGCATTGCCCTTTTTATAAGAACAGATGTAGCGTACCAGTGTGAGCGGAGTCTGAACGTGACCGATCCAGAGTTTAGCTCAATGTGGGTTAGGTTCAGGCTTCGCTCTCACTTGCTACATTTCTGCTTTATTTATAGAAGTCCGAATCTAGGAAGGGAGCCCACTTTTAACAAACTGGACTCTCTCTCTGATTCGATTACGCATATTTTGGGGTTGTTTCCTGACAGTGAGATCGTTGTAGCAGGCGATTTCAATGTCCACAACCCGGCTTGGTTACGTCACTCGGGCCCATTGACACCTGTTGGACAATATGTTGAGCTATTTGCTGAATCGAACCAACTGATTCAACTAGTGAAGGAACCCACTTTTTTCCCCCAAAGTGATTTGCAAAGCCATAATATCCTTGACCTTTTTCTGACTTCACATCATGAAAAATATGATGTGAGTGTCAACGCACCTCTTGGTAACTCGGACCATTGTACCATATCCGCTGTTTTTCCATATTCTAACCCCTGCACCTCTACGCCTAAAGCCCCGAAGAGGACTGCATGGTTTTATGGAAAGGCAAATTGGACTGCGTTAAATAATTTTTATAGCAGCTTCAATTGGAAATTATGTTTCGCTGATAGAAATGTGAATGCCGCGGCTGTCATGGTACAAGAAATTATTCTATTGGGTATGCGGTCTTTCATCCCCAATAAGATGAGAAGCATTAAACCAAAAGACCACTCATGGTTTAATGAGACTTGCAGGATTGCAGTCAGGTCCAAAGAGGAAGCTTTTCAGAATTGGCGTTCTAACAAGAATACTAATACTAAAAGACTTCGCATCGAGGCAAGGAATCGCTGTAATGCAATTTTAAAACGCGAAAAGTTTCTGCACGAAGCTCGCATTCGAGAACAGGTTCTTCTCTGCCCCAAAGGGAGCAAAAATTTTTGGTCATTTGTTAAAAGAGTTAAGAACCAGACATCGTCATCGATTCCAGCTCTTTTAAAAGATGACCAAATCTTCACTGACTCGGCTGATAAAGCGAACCTAATGGCTAGATTGTTTGCACAAAATTCCACTCTCTCGGATAGCAATCAGCCACTGCCCTTTGTTGGGGGTGGATCTTCTGCAATGCAGGAGATATACTTTCGAACGAGAGCAGTTAAAAGGGTCCTTACAAATCTCAACGTTAACAAAGCCTCTGGTCCTGATGGCATACCGCCAATTGTGCTTAAAATGTGTGCTTCTTCGCTGGCTCGGCCTTTGCGCAACCTTTTCAACATCTCCTACAGAACAGGAATATTTCCATCTTGTTGGAAGGTGGCAAATGTCCAGCCGGTACCTAAAAAGGGTGATGCCACGAACCCTGCAAACTACCGACCCATTGCGATATGCTCTACGCTTTCCAAAGTTATGGAGAGCGTAATAAACTTCAACGTTGTGAACTATCTGGAGCACAACCAACTGCTCAGTGACCGTCAATATGGTTTCCGTAGGGCTCGCTCTACTGGTGATCTTATGGCGTTCTTAACCGAAGAATGGAATAAATGCGTTCTCTTTTTCGGCGAGAGCAGGGTTGTTGCTCTGGATATTTCAAAAGCGTTCGACCGAGTGTGGCATAAAGCGCTCGTGTCAAAACTTGCTGCATATGGTTTTGGTAGTAATTTTGCTCGATGGATCACGTGTTTTCTCAAGGACAGAACGATTCGAGTCGTTGTTGACGGTATTTCGTCCGAGAAGCACGCCATCAACGCAGGAGTACCGCAGGGTTCAGTTCTATCGCCAACCTTGTTTCTGGTTTTTATCAACGACCTTCTGTCGTTGACGCATAACCCAATTCATTCGTTTGCGGACGACAGCAGCATTTGTCATTCATATTCATTCAAAAAACGCCCAAGCTCTATGGAGATTGAGAGAAAAAGGCAAACTATGAATGACACACTCCTTAATGATCTACAAAAAATCTCCGAGTGGGGTCTTGCTAATAGAGTAGAGTTCAATGCAAGCAAGACCCAATGTTGTCTGTTAACCCACAAGCGGATGGATTGCCCCTTAGCTCCCCTCAATATGAATGGTGTGGATCTAGTGGAATCAGCCGCTCTTGACGTTCTGGGCATATCGATCCAATGTGATCTTCGTTGGAATGATCATATTTTCGATGTGTCGAAAGAAGCGGGCAAGTGCCTAGGTTTTCTAAAACGGTGCAAAAAATATTTCACTTCAGCTGATCTTCGCATGATCTACACCTCATATATTAGGCCGAAAATGGAGTACAATTCGCACATTTGGGCAGGGGCTTCAAGATCTTATTTGGAGCTTCTGGACCGAATTCAACGTCGTGCGATATATTTGATAGGAGATGAAAGTATTTCATCCTCTCTCAACTCTCTTGAGCATCGACGTAATGTAGGTTGCCTAAGCCTTCTGTATAGGTATTACCATGGGAAGTGTTCAAGGGAGATACATGGCCTGACGCCACCAGCTCGTGTGTTTCCCAGGTCCACTCGGGCAGCTGTCCAAGCCCACCCCTTTACCATTGCATCGATGCCTAATAGAACCTCGCATTACCGCGATAATTCGTTCTTTAGTCGCGCGGTTAAGTTGTGGAATAGTCTCCCTGCGAGCGTGTTTCCCGGCAGTTTTGAGCTGTGCAAATTCAAAACAAATCTTCACCGACACTACTCCATCTATCCACCCTCCAACTAACTATCACCCATCTTCCGAATCAACACAATGCTTACGCATTTATAGGGGGCATCCCCTGAGCGTTGGTTCAGTCTAAAAAAAAAAAAAAAAAATAAAGGAGGCCGTAGATGTAGAATTAGTAACGAAATAATCATTTAGCAAGTTTGGGTTAATATCACACGGTTCGGTTTCTTTATTATATACACCGAAGCTCTTCAGGTTTTTCCACAACTGTTTAGATGGTAAAATTGGATTTAATTTTGACATAAAGTACAACTTTTTGGAAACTCTTATAGAATTTGTAGCTTCATTCCTGGCTTTTTTATATTCCTCCCAGTTTAATAAATTGGTATGCCGCTTCCACTTGCTGTAAGCTCTGTTCCTTTTTTAAGTGCTAATTTGACAGACTCAGTAAACCAAGGGCTGTTTTTGTTGGTAATGTAACGTGTGCGCAAGGGAACATGGATATCAAACAAATTATTTATGTTGTTTATGAAAAAATTTAGCTTTTCATCGACAGATTCAAAAAACCAACATTCTGACCAGTTTATTTGAGATAAACTATTAAACAATGATGAAAAATCAGTGGACCTATAGTCACGATAACGAAAGGAGGTCTCAGAAGCAGTCCTTGTAAAATCAATATTCAACGTGCAATATTTAACAGATTTTACAGATATAAAATTTACTGATGTAGGATAATTTTTTGGTGAACTTTACCAGATTACTGATTTACAAAAGAGCAATTTGTAGCAAATTTTAATGATCTGGGATCATTTTTTTATTATATGCACCAGATTACTGATTTCGATTATATGGGACGTGGGTGTGTTAGTCAGCCGATTTGGTTCATTTTCAAATTAACTATTTACAGCTGCAAAAGAACTATAAGTTGATTATTTATGTTTCACAGTTGTACTTCTTAAAGATCTTTTTGTATCTTACAGCACTAATTTATCCTTAAATAAATACAAATACAAATTATGTACACCAAATTTCACTGATCTAGGATAATGTTTTGGGGAGCTATTCTAGATTACCGATTTCGGTTATATGGGAGGTGAGCGTGGCAATCTTTCAATTCGAACGAGATTTTGTGAGAACAATTCCTCTACCAAAAAACTCATTTTCACAAGATTGCATCATTCTTGATCAACTCCTTCTATTTTTGGCCACTCAGTATATGGGCTCGTTACACTGTGCGACATGCTGTAAAACTGTTGAAAGTCGTAGAGACTGATTTTTATTTAATCGCCTCTTAAAAATTCCTCATATTTTAAGGTTTAACTCTTTCTAATGGACAAAGCTATTTGGTTTTTCTAAATGTTATTTTAAAAAAACGAACAAGTTTTGCTGATTTGAAAAAAAAACTTATTCAGTTTTGCATATTTTGAGCAATATTTAGTGGCCTAAAATTTTCAAAATTTTTAATTTTCCTTACAAATATGAAATACTTAATTTTTAGTTAATATTATTTAATATTATTATATAATATTATTAATGTCCCATTTTTCGCATTTGTTTATTTAATTAGGTAATATCAAAAATATTGCTTATTTTTAACAATTATTGGTTTTTATAGTGCATATCTACCTATTTTAATATTGTGTAATTTTTTCACTATTCAACGCACTGTACGCGCTTTCGTACTTGTCCAAAGTTAAGGTAGCTAGTGGGTAGAGCATAATTTATGCTTGCAATTTCCATTTCAATTTCAAATAAGCAGCAAATTGCTGTAGGACCTTGACTTTTTTCCATTGCCCCATGCCACTCATTCCACATTCCCCATGCCACTACACAGCAACCGCTCATTTTCGGTTGCACTTTTGGTGTTGCCTACTTTTCGGCTGACATGCTAATGTATCATCCTTAAATTCCTGCAATTATCCTTGTTTGCTTTGCTAACGTTGTACAACATGGACTTTATATGATGTTGCTATTGAAAGGATTTCAACCTGTCAGGGTGTCAACTTGAATGGTTTTGCTTTCCATTCCTCTGTTCCTCCTTCCACCACACCATTCAATGCCTCATTTGAGTTGTTCCAACTCTTTTACATTCTGTTTGCATGCAGCTTTTGTTGTGCTGCACCGCTTTTGTTTGTTTGTTTTTTCTTCTTTTGTTTGCTCATTCTTACAACATCTAATATTCTTGAAGTATCATCGTGTTCACTTCCGGTTCTGGTTGTGGTCATGCAAGGCAAACAAATTGTTTGTTTGTCTGTCTCCTCTGTCTAGTTGCTAATGACGATAATGAAGATGATTATGATATTGTAGTTGTTGTTGTCTTCAGGAATTGTTTTTGCTGCATTTGTCATTTTATTTCAGAACACTTTCTAAAGATGTTTATATACATAGATAATGCATGAAGACGTTAAAATTTTACGAATAGTTATGTTTCTGTTTGAAACATCTTCAAATAGCTCAAGATGAAAAATAGTAATTGTAACATTGAACTAATTTAAATGTAAAGTGTATTCATTAAAATATAATCGCTTAAAAGGGGAAAACCGTTTAGAAATTTCGAATATTCGTTTTGTTTTATATTTCGAAATATTAATATACTAGATGAGCTGGCAGACGTTGTTTTGTGCCTTCCATAAATATGGGTGCAGTTTTATATGCCATGTTGTGTCTCATGACCTTAATCGGTAAAGTCGTACAGAAGTTATGCTATCACAAGCAGGCGTACCAACGATATTGTGGATATAAATGATAAATTTTCGTAAATATCTCCACCCCTGCGCAACCTACCTGGTCCAAATTTTGTCAAAGACTTCCTTTTTATGTAGGAAATATATGGTGCGAATATATATTGAGCTGAATATGTCCATAAATGGGGAAATCTGACATAAAGAAAAACCATCCTTAGCACCACACGAAAATGCGGTGTGAATTCAAGGTAGAGAGCTTCAGTGGTACGGCCGTGATTCATACTAGGGAGTCCAATCCCGGAAGCTTTTCTCGATCCCGAGACTATCAGGATTGATCCCAGGATCCCGGGGTTAGCTTTAAGAGGTAAACAATTCAAAACGTTTTTAATACAATATATAATTATTTATTACTTGAAATCAAAAAAATGTAAATTAATTCATTTATAAAGCAACAAAAACAAAACACAACACATTAAGGGTTTTCACAATTGCATTGCTTTCAGTGTAATTAAGAAACCCCATGGTTATGATACCACACTTTACCAAGCGGATTTTATATTTTTTGTTGTTTTACATGAAATCTCTTAAAATAAAAAGTGTGGTCATTTTAATTGGTAGCCCAATGATATGTTTAACGAACGCTGTTTTTAAAATTCCATAAACAACTGATCGGTTGCCAGTTATTTGCTATTTGCAAAAATGAAAGAAGCTCAAAATCCAAATGAAACTTTTTTATGCCATATATCAGAGTTGGGATTAGTGCACTAAATTTGCAGTTTCAGCTGACATGTACTGATAGTGTAAAATTACTCTCTATCTTCTTTTATTTTTGACTGTTGAATTGAAAAATAAAAACCTCACTATACATGAGTGATAGTGATAGTGAAAAATTTCTCACTCACTCAGAATAGTGGAAAAAAATGTTTACAGCTTAGTGGAAAATTTTTTGTTTGCATTAAATAAATAGTGCAAAAAAAAAATACTTGCACTAATAGTGGTACAGCACAGAAAGTTATCACTCAATTGAAAGAAAACAGGAACAGCTTACTTGTAGTATTGAGTATTTAAATATTACACCGAAAATTTTTTTCTATGCTATTCTTTGTAAAATATAAAAAAATTAAGTAAAACAAGAAAAATAAGCTATGCTAAAAATTATTTGCTGTAAGCAATTTAACTTTCATGGAAATATTATTTTAAATAACACCAATTTTATATAAACTGTCTATTTGATCCTAGCTTGGTGATGCTCATTCAGAGATGTTGTAGTTTTCTTCGTAAACATATATGACCAAAAAAAAATATATGGATCGAAAAAAGTTGTTCTTAATTATAGATTTTTTTTAATTCGTGTCTAACTGAAATAGTTTGAAAACCAGTCATATTTGAAAGTTGAGTGGAAAAACTTACAATTGCAGCTTTCATTTAGTGGCTGTTCAAATTAGGCACTATTTGAGTGTAGTAGAGATTTAGTAACTATCACTCAATTTAGTTATAGTGCAACAATATAACACTACCACTAAAATCCCTTATGATAGTGAAGAGTTGCTTCACTTTCACTAAGCTGGTAAAAAAATAGTGAAAAATAGAATCCCTTTCAATATATTTTAGTGCTAGTGAAAGGCTGAGTGCACTCAACATTTAGTGCACTACGCCCAACTCTGCCATATATCAATAAAATATATCAAATTGGATAGTTAACTTATTTGCATAGTAACAAGCTATAGTGAAGGTTTCCAACCACAATTTTTTTTTAAATGGTGCTCATAGTACCACAATAACACACAATTGCGACAATACAATAAGGGTATTGTCAATGAACACAAAAAAAAAATTAAATAATATTAATGACTTGCAAATTGTGTTAACTTAAAGAACAAAAAATTAAAAAAAAAATAATAAAATACAACTGCACTGTATTAAGGTATTATTTTATAAATGTTAAACATGTTATTTTTGTTTAACCTTAGTCCTACGTTGAGAAAAAATTTTAAAATCCACGTTGAGGTGCAGATGAGGAAGTGAAGTTTTTAAATATTTTGAAAAAATTTATAATTGAGATACTACAAGGAACATGATTTTGGTCTACGCGTAGCATAAAATAAAAATCATGTAAGCTTGCTTTTATCCCAAAACAAAACGGTTTTGGAAATATATAAAAATGAAAAAATATGTAGTTTTCTACACCAACGTAGGACTACGGTTAAGGCAAATTAAGGTTTAAAATAAATGTTTTGTTTTTATTGTTTTTAAGGTTATACATTAAGCTGATCAACGCGCCTTATTTTTCGTTGGAAAGTTTTGTTCGGATATTATTATAAAAGTAACGCGCTGTTTAGAAGCACCGTCCTGATTCTATTCTAGTTGGAGAAGTACGATCACGATTGCCTTCACCACAACAGAAAATTCTTTCCTGAGTCAGAATATTTGACAAGTCTGAAATACATAGCTGACCTCCCGATGTTGCAAATACTTCTGAAATTTTGCAAAGTCTTTGCTCCAGTGATTCACAGTCATCGTCCTCACAGTCTTTTTCAGCCTAAATAAAAGGTTTTTCGAAGTCTTTATTCATATCAACATAAATTGAAATGGTTGCATTTACATAAATATATGTAATAGATATTTTTTATTTAAAAATCCCGGGATCCCGCAAAGAAAATCCCGGGATATATAGGGGCTGAAGTCATCGGGATTTCGGGATCCCGGGATTGACTTCCCTAATACATATGTACCAACGTTTTTATGTATTAAAATCGAGAGTATACTGGCCAGAGAAAAAAATTAAAATATATAATATTAACGGAGTTATCACACATGCAAGTAAGTCTCTAAATTAATCGTTTTATCGTACTGAAACTTTGAAAAGCGATTATCTCGTAACTGCATTTTCAAAATCTGCTCATGCTGTGACTTAAAAATTTATTTAGCGGTTTGGCTGAAATTTTGTGTGGCTTTTTAAAATAGCACTATCGATTCGTTACATTTTGTATAAATAAACTACTTCTTGAGTATAAAAAATGTCGAAACAAATAGTATAAAATTTGAAATATGAAATTAAGTGCATACTAAATTTTTAATTTTACACTTCTTATTTTACATCATTTTATAGGTTTTACATCATTTTATAGGTCCTACCCGTGCATTTATTAGAAAAAGAAAATAATGTTTTTTCTGATCAATAAAAAAAATGTTACAACTGCAGCACTTTTGGAGCTTACGTCAGACGTCCGATAAAAAAAATTCACTTATCCACTATTTTGTCAAAAAAAAAAAAAATTTTAATTTTTTATATATTCCCAAATTCAGATAAAATTATGTTGAACCTTAAATCGTTTTATCACCTTTAAAAATACTGTTCAAAAATGACTAATTTAAGAACGATTAAAGAATTTTCCCCCTTAAGCATAGTACTCTGTTCAGTTTCATGTGAAATTTCACTCAATCTCCTTACAAAGTATGACAGCTGCGAAACAAGCGTGGAAATTTTCACAATATTTTCGTCAGAGCAGTATTATGTTCTGCTGCGTGAAATAATCGCAACATGTTTCTGAGCAACATTTTTTCACGACAATTTAATTGTACTGCCTTTTTATTTTGAATTGAAAAGAGAGATATCATATGAAATCTCCCAACTTATTCTCTGAGTCTCTCTGAGAAACGTTGCCATAGAAATTCCTCGCAACAAACTTTAAGTCAGAAATTTCACGTAACAAATAAATAGATGTTGCCAGCGAAATTTTATGCAAACGAACAGAGTACTAGGCTTTAAAGGTAAAATTCACTAAGCAAAATGAAAAACGAGATTTATTAAAAACTATAAAATTCTTCTACGAAAGCGTGTGTTCGGAACAAATGCACACAATGAATTGAATAGAAGGCAGGTCTTCAGAGGCTCAAAGGATAGAGAATTTGATAATGTTTGATTTTGTGGAAGGAAATAAAAGAAAACATCACGAGAAATCACTTCAGAGCTGCCTGAATTTTTTTTTCTGATTTGCATTTCAAATATATAGAGCTATTGTATAAAATATTTTCTTGAGCAGAAAGCCAGGAGTTGTGTTTTGAGCCACTCGCTTCAGATTATTTCTGTCCTCTTATTGAATTTTGAAATTAATTCGTTTAAAATAAATGCACCTTTAGTTTTCTATTAAAAGTCAACCTTTTAATATTGCTAGAATTTCTCAACCTCTTGGTAAATTTTTTTTTTTTTTTTTTGTTACTTTATGGTTAAAACTTTCAACCTATTTTCATTGACCAAATGAATGAAATAAGATTAGATAATTCCATGTCAAATTATTCATACAAAGCTCAAATATTGATACCTTTCAAGGTTCTTGCATTCAGGTTTCTTGGCAATCCTTAGCAACATTCATCCGAAAATAATCACCTTTGATCTATTTTTACAAAATCTCCAACATCTCAAATCCTACGTCATTTATTTTTTTTTAATTCTTGATTTAATCTCTATCATATTGGCTAGTACATTTTAAGACTGTGATAAAACAATTTCTTATCCAATCGTCTTAAAGGATCAATACAGTACTAAAATAAATCCAACACTTATCAATAGTGTGCAGTCTCTCCTAAACATATGTGTTGGTGAGAAAGAAGTAAGGAAATGGTATAAAATATATAGTTTTTTGATGTGTCCCTGCAAAGATATACACACAAGCAAAGAAACATACATGAATGCATATCATAGCTTTGAGTAAGAGCATCATGTTACCATAAAGGATCGTGTTACAATTCTAAGGACATTTATTTTTGTCGTGCTTTTTGTTGTTGGGCACTTCTTTGCGTTTGTGATATGGTATATATAACAAAAAAAAAAATAAACTAAAAGCCATTTTTTAAACATGTAAGCGTTGTCATAGGAGTCAGTTGAGTTGCATGAATGCAAACATGGTTGCATGCATGTGCTTGCTTTGTATGTGAGTGTAAGTCTGTGAATGAGGGATTGGGCAAAAAAGAGGTGTGGTGGTGCGCTTGATACTAAAGCTATTGAAACAAGCGACAGCCAACGTGTACGTAAATAATTTTGTAACTCTTGTGCTTGTTGGCTTTATATGCGTATCTCTTAAATTCTGTGTGTGTGTGTGTTGTCTGTGTATGTGTGAAGCTAGATATGAATGTGTGCATATTTGCAGTCTTGTGTGTGTTAGTGTTATTGTCTGTTGGTGTGCATAAAACTTTAGTTTCTGCTGCAATTTTTGTCTCTTCTTTGTTCTCGCTCTTGTTGCTTGTTTTTTTTTTTTCGTTTTTCCCCCTCCATTCAAGTGTTTATATTATATTTTAACAAAGCGGGCCGGAAGTTGCCACTAAGTGGTAGGTGTGTGTAACTGTGTTGTGTACATGTGTGTGGTTTTCATAAGCGTTTTCCTTCGTGGTGTCAGTCAGTTTTCTTCGAGCATAACGCTCCGGAAGATTTACCAGCCTTAGCTGAAATGTAGCTGACCTAAGCTACAAAATAAACATAACCAAGGCAAGTGCATACACACACACACACGCACACACATACCCTAACAGTTTATAGTCAAACATATGTTCGTGTTAGTTACAAGTGCTACGCTATTCTATAAAAAAAATAATGAAATGCATGACGATGACGTTGTTTGACGACTTGCAAGTTGCTTCAACCAACAACATCTTTTGAATGGTGAAAGTGACAATATTTGAGTGCATCCTTGCATCCTTGCATATTTCTTCATGTTTGTATTAGATGCTATGTGTGTATTTCAGTGTGTGTGTGTGTTAGAAGCTTGTGCTAGAGGGAAAGTAAATTATTTGCAATATCCTTTTTGAGGCGTGCAGGGATGTGCTGGCTTTTGCATTCTATAGCAGTTCTGAGAACAGGCGAGACAATATTTTGTATCGTTTTCTGAGGTGAATAAGTTGGTTTTACAGCTTTACCATTGGCTATGCCTTTTTTTGTTTTTTTTTGTTTTTATATACGTTCAGTTTTGTCTGACATGAGTATGTCCTGCATTTTTTATACACATGAAACACTAAGTAAAACACACGTTTTTAATACAACGTACATATTTTCGTGTTTGTAAAAATTTTTAAAGTGTAATTTTAAACATTTTATTCGTATTTTGTGCCGAATAAGAATGCATGCTGTATTTTAGTGACATGTTTCTAAAATTGAAAGCATACGTTTTAAAATGAGTGATTCGAAACACGCTATAAAAATGCCTTTTCCCAATTATATTTAGCATCTTTTACATACGTATATGATTAGAAATATTTTGAATTAGATATGCAGTGCAAAAAGTAAACAACATTCACATAGAAATGAAGGAGAGAGATAAGAGAAAGATTATACCCGATCAAGTATGTAATCAGGGACACTAACGTTTGTGATTGGACCTAATTAAATTGTTATAGAAAAGTCTGTCAGAACATTTAAAGTACAAACACAAGCTCAATTCGTTCCTCTTCAATTTCCAAAAGTAAACAACAGTGCAAGAGAAATAAGAGAGATTGCGTAAGACTTGATTGTTATTGTTATAAGAAACAAAATCACGTATGTGGCTACAACGTAATAAGAATTTGTTCACTTTTTTTATATATTGAAACAAAATACAAATTCATCACATTGCAGCACTCAAATCAAATATACAACTTTTTCACACTATTCAGCACTCATTACTTCTGCACACACTTCAGCAAATACTGCCTTCGATGGTATTATATTGGTTTTTCCTTTGGAGGTTTTTTTCGCATTATAAGAAATTCTTTAACAAGCTGATATACTTTTAAAGTCGGTATTTAAATGATAAAAAAAAACACTCAAAAAGTGTTTATGAAAGCCATTGGTTTAAATATAATAAATTTTTGAAACCGAGTTGAGAGTATTATAAAATTTTTCACTTTTAAAAGAAGTCATAATTGCTAGTAATTTAAAGGTATTTACTGCTTTAACATAATGACCTTTTTTTAATCTATATATATAAAATGGAATGTGTGTTTGTTTATTTGTTTGTTTGTACCTTATAGGAGACCAAACCTCTGGACCGATCTTACTGAAATTTTCACAGCATTTAACTGGGACTCTGGCATAATTAATAGGGTACTTTTTTCGACCACGCCCACTTTAACACTTTAAGTGCCATGGCTACACGTTTTCGTGCGACACCTAATCCTTCCTGGGGTGCCACGTCGTACGAAAACGTGCGACAGGCATTGTCTGGCCTTAGATATTGTCGTGCGTTTCTGTTTGACTATACAGGGTTTTTTAATGTGTTTCTAGTACCCTAATGTTTGCCCTAAATTTTGGTTCAAGTTTCATAGAGATATCTTCATTTTTGCGGTTTTTATGATAAAAACTCGTAGGTTCTTTTTAATTTTGAAAATTTATTGGAATTCATTCGATATTTCGGAAAAAAAGTATAAAAAAGATACAAAAATATTAAAATTAGGATATGATAATTTCAATTTACGTTAATTTTTTAGATGTGCATTTTTTGGAAAGCAATCAATGCACAATTGGGGAGTGTTGGGGCATTGCGGACAGTACGTAGTTGTCCTTTTGATATTCTTTCTTGCTTCCTTTCGACTAAATTTTCTTTTTGCTTCAGCGTAGCATAAAACGCATGCACGTCGGATGGTTTTATTATTTTCATCTACTCTTTTTGTGATAATATGTTTTGATTGCGATACAGGCTGCGGGGATGTGAGATTTAGTAGGTCCTTAGCAATGCGTTCACGGAATGTTCGTATATTAATGTTTTTATTCGTAGCTGCTTTATACACAGTAAAGGCATTTACCACGGAAAGTCCGAGTAAAAGTTCAATTCCCAGCTTTCGATACCATTTTAACCCTTTGCGAAGGGTATTTGAGTAAGAAGCCATTTGGCCGGAAAGATCAATGCCTGATTTCCCCTTATTATATTCTAATTTTTCTAATTCAAATCTACAAAAATAAAACAAAATAAAGAAAAATAAAAATAAAAAACAAAGAAAATAAAGAAAAATAAATATAAAGAAAACAAAAAAAGAAGACAAATAAAAATAAAAAATAGCACAAAATAAAAATAAAAACAGATATAATAAAAAATTTAAATAAATGTAAAGAAAAATGCGTAAAAAGAAAAAGAAATTAAGAAATAGCAAAAAAAATCGCGTCGCACATTTTCGTACGACAGTGATTTTTACGATTGTTATTCCGTCGTGCAGTGCCACGTCGTACGGAAACGTGCGACATAAAAAACCGTTATAAAATCCAAAATAAACCACAACATTATCCGGGATTGACGCAGAACTGAATATTTTCTACTTTTACACCAGTTTATAGCAAAAAATGTGCTTGGCACCCGGGGAAGGTTTTCGTCAAAACCCCTTGGCACTCAATGTGTTAACGCCCATTTTTTTAAAATTATGTAATTGCTCCCATATAGTTTTTAACAGATTTACTTCAAATTGTATACACATTATACTCCAGGCAAGGTAGAAATAAACATTTCTTACGCCACGCCCCTTTTCACGCCAAATATAAGTTTTAAACTTTTTGTTCTCTGTACAAATTTGTTCCTTCCGACGGATTATTTTTTATTTGGTAGTATATTGCTCTTAATACTGTTAACGTCGCCATATTACTATGAACCACGCCCACTTCACCGCCCCTTTTTTAATTCAAGTACTTACTTATACCACTAACAATGTTTGCTATACAAAATACTTTTTTGTAATATGTATTTACCTAAAGTTTTATATACTTTTTATCTACAGGTAAGGTAGTCATAGATTTTTTTATTACCAAATCCCCCTTTTTCGCCCCATTTTACCTTAATTATAATTAATCTGCTTTCAATCTATATATATAAAAATTAATGTCTGTCTGTCTGTTTGTTTGTTTGTTTGTGCTTTATAGGAGGCCAAACCCTTTGACCGATCTTCCTGAAACTTTCACAGCATTTTACTATAACCCTGGAAAGAATAATAGGCTATATGAAGTTGAAAGGGGCGTGGCAATGCCCATATAACCCAAAAATTTAAATCGCCATATTTTGGGCATTTTTTGATCTACGTTGATGCTATTTGGAACATATGGTATTGACATAATTAGGAATACGTACCAGGAGAAAAGTGGGTGGGACCACGCCCCTTTTTAGGAAAATTAAAAATCGCTATATAGTCTTAACTACTGGACCGATCGTCATTAAATTTTCACAATAGGATATTCTTACGAAATAATAAATTCTTGACTATATAAAGTTGTGAGTGGACGAAGGGGCGTGGCTTCGCCCATATAACCCAAAATTTAAAATCGTCATATCTTGGGCATTTTTTGACCAACGGCGGCAGTATTTTTATATATGGTATTGGCATGAATAAAAATACGTACCAAAAGAAAAGTGGGCGGAGCACGCCCCTTTGTTTGCGATATATTGGAGGCTGGACCTGATAACCGATCTTAAATTTTCACAGCGTTCAGCTTTGACTCACGAATACTTATAACATGATAATATTTTTCGACCATGCACACTTCTGCACCTACTTTTTTACTACGTTTATTAACGGCTTTACCACAAATTTAAAATACATATTAATTAATATGGTGGGGTAGCCCCATTCTCTTTCTTCCACCACTGTCTTGAAAACAGCTGATTTTATAATACTTGTTAATTAAAATAGAGAGTGGGGTAACCCCATTCTCATTCTCCCACAACTGACTGCGAAACAGCTGATTGTGTAATTGCTGCTTTTTGATTGGTCTAAAAATAAAAAGGGGGAGCATGAAGCAAATTACATGCGATTCAGTGCTGAATTCTAATTGGTTTACAACAAAAAAAGAGGCGAAGCATTGCAATAATTAAATTAAATAAATAAATTTTTGTAAATATATAAATACTTTTAATTTTATTTTATACGAGGGGGTAGCGAAGCACACCGGGTTCAGCTAGTATTCTGTTAAAAAACAATTTTGTAGTGTGCCTTTGAGATATTCTTTTATATGTGAATATACCCTGTGTTACTCCAGAACGTATATATACCTACTAGGCAGTCCAATCCCAAAAGCTTTTCTCGATCCCGGGACTATCAGGATTGAAAATCTCAATCCCGGGATTCGGGGATTAATTCGGATTTGAAAACTTGAAGAAGTAAATAATTCAAAACGTTTTTAATACAATTTTTTATTATTTATTACTTGAAATCAAAAAAATTGAAATTAATTCATTTATAAAGCAACAAAAACAAAACAAAATACATTAAGGGTTTTCACAATTGCGTTGCTTTCAGTGTAATTAAGAAACCCCATGGTTATGATACCACACTTTACCAAGCGGATTTTATATTTTTTGTTGTTTTACATGAAATCTCTTAAAACAAAAAGTGTGGTAATTTGAATTGATAGCCCAATGATATGTTTTACGAACATGGTTTTTAAGGTTCCATAAACAACTGATCGGTTGTCAGTTACTTTCTATTTGCAAAAATGGAAGAAGCTCAAAATGCAAATGAAACTTTTTTATGCCATATATCAATAAAATGTATCAAAAGGGATAGTTAATTTATTTGCATAGTAACAAAAAGCTATAGTGAGAGGTTCCCAACCAGAAATTCTATTTTTAAGGGTGCTCATAAGAGAGGTTTTTAACTATGTCACAAATACTGCAATACCACAATACCACACAATTGAGAATACCCTTATTGTTAATAAACACAAAAAACTTTAATAATATTCATGGCTAGCAAATTGTATTAATGTTAAAAACAAAAAATACAAAAAAATAAAATACAGAACAGTTTAAGGTAGAGTAGAGGGGGGTAATGTCGTGCACTCAACTTTAAAGTGCTCATAAAGCCGTACATGACAAGCGAATACAACGAGTAAGCATCCGATCGAAAGAGAATTTGGTTGGTAACATTTATGTGTAACAATATTCGTGTAGCATGAAATCGTGTTAGTAGAAATTAAAAAAAAAATGTGCACGACACTACCCCCCTCAAAATTTGTGGGGTAATGTCGTGCATTGTATTGTAAAGGTATCAGAATGTGTGAAAAACGATAGGTAGTGGTTCGATTCAAGAAGATATAGCATTATTGCTTATTTATTTATTATTGTTAATTATAAGGCAATATACACAAGTCCGAAATATGATCAAAAAATACAATTTTATGAAAAGAAAAGTGAAAACAGGCAATTTGCTATATGAAACACGGAAAGAATAACAATATTTTTTCAAAAAGTGTTTGACATTGAGAAAAAATTTTGGAAAATTTTATATTGATTGTAGCGTTTTGTTATGGCTTCACGACTCTTTTGGTACACTAGGGCGACCGCGTTTCCTTCCCTTTTCTTTTCTGTATAGTGCACGACATTGCCCCACATCAAATGCACGACATTGCCCCAAAGGTCGTTTTCAAGGTTGACTTCGACAAATCGGTAGAGAACAAAAACTTTTTCGATCACAATACATTTTTTTTTTCGGCGGAAAATTTGCTTTAAGAAAACACTTACCTGGTATATTTTCCTGCAAGACAAATAATTTTTCTGATCCGATAAAAAAACACTTTCGTCGTCCCGAGAACGTGCGATTTTTAAAAAAGTCGCACATATTGTCCTTACACATGGATATTGCTAGTATTGTATGTATGAGCTCTCTAGGTCAGTAGGCCCATACCTTACCAACGGCTGGTAAATCATTCAATTTTTTATGCTAAAAAAGCCAGTGCACGACATTACCCCCTGCACGACATTACCCCCTTCTACTCTATTATTATATAAATGTTAAACTTTTTTTCATGTTTTTCTGTGTTTAAGGCAAATTAAGGTTGGAACAGACTTTTCAAAATTAGATATTTTTGTTTTATTATTTTTGAAGTAATACATTAAGCTGATCAACGCGTCTTATTTTTCATTAGATATTTTTTTCGGATATTATTACAAATATAACTAGCTGATGAGAAGCACTGTTCTGATTCTATGCTATTTTGGGAAATAGTTGTACGATAATCGTAGGTTTCGATCACGATTGCCTTCACCACAAAATAAAATTATTTCCTAAGTTAGAATTTGTGACAATTTTGATAAACATAGCTGACTTCCCGATGTCACAAATTCTTCTAAGACTTTGCAAGTCTTTGCTGCAGTGATTCACACTCATCGTCCGAACAATCTTTTTCAGACAGAAGAAAAGGTTTTTCTAATTTTTTACTCATATCATCTTAAATTGAAATGGTTGCATTTACATTAATATTTGTAACAGTAATTTTTGATTTAAAAACCCCGAGATCCCAAAAAATTCCGGGATTTAGACGGGCTTAAATCGTCCGGGATCCCGGGATTGACTTCCCTAGTACCTACTAGCTGGGCCGACAGGCGTTATTCTGTCCTTTCGATATTTATCGCTAGGAGTTTGATTTGTAGAAAGTTTCTGAATAAAAAATTTGGAGCAAAAGAGGTTGCTAGCTTTGTTGGAAAATAATAGTGAGCCCCAAAAATTGTATATATTATGGAATAAAGTAGATAACGCCAAACACTCTTCGTACTACCATGAATAGTTTAGGAGTTTATGGCTGTTTACACGATCACAGCCCCAATCTACTAAATCTAATTGTAAATCTAAAACATCCAGGGACCCACTCAAACGAACACAAAAAATGTCACCAAAATCGGTCCATCCGTTTAGAAGGAGTTCAGTCAGTCAAACAAATGAGGTTGCTAGCTTTGTTGGAAAATACTAGTGAGCCCCAAAATTGTATATATTATGGAATAAAGTAGATAGCGCCAAACACTCTTCGTAATACCATGAATAGTTTAGGAGTTTATGGCTGTTTACACGATCACAGCCCCAATCTACCAAATCTAATTGTAAATCTAAACCATCCAGGGACCCACTCAAACGAACACAAAAATGTCACCAAAATCGGTCCATCCGTTTAGAAGGAGTTCAGTCACAAACACAGGTACAGTTTATATATATAAGAAGACTTATATATGGTCAATTCGGCCAAAAGTGCCTACTTACATCAGGGTTGATATTTTCGGTACAATTGTTTTTTTTTTATACAATTTTATATTTTTCCTACTTTCCTACTACCAAAACGTTTTCAGTACATTTTATTTCACTAAATAATAAATGCAGAATTAAGACATCTAAGTAAGCAAACGATTTAAAGGAATTAAAATATTTATCTAGTTTTGAAATTTGGCAAATTTTTTAAGGAATTATTTCAATTTCTCATTCGACTACAAATGTTAAAAGAATATTTTATTTTCAAAAATTTTTTAAAATCTAGTTAACTTATTTTGATTCCACACTTAAAAGCTAACAATTAAATTCATGTAATAATTTAATTAATAGATCACAAATAATTAACTAAAAGTATTTTTATATGGTTTTTAATGTGATTTTTCCGAATATTTTGAAAAATCAAGTAATCATCAAGTACAATCAATACATGTAATCAATACAATCAATCAATACATGTAATCATAATCAGAAATCGTGATTTGTAACCATGGCCATCCCTGACTGTGACCAACCCATTATTTGAGTTTTATATGATTTGACACTTGTTCGAATAAACTCGTCTGAAATATATGACGTTAAAGCGAAGGTATTTTTAGTTTTAGGTCAAGCCAGAAACTCTACCAGGGATTTTGTCTGTTCTAGTTGCCTCTTTCTTTTCAATCTTCTTCTTCGGAGTTCAACGCATTTGCCAAAATGCAGCAATGAATTGTGAGAGTTTTTTGCTTCCGCTAGAAAGCTAAGGTTTGAATTTTTACACAATTTAAGCGAGCTTTTTCGAAGATCACTGCCCTGTACTTTCTTGACAGAATATAAGCTTGAAAAAAAAAATTTAAAGTTCTTAAGGCAAAAAAAGCAGCTTTCTTCTTCATTTTTAAAAATATTGATATTATAAACGCCCATCAACAAAAAATTCTATTCAGTGACACTCCTTTCACTTCATTCCAACTTTTAAATGCTATGCTTCATTAGTGTTATAATTTTATAAACGAAGTTTGTTGCAAATTTTCTATGCGAGGCTTGCGTGACAGAAACTATTTTTTATTGACTCTTCACATGTATTCAAGATTTTTTACGAAGTTTTTTAGATACACTCGGAAAAAAAATCTGGTTCACTTAACCAAATTTTAACTAAATTTCAGGTTAAAATTTTCCAACATGAATTGTCAGGTTAAGATTATCACACGCAATTCAGGTCAATTTAACCTGTTTTTCTTGTTGAATGAAACTGACAAATGTAGTTATCTTAACCAAATGTTAATCAGTATATGTGGTCAAATTGAATTAAATCAGGTTTATGTAACCAAATGCTAGGTTCAAATGTTTTTACCTCAATCACCTACCTGCAAATTTTTGGAATTTTTTAACAATCACATCACGAGAAACAAAATGAAGACTAAAAACACACTTTTTGCCCACATCAGGGGCTAGAGGGAGAGCTAGAGCAAATGAACAATGGTCACATTATTTTTTTAGCCCAAATGACCACAGAATTAGATAGAATTAAAAACTTAAAGACATGTTCATTTCACCGACCTTATCCAGAGGTACCCTTTGTTACAAATTCTGCATCACTATATCAGAATCTATGTAATCTGCATCACTATATCAGCATCACTATGACAGCTGGAAGGTTTTTTTTTCACCAATTTTTTTTTTGAAATTTTCTACATTTATTTCTGTATACCAGATACGTCAGGTGAAAGTAACGTGGATCAGGTTAATACGATGTGATTAAATCTCCTAACCAAAATTGTCAGGTAAAAATAATATGGATCAGGTAAGAGTATTTTTCACTGAGTGTATAGATTCTGTTGATCTACGATGACTTCTTCTATTTCTGTTTTTTTAGTGTCATTTCTTTATTTATTTTTTGCCAACTTTTGTATGGGATGTTTATGTTTTAATGCAATGTTTATAAACCACTGTGTGAAGCCCACTTGGTCTCGTGCCAAGTTAATGTTCACTATTATACAATGTTAATTAATTTTAAACATTTGGAAAAGAAAAATTGTTTAGCTAGCCCAAATTCGACTAAAACAAAATAATTTTGGCTGACACTGTATGGATTTTTCCCAGTGTGCAATATTTCAGATGCTATGAACTAAATTTTCCAATTCATTCCCTATACCAGATGAAGTTTAGGATCTATCATATACTTAGAAAACCAATGAGTCCCTTCCCTTTGATATAAAATGATGAGAAAATACTGTAAAGTAGCTCCCTTTATTTACAATTTGTCCCAACTTTTCAAAAATATAAATCAGGCGGACTAATTTTTAATGATTAATACAGTTAAGAGTACATTTCAGTATGAGGATATTACTAAAATTGTTTTATAGTACAAAAATTACTTTCTATAAAAACCTGTTTTTTAGCAATATATATATATTTTTTTAAGAATAATTATGTCTACATATTTCTTTCATTTTCACAACATTTACTACATTTCCTAAACACAACATCTCACTAATCATAACTTTATGTCGTAATAATCATCAAATTTTTTCTCTTCCAAATTTGTACTCTTTTCCTTCAGGCAAAAACAACTACAAAACAAACAAAAAAACGATTTATTCAAAAGATTGTATCAAACAACTAAAATATAGCCATTAGGCAAAAGGATTAATATCTATCATCGGCAACAACATCAAAAAACAACAAAATAAGAAAATATCTATCATCTTGTCAAAAAGCGTGTTGCCAAATCTTAATGCATGCAAACTTATTCGAGAATAGTTGAACATTTTTTAAGTTTTAATATTCTGTTTAAATTAATTATAAAAGAAGAATTAAAGAAAACAAGCAAGACGGCAACATTGGCTAAAAAGGAGGAACAAAATTCACTTCAAACTCAACCAGTTAACATAATGTTAAGTTCGCTCGATGCTTTAGCTGGCAAAATATCACCTGGTTCTGGAAAGAGCAGTCCGTCCCAGCAGCAACAACAACAGCAACAAACCCTACCACAGCAACAACAACAACAGCAGCTTCAATCAGTGGTGCGCGTTAATGGCAATCATTTCAATGGATTGGATAGCAACTGCAACAAATTGTGTCACATCAATCATAATTCGATACATCCTTATCAGAAACAGGGCGTGCCGCAGCAGCAGCAGCACACGGCACAACAGCAGCAACAACAACTGCAACAACAACAGCATGAGTTTTTTCAACAACAACAATTGCAACAGCAGGATTTTAGTAGTTGTCTGAAGGAAAAGTGAGTAAATTATTTATATTAAATTTTTAAACTAATATCGACTAAGTGTTTATTGCTATTGACTAACTTTTGTGAGCTTGCGTCAGATACCTGTAGCTCAATTCCAAAAAGTTAACGATAATTACCAAGTAAGTAAGTAAGTAAATTTATTGAGTCTCTAAATATTTAACAATGAATTCTATAAAATTAAAGTATGCAAAACATAGAACTGAAAAACATTATTCTATTTAAATTTAAATGATTACTGCTTTCGCTATAGATATTTGTGAATAATTCATGCTTGCTCGCGACATGTCAACATAGTATCTTATGACGTTTTGTTACAAATATGATGACTTAAAAACTAAATTAACTTATACTAAAATTACACTAAACTTATACTAGACATACTAGACTTAATACATAAATATAATATGAACGTTAATCATTCATTTTGATTTTATAATTCAATTTAAATATTTTAAAATAATTAACCTCTATGTATAACTGTGTTAGCTTTAGCGTAGAAGTCCGGAAGGAGCAATGTAGATGAAGTAATTTCACGGTCAATATTTATTTATTTGTAATATTAACACAAAGTTCATATAACGCTTATTTGGATGTTCACATTTAAAACAAGAATGGAAACATTTTTCAAGTTTGCACTTCACATTTCCTACAATATTAAGGGTAGAGAGCTGAATTTTTGTCTATCGATGCACCAATTATTTATTTATTTATTTATTTATTTATTGATTTATTTATTTATTTATTTATTTATTTATTTATTTATTTATTTATTTATTTATTCATTTATTCATTTATTCATTTATTCATTTATTCATTTATTCATTTATTCATTTATTCATTTATTCACATATTCATTTATTCATTTATTCATTTATTCATTTATTCATTTATTCATTTATTCATTTATTCATTTATTCATTTATTCATTTATTCATTTATTCATTTATTCATTTATTCATTTATTCATTTATTCATTTATTCATTTATTCATTTATTCATTTATTCATTTATTCATTTATTCATTTATTCATTTATTCATTTATTCATTTATTCATTTATTCATTTATTCATTTATTCATTTATTCATTTATTCATTTATTCATTTATTCATTTATTCATTTATTCATTTATTCATTTATTCATTTATTCATTTATTCATTTATTCATTTATTCATTTATTCATTTATTCATTTACTCATTTATTCATTTATTCATTTATTCATTTATTCATTTATTGATTTATTCATTTATTCATTTATTCATTTATTCACTTATTCATTTATTCATTTATTCATTTATTCATTTATTCATTTATTCATTTATTCATTTATTCATTTATTCATTTATTCATTTATTCATTTATTCATTTATTCATTTATTCATTTATTCATTTATTCATTTATTCATTTATTCATTTATTCATTTATTCATTTATTCATTTATTCATTTATTCATTTATTCATTTATTCATTTATTCATTTATTCATTTATTCATTTATTCATTTATTCATTTATTAATTTATTCATTTATTCATTTATTCATTTATCCATTTATTCATTTATTCATTTATTCATTTCTTCATTTATTCATTTATTCATTTATTCATTTATTCATTTATTCATTTATTCATTTATTCATTTATTCATTTATTCATTTATTCATTTATTCATTTATTCATTTATTCATTTATTCATTTATTCATTTATTCATTTATTCATTTATTCATTTATTCATTTATTCATTTATTCATTTATTCATTTATTCATTTATTCATTTATTCATTTACTCATTTATTCATTTATTCATTTATTCATTTATTCATTTATTCATTTATTCATTTATTCATTTATTCATTTTTTCATTTATTCATTTATTCATTTATTCATTTATTCATTTATTCATTTATTCATTTATTCATTTATTCATTTATTCATTTATTCATTTATTCATTTATTCATTTATTCATTTATTCATTTATTCATTTATTCATTTATTCATTTATTCATTTATTCATTTATTCATTTATTCATTTATTCATTTATTCATTTATTCATTTATTCATTTATTCATTTATTCATTTATTCATTTATTCATTTATTCATTTATTCATTTATTCATTTATTCATTTATTCATTTATTCATTTATTCATTTATTCATTTATTCATTTATTCATTTACTCATTTATTCATTTATTCATGTATTCATTTATTTATTTAATTATTTTTTGTTTATTTATTTATTTATTTATTTATTTATTTTATTATTTCATCTATGGACAATTATCCTTACATACTAAGCAACTTAAATATATAATAAGTACAATGTTAATTAGCGTTTAATAACAGATTAATTGTATTTTTGAAAGCATCCTTAGGCATAGAAAAATCGCGCAAGTTATTATACATTCTATTTAAAGCAATAAGTGCCCTTTTCATTGGCTTATTAATGGCATAGTTTGATCTGTGATAGTTAATGTAAAAATAATCAGAATTACGTAAAGATTTTTGTGGTATGTTAAACGATTTTAGTTCAAGTAACTTTTCACAAATAGTGTTGTCATTTATCAAATCATAAATTATCGTAATGCTATGTAATGCCCTTCTACATTCAAGCGAAGATAGACCAAAAAACAGGTGACGCACTCTATAGGACGGAAGAAGCTCAGAAAAACTGTTAATATGCACAAAATAGGGCACCAAACAAATAAAGCATATTCAAGGCTAGACCTAACAAGAACCGAATATAGAGTTTTAAGTATGTACGGATCAGAGAACCCTGCACTATTAGCAAACGCTAGTAGAGACTGGGCCTTGGGGGTGATATGATTTAAATGAGAACTAAAACTGAGCTCGGAATCAAAGATAACGTTTAAGTCAGAAATTTCAGATATTCTTACTAGCACAGTGTTATCAAAAGTGTAACTAAATAAAACTGGAGAATTAATCTTGTAAAAAGAAACAACAAATCGTTTACTAAGATTCAGTGATAATTGATTTAGTTTGAACCAAGAAAACACATTAGCGAGATCTGACTGAAGACGAGTAGCATCTAACTAATTTTTAACTTTATCGAATACTTTCAGATCGTCAGCATAAAGTAAAAATTTGGCGGTATTGAAGCATTTAGAAACATCATTTATAAAAATAACAAAAAGTAAGGGGCCAAGTATACTTCCTTGAGGAACCCCTAAAGTTGCTAAAAATGAAAAAGAATAGGCATTGTCAATAACAACACGTGAAACTTTGTAAGAAAAATATGACCTCAACCAAGACAGAAAAGTTGAATGGAAACCAACCTTGGCGAGCTTGAATAATAAAATATCATGAGATAGTTTGTCAGAAACCTTCGATATATCAGAGTAAATGACATCAAGTTGTAGCCATTCCTCAAAAGCAGAGATGCAGTCATTTGTAAAAGTACTAAGATTCCTTGTAGTAGATCTCCCAGAGACAAAACCGTGCTGGTTTGGACAAATTGTGTTTTTTAATGTAAAGTAGATTTTATCTATAACGATTTTTTCCAAAAGCTTTGAAATATTGGTCAACTTAGAAATTGGTCTCTAATTTAGAACGTCATGTTTATTTCCAGCTTTGAAAACCGGTGTTATGAGCGAAACTTTCCATTTGCCAATGATAACACCAGCACTAAGAGATTTATTAAAAACTTGCTGAAACCAAGCGCTTTGCTGCCACGCCCCCGTTTTCAAACTCCCATAAAATAAAATCTTGCTTGTGTAAATTGTGTTCGAATACTTAAAAAAATTTTTAAAAACTTGAAAATTCTGACGGAACCAGCATCTAAAATTATGTTCGTTTTTAATGTGTGACAAAAAAAAATTGTTACAAAAAAGAAACGTCATGGATCATCCAGAATGCGTCGTAAAGTAGCTCCATACAAAATGTATGGGAAAATGAATTTTCTGCATATTTTTTTCGGGGATTTTTCGAGAATTTTTTAGGTATTCTTCTTGTTTGGCCGGAGACCAGTTCGAATTGGTATGAATCATCGAAATTGGTGCAGCCGTTCTTGAGTTATAAGCGTAGTAACTAACGCTACTCTCTTTTATATATGATGTTGGAGTTATGATGTGTTGTTTAGGTTTCATAGTTTCAGCATTTTCTTCTGAAGTAAAAATTATCTAAAACGCCAAAAAAAGGGATTTCCTTATTATTTATTGATATTATAATAAGAGACTTTTTATTATAAAAATTAATTTTTTGAAGCGAAGCTTTTTTTAATTTTAACAATATTTAATTTAATAAAAGTTATTAAAGAATCTATAGTAATAAAACTCATTTTCTGTTTGTTTGTTTGTTTGGCCTTTATACAAATCTAAACGGCTCAACGGATTTTGCTCAAACTAGGTATACATATTAAGTACATCCCAACTTAAAATGTTACATACTTAGTTTTTGCCACGCCCCCTCTGAAATTATTCAACTAACGGTAATTTTGTTATTATAAAACTTTTTACGATCGGAGATTTTTGTATATTTAATTTTAAAATTTTTTTGTTATTTTGACATCAAAAAAACTCACATATCTTCAAAATTGGAGAAATTTTTAGTACATCGACTTTTTCATAAAATATCGTTACCTAAGAATGAGAAAAAAACGACATGAAAATCAAAGATTGGTCTTTCGATGCAAATATCTCCGCTGTCCATTAATATATTTCATTCAAATTTTTTTTGTTCAAAAGTTCAATAAAACCACTTCACACAAATAGGTTGAACTGTACCGTTAAATCAGTGAATATATGTTTTATGAGTATGCCAAAAAAGGTCCAAAATATTGACTTTTTACTCAAAAAATGACTCAAAAATTGTTGTTGTTGTAAAAATGAAATCAATGAAAAACAGCACATCTGACTACCTTTCATATGACATAGCATTTATTTGCAAAAATTCTTCCAGCTAAGCGCAAAAATTATTTTACTGTTTTTGTCATCAAAAGAATTGTTTTTGTTTGATTTTTTTCGCGAAATTTATTTTTTGCAAAATGTTGTTTTTATATTTTTTACAAAAAAAATCGAGTCTCAAAAATAATTTCTGTGAAAAAATTACCCCAATATCTCTTTCCAATCAAAAGTTATGGCTAAAAATCTACTTTTTCATACCAGACCATTAATAAAAAAACTTAGTTTTGTGTTAGAATTCTCTATACAGTTCGAACGTCCCCATTTATCTCTAAGAATGCAGTTGTGTGTCTAAAGTAATTACGATTATTTTGGATTATATAAAGTCTTCTTTATAGTGATCTACTTATTATAAAATGCGGAAAAAATAGAGACTGAACACATTTTTTCAGCAAAAAAGAACTTAGACCATTATTTTTTAATATAATGGTGATTATTTTTTTTCAACCCATTTTTAAAAAAAAATAATTTTGAGCACTTACTTATAGGGTGGTCCCCTCTGTGAACTACACAATTTCATCAAATGAGTTGAGCTCAAGTTTCAAACTTTAATATTAAATGTGCATTAATAACGCCTACCTCCTATACAAAATTGATATTTTTTAGTTCCACAAAAATTACAGCAATGCCTTCAAATTTTACAAATAACTTTTAATGTTTATTTTGTTCTCAACGTTTGAAATTTGGTAAAATGAAACTAAAGCTCCGCCTAACTCCCATACAAACTGACGTCATCATAATAGCAAAACCTTAATAAATTTCACAAAAATTATTGTATGTATTATTCACCTGATATTTTATCCAAAAGATTTTATATTCAAAGCCTACTTCAAGCTTAAAATTTGAAAAATTTCAACTAAAACCATGCCTCATATAAAGTGAAGTCATCGAAATAATAGTTCCTTGCATGCTTTAGCTCTATTTTTTATCAAGATATCAGTGTAGAGATTGGGAAAATGTAATAATATTTAAAAAATTCATATTAGCCTTGGAATGAATTTATTTCGAAAAGTTTTGAGAAAAATTCAGCTAGTTTTACTCGTACTATAAAAACTTCTTACAAAGCAGTAACGGTCTGTAACGAAGCTTCTTACACTTCTTGTAATTTGTTTTGTTGATTTGCTAGGATGAAAATCACAAAATATTACAGATTCAAAACGACAGGTGGCAGATAGGTGGTCGGGTGAAAAAAAATAATAGACGCAGTTCATACATTTGACCCTTGTAGCGATCAATTCTGGTAAAAAATAAATAATTTTTTACATTTTTCATTACTTCTTCTATGGGAAGCCTCAAAAGGGAGGCGGATAGTGAGTCAGTGAGCTCAGAAGAGATTTAGGGGTGCCAAAATAATAGAGCAAATTTATACATTTGAACCTTCTAAGGGTAGTTTTAAAGAAGATGTGAACTATATTTGACATTTTTCTAGAGATAGCGATAAATTAATTATTATTAAAGTACACACACGAAACAAATTTAACATGCATTTTAGATGCCTTGCCGATGTCATGAAAGCGTTAATTAATTCCATATAAATTGATGTCATGTTTTTTTTCTCACTTATGGCGTTTTCGTTTCTCAAAAAAATCCAACATTTTTTCTGCCCTATCTCGAAAATGTTCTCAAAAGTATAAAAAATTAGGAATTCTCAAAGATGGCAGAAAGAGGGAATAAAAAATGCAACATTTTTTCGAGAAACGAGAACGCATTTGTCAACGCAAGTGTGGTCAATTGTTAATATTTCCTTCGCGCTATTAAAAAAAAACAAAACATGTACCAAGGCATACACATCAACAAAAAAAATACATCTACTTAACGATGCTGATGACAACGTGCAGTAAGCAGAAGCAACATTTTTGTTCTTTTTTACTATTTTTGTTTTTTTGATAGCTGCAAAATATGTATGTCGGATAGCCAATACATAATCCTTTTAACAGATTATTGTGATCTGTTGCAGCAGCGCTTCAGCTAATACATAATATGAAATTAACCAACTTTGCTTAAGAAAGTAGTTTGGATTGGTGGGTAGCATGTAGAACTATAAATCGAAGGGGTATGAGTGCGATACACGCGGGGTACACAGAAATATTTTTAATATTTTATTTTCTTGTTGTAATAGAAGCAAACATAAAGCAACATATATTCTAATCAAACGGTGTCGGAAAAAAGTGCTGTTTGAAATTATACTCAAGCAAATCACAAAACGAGGCATAAACAAATCTTCGCTTAAAAAAACAATACTCTCCATACAACAGAGAAAGGGTCCTCACATAAAAAGGAAACAGTCCATGACTAAGTCAGAAAATACAGTGAAAAATCAGAGCACTTCACAATATTAAAAGAGCCTGATTCTGAATTTATTGCCCAGTAGAAAATTGGACCATTTTTTAAATAGTTCTGATCTAGTTCCGAAAAGTACCAGTACTTGTCCCTCTATGAACTCCTTTACGTCGATCGAACTGACACTTTTTACATGTTGATGTCATAGGAAAAGACAATTGTACTCAAAAACATCTTTTTCCCTATATTTTAAATACTGCATCACTTTTAATGCATCACGTAAAAGTTAATGCACTTATTTATTTTATGTAGTTACTTTTATTATATAATCCCAGAAAAAAAACAAAACAGACCTGCTGATGGAAGGAATGTGGCAGGTTGTAATTTTAATGCTAAGAGGTATATTTTTTTAAATGTTAAAAACTTTCCCTTAATTTTTAAGTGAGGTGCATTATTATAATTATTACTTATAAACAAAAGGCATTAGTACAGTAATAACTAAGCTTTTTTATAGCACGACATAAATACATTCAATACAGGGTTCGCCATCTAACGTTTTTTTTCAACTAGTGCTAATTTCGTGAATGGTAACACTTAGCTCATGTCTGATTCGACAGATAATTAGTTTTATCCTTCCGCTGAACGAATATGGTTGTGTATATGCTTGAACAGCGCTGGGAAATATTGCGACATTACTTTGAAAATCATGGTAATGTTGCAGAATGTGTGCGAAAATTGCGTACGGATTTTGGAAGAAGAGAAGCACCGTCAGCTCTGTATGTTCGTTATCTTGTGAAAAAAGTGAAAGAAACTGGCATCCTCATCGATAAACCAAAGCGTGAAAAGCCAAAAGCAGTGCGTACACCTGAGAATACTGCTGAAGCGCCATCATCATAAATTCACCGTCGTTCTCAACAATTGAACATTTCGGAGACATCATTGAGACGAATTTTGCACAAAGACCTTGGTATGACGCCATACAAAGTCCAATTGGTTCAGGAGTTGAAGCCAACTGACCATCCAATGCGTTTTCGCTTCGCTAAGTGGGCCTGCGATCGACTTACAGAAGATGCCGATTTTGCCTTTCTTCAAAGAAAAATCATCTTTTCAGATTAAGCTCATTTTGATCTTGGCGGGTATGTAAACAAGCAAAATTGTCGCATTTGGGGCACAGAAAACCTGCACGCATACATTGAAAAGCCGCTGCACCCAAAACGAGTCACTGTTCGGTACGGATTTTGGTCCAGAGGCATAATTGGGCCATTTTTCTTCGAAAATAAGCAAGGAGTGGCCGTTACAGTCAATGGCGATCGTTATCGGGCCATGTTGAACGAATTTTTGTTCACAAAAATTGAAGAGGGGGATATTGGCAACATTTGGTTTAAACAGCACGGCGCTACGTGCCACACAGCCGAAGCTACACTCGATGTTTTGCGCCCTGTTTTTGAAGATCGCTGAAGACCTCGGAGCTGCGATTTGATACCGTTGGACTATTATTTGTGGGGTGCCCTCAAAGATAAGTGTTACGTCGACAAGCCAGAGACAATTGACGCTTTAAAGGACAATATTCGTGAAGCCATTGGTGAAATACAGCTGCACACAATCGATAATGTGCTTAAAAATTGGATCGATCGTGTAGGCTACTGCATGGCAAGTCGAGGCAGCCATTTGAATGAAATTATTTTCCATTATTAACCGGAAGGATTGTACTTTCAAATAAAAAAGAAATTGATAAAATATTCAGTAGTTTTTTCTTTATAGACTTTTCAAAAAAAAAAAGTTATATGGCGGACCCTTTATAAGTATTATAACAACTGTACCATAATAAAGTATCATGTTTGCTAATGCAAAATTCCGTTTATTTTAAGGAACAACAACTTCAATATTTAAATGATTGTTGTAATTATCCGACACTTTGTGTTTTCATCGAAGCACTTTTGATAGCAACAATGATGTTTTAAAGAAAATATTCGTTATTTTTGAACCAACGCACACGTTTATTAAAATTTAATTAAAGGTATTCATAGACTTAAAATTTAATGAATAAAATTAATGATTACGTATAATTTAATGCAAAATTTCATTAAAGTTTAATGAATAAAATCATTAAAATAAATGAAAAATTCGTTAAACTTTACGAATATGTTCGTTAAAATTTCAAATACATTCAAAAAATTTAATGAACAATATCATTAAAATTAATGAAAAGGTCATAAAATTAATGAAGAAGTTCATTCAGATTTTATTAAATTTTAATGGAAATTTTGAGTAAATTTTTTATTTATGATATTGTTGAAAGAAATGGTGGAATATTTGCACACCTTACCTAATAAATTTAAATGAAAATGTATTGTTTTAATATTCAAAATTATATATTTCATACATTTTTATTATTTTATTAATATGTTTACAGTCTTGAGTAAAAAAGGCAAATCATAAGTGTTATTTTATTACATAAACTGAAAATAATTAAAAAAATTGACTGACTCGCCTGCGCTAGCAATGCGATCGGCTTCGTTGGTAATACACTCGTTGGCAACACGCTCGTCGGCTGCACAGTTCGGAGTGCTAGCGCTCATTTTTGTTTTTGATTGCTGCAAACATTTGCCAATAGTTTTTGTTTTATAAGACTCTAAATCAGAATGCTTTTTTTTTGATGTCTTAACACCACCAAACAATTGTGCACAAAATTGACAACGCAACGTGTCCTTTTTAGAAATAAAATGCAGGTTTTTATATGTTTATTTATTTATTTTTATTTTATTTTATTTTATAAAAAAAAAAAGAAGCTAACATCAGTACACTTAGAACTATGTTCTTTTATAGTACAAAAATCATTT
Organism: Dichetophora obliterata; assembly: GCA_963920525.1. Lineage (NCBI taxonomy): Eukaryota > Metazoa > Arthropoda > Insecta > Diptera > Sciomyzidae > Dichetophora > Dichetophora obliterata. The sequence continues at coordinate 205,439,429 of OY986436.1, read as the reverse complement.
AGTTTAGTTAAATAAGAATTTAATTAGATTAAATTAGATTAAATTAGATTAGATTAACATTATAACAACCGGGCTTAAGATTTAATATTTAATAACAGACATTTAACAATACTTTTGATTAAAAAAGAGTAAATACATTAATAAAGAGGAAAAGAAAAGGAGAAAAAAGAGAGAAAAGAAATAAAAAATAACCTTTTAAATAGTTTAAGCAAATTGCAGATACTATGGAGTAGAGAAGAAAGTTAAGATAGATTGCCTAAAAGTACCTCTCCTAGTTATTTCTCTTAACCATCTAGGTAGTGCATTCCAGAGTCTAATGGCGTTAATGAAAAACAAGTAAGAGGTGTTTAAAGTATTATGCCTGGGTATAATAAGAATATGACTTCTTCTAGACATACAAAACCGTAATTTTTCATAAAGGTAACGAGGCGATTTTTCATGAATAAGTTTGTGCAGGTATATACAGTTTCTTGCTTTGATGTATGATGTTATGTCGCAACCAAGTATTGAATTTCTAAAGCTAGATAGGTGTTCATATCTTCGTAAACCATAAACATAACGTGTGGCATAATTAAAAGCTATTTGCAATTTTAATTGGGAAGATGAGTTGAGCTTACTGTACACTGTTTCAGAGTATGTTATCAATGGTAAAATTAATTGTATCACCAACTTTCGTTTTATATTTACAGGAGTTACGCTAGCAGACATTCTCAAATTACGTAGGACATAATAAACTTTTTTCACTACATTGTTAACATGATCAACACAGGACAAAGAAGAATTTATATAAAAGCCAAGATTTACAATTTTTGACACAACAGCTAGCTTATTTATTCCAATAAACAAATCAGGGATATCATTTATACAGGTTTTGTGCTTACAAATAGGCAGGACATATGACTTTGATGCATTTAATTGCAGACCATTGTTACTGGCCCACTCATTGATGCTGTTGAGATCTTCATTCATTCTACAACAGAGTTCGTCAAGATACCCTGTTCGTCGTGAAAGATAAAGCTGAACATCATCAGCATATGCATGAATAGATGCATGTTTGCAAACATTAAAAATATCATTTATAAATATTGAAAATAACAGAGGACCAAGTATGGAGCCTTGTGGAACACCATTTAATACTAACTTGTACTGAGAGGACAGTTGACCAACTTTAACTTTTTGAGACCTATTACACAAATAACTGGAAATTAGATTGACAGCACTATTACAGAAACCAAATAACGTCTTAAGCTTATGACACAAATACTGATGACTGACTCTATCAAAAGCTTTAGAGAAGTCTAGCAGACAGAGTATAGTCATAGAACCCGCATCGTATTCAGGTCTTATATCGTCAATAACTTTCAGAACAGCTGAGGAGCAACTATGTCCAGCTCGAAAACCAGATTGAAAGGGGGATAACAGGTTTCTGCCGAGTATAAAATTATTGATTTGCTGAGCCATGAGTTTCTCACAAACTTTTGAAAGAGGCGGTAAAATACTTATAGGCTTGAAATCGCTGGGACCAGATGGGTTTTGCTTTTTTGCTATGGGTAGTACAGTGGCCACTTTCCACATGTCCGGAAATGATGAGGTCGTGAAACAAAAATTTATGATATGTGTTAGGGGGCTGATAATGTGGGGCAAAATGATTTTAATAAACTTTATGGGAATGCCATCTTCACCTATTGCGTTTGACTTAATCTGCATAACACATTTACCAACATCAAGCTCATTTACTGGAGCAAATTCAAAAGACTGAAGCATAGAGAGGCCAGTAGGAGAAGAAATATTATAATTAGGAGGAGAAACAGAATCTACAAAAAAGTTATTTATAATTTCTGGATTAATATTGCAGTCAGTGTTGTTTTTATTGCAGACCCCAAGTTTTCTTATATTGCTCCAAAGCGTTTTGGTTGGAAGGGAGGGTTGAAGCTTAGCCGCAAAATAGCGTGATTTAGCCTGTCTTATTAATGAAACAGATTCATTCCTCGACAGTCTGTATGTTTCCCAGTTGGGTTCGGTTGGGTTTCTCTTCCATATCGATCGAAATTTGTTTCTTCTTTTAATAGAATTTACAACATTGACAGAAAACCAAGGGCAAGCTGAATTCCTAATACAAATCGTGCGTTCAGGGACATGTTTCTCAAATAAATATTTTATGGGTTCAACAAGGGAACTAAGTTTGTCGTTAATGTTATGGTGAAGCCAGCAATCATTGAAGCGGGTCAATGATATATCATGAAACAGAGACTGATAACTGATGTGTTTAAAATCCCTGTATGTAAAGTTATGAGACATTATACTACGAGAAAAATTAATATTTAACGAACAAAAAATTAAATCATGGTCAGAGAGGAAATATAACTGGTCAAATAGTGAAACAGCTGAAAAATTTGATACTATAAAAAAATCAAGGAGACTTGGATTTGTGTTGTTAGAAAACCTTGTGGGTAAGTCTTCATTAACAACTGACAACCCTAAAGAAGTAATATTTTCATATAAAGTTTGTTTTACTGAGTCACTTGAAAGGATATTCACATTAAAGTCACCACACAATAACAGCAAGTCATAATCAACAACACATGTAGACAAAGTAGAAAACAGGGGATCAACAGGAACACATTTATTAGGATTATACACACATGATAAAAGCATTTTAGTGTTATTGTCGGATATGCAAATGTTTAAATATTCAATTCCTGGACTGCACGATTTGTTAATAACTTTAGTTGTAAGATTAGTTTTACAATAAATCGCCACCCCTCCACCCTTTTTACCTATACGATCATTTCTATAAAGCTTATAATTTTGCATAGCATAGGTTGCATCACTTACATCACTACAAAGCCACGTTTCTGAAATGCATATGATGTCCTCTGAGGAGTCTTCAAAAACATACTTCATGTAATCTAATTTATTTATATTTAGACTCCTAGCATTAAAGTGGACAACATTAAGGCCACTTCGCTGACTGCACAGTATTTGAATCATTACTTTCTTGTTATCATCATCACCATTAGACGAATACCTAGACCCTAACACAAGAAGAAGCAACAGGAGAAGAATTTTTAGGCAAATAAGAGAATAGACCAGAAAGAGAAAAATAGAATAAAGTTAAGGCTATAAGATTATAGAGAAGAAATCTAAGTATAAGGACAGCATAGTACTGAAATAATGTTAAGAAGTAAATAACTAACTTATTTATTAACATAAAGATAGTCATAAAAATAAAACTTAGTTTAGCCATCAGGTTCAGCGACAACGGAGGAAGCGCAATAGATTGCAGTTTTAAGATGATCCATACTGCTAATGAGAACGCTGTCTGCATTTTTTTCTTCCTAACAAATACAGAGCTACGAAACGTAAAGGCATTGAATATTTTTCTCTCACGTTTGAAAGCGATCGCAGCTTGACATTTCTTATGTTCTACAAAAGAAATATATATTTTTGTATTCTTTTTTGCACAAAGCACAAAGCATTTTTTATTCTTTACGTTAAATATTTTATTCACTGGTAAATACACTTTTGTTATTCTTTAATTTACTTCTAAGCACTTTTAACTTATTACTTTTCACAAACAACCATGAAGTAGAACAATTTGTGTCATTAATTACCCACCGCTACAATAAAGCAATGTTCCGTTAGACGCCGAGATTGTTTGGCAATTTTTATGAAGACTGTTCATTAACTTATTCATAAATTCATATTTCAGACTTGCTCTGAAGAAATATTTATAAATTGCTTTCATTAAAATTTGTGAACTCGTTCATAAACTTTAATGAAAATTTTCGTTAAGTTAACGAAAAAACCATCAAAAATAATGAATTTATTCATAAAATGGTAAAAAAAATGTAATGAACAGCTTTCATTAAAAGTTTATGAATTATATTTTTCCGTGTATGTATATTATTTCAACAAAATTGCAAAAGTGCGAATGGCTCAGTTAATCTTTGTAATCTTAAGTAGTGGATTCAAATTCCAACAAAGACATAATTTGGTTTTTCTTAATGGGTTTAAGTTTTGTGTTTGTTTGTTTGTTCTGTTTTATTTAGTGATTTCTTTCTGTATTTTGCATTAATTGCTTATAATAACAAAGCGATCGCGTTAATTTTCTTACTCTGTGCTCGTACGTTTATTATTAATGAAGCAAATTAAGCGACGATTAGTTAAAAGTTGCAATGGTGGAATGGATAAGCATATTCATTTACACTCAGGCGGCCGAGGATCGTCTCCGGATAATGGTAATTTTTCAATTGACAGCAACAATTTTTACTGACAAAAATAAATTAAATCTGAACACTTGCTGTGTAATTTTTTTCATTGTCAAACTGTTTGAGGAATAAATTTAAAGAATTCAACAAAGGTAAGTTCTTGCATCCCAGTTGGAAAAGGAGCCCTATTGTATGTCTGCCGGCAACATGCCTCGGAAGGTCAGAAGACATGCTCGGCTCCATACCCGCTTATATCTTTTTCTATAGGCATGTCCTAGGCCGGAATGTCTGTCAAATTTATTGCCGTAGCAGCAATGCAGCATGCATATGCTTATCCGTAGCAGCAATGCATGCTGCTGCATTGCATGCAGGCAGTTCATTTGGCAGACATGTATAACATCTGCATTCATACCATAAGATGCATGCTGCATTGCTGCTGCTGCAGTTCATTTGGCAGACAATGCCTAGGATATGCCTATAGAAAAAAGATATAAGCGGGTAAGGAGCCGAGCATGTCTTCTGACTTTCCGAGGCATGTTGCCGGCAGACATAAAATAGGGCTTCTTTTCTAACTGGGATGCAAGAACTTACCTTTGTTGAATTCTTTAAATTTATTCCTCAAACAGTTTGATAATGAAAAAAAATTACGCAGCACGTCTTCAGATTTAATTTATTTTTGTCAGTAAAAATTTTCACAAGAAAACAAAATAAAATCAAAGTAAAATGTTCTACGCTGAAAGTATTTTGTACTTTTTCATGACAAGCGCAAATTGCGCAAGAAATTAACTAGTTGATTTTTCCAAATGACTCCAAAATAACTACTGGGTTAACAAACGCTCCTCATATTTTTACCAAACTGGAAAGTCGGAAGCGATACAGTGTTCTTGACTCTCGCCAAAAATTTAGTGTAATGTACAATTTTTTATAATTACGCAATATTGTTTAAGAATATAAAACTGTTGTTTATCAGAAATTTTGAACAAAACTGTAAGTTTCAAGAAATTTTATAATGAAAGTTATATACTAAAATTTGGAAGAGCTATAACTTTTTTGATTCAAAGCAAAATAAAGCACTTTTTATAAAAAAGTGAAAAAATGTAATTTCATGAGAAAAAAAATTGAGTTTAGGGTAAATCGGGGTACCTGGGCTTGCCAGTCGAATATGACTTCGGAAGTACAACAGCTCTGAAAAGAAAATATAGTTCTAGTTAAGCCCATTTACATACAATATATCACTTTAAAAATCGAACTTAAAATGAGTAAAATTTTTTGAGTTGTCTCAAGGTCATCTTTAAAATATGGGGTGGATTTTTCAAACTTTTTTCGCCCCACTCCAATATCCGTTCTCGAAAAAAATAATATCGAGATTTTTTTAAATTTAGACATCGTTTCGATATCGAGACGATATTGCCTAAGTTTACTACCATTATCTGGTTTTTTGGGTCTATTACTTCACTACTTCACTATAATGCGTATATGTTTAGGAAATCCTCTGCATAATTTATGTGTTTTAGGAACGAATTTAAATGATTTCTTCTTAAACAAATCAAACCTTTTTTTTAATAGTGTTATTAAAAATGCTACCATTCTCGTGTTTTATGAGTAAGGTTAAATGTATATATATATATATCTCATATTTGTATGATTCTTTAGGACCATTAATAAAACATGCTCATTTTGTAAAAGAGATTTAAAAATTATTTATTTGTTTCATGCAATAAAGCTTAAGAAACACAACAGAAAGAACCTACTATAAAATTTAGTTGAACACATAATACCACAAAACACACACACATACTCGTATACACTCACATAGATACATATATTCATCAGAAGCAACAAACAAAAGCTGCAGGAATAAAAATAAATTTTTATAGCACATAAAAATGTCGCATTGTTTTGAAGAAGGAGGCACAAAAAAATACAAACACATATGCAGCATACACGAAGCTAACCACAAAAAAGGCAAATTTATGCCAAACAACATGTTTTTATTTACTTGATTTATATCAAGGATCATGCCAGAGCAAGTGCCTATTTAGAAGATGCAGCAGAGTTGATTTAGTAATCGTCTGTTTTGTGCATGTGTGTGTTTATTTATGTGTGTGTGTGTGTGTCTATAGGTTACCGAATTGTGCAACAAATCAAAACAATTCATGAAAACAATATGTCAAAGATTATTACACATTAAATTAGTTGAATAAAATGTTTGCATTTTTATTTCCGGTTTCTTCTACCATGCCATCAAGTGTTGTTGTGGTTGTTGTTGTGCTATGCTCCTGCTGGTGTTGTGCTTGTTGTTTTTGTTGTTGTTATTGTTGTTGCTGTATTACTTAAGACCAAAAACCAAGCCAGCTCCAAGATGTTGAACAACGCCTTAGAGTGCAAAATTTTCATTGTTGTTGTTCATGGAGCTGGTTGTTGGTGGTGTTTTGTGACGGTTTCATCGTCTGAGCAGGTTTCAAAAGCTGCCTCTGGCAATTTGTCATATGCTGGTGCCTGTTGTTGTTGTTGTTGTCGTTGTTGTTGTCGTTCGTCTTCTACTACTTGTTGTTGTTGTAAGCAGTGACATATGCGGTTTAAATGTTACTCGTTCTCGAGTCTTAGTGCATGTTTGAATTGTGCATGTGTATTTGATTTGCTGTGAGAGAGTGTGTGTGTGTGTGTGCGTGTCTGTGTATATGTGCGAGGCTTACATGATTTTCGCATGTTGAACATTCTGTATGGCAAGAAAATTCAAGCTTTTCAACTTTAATTTGCATTTAATGCATTTTTGTTGCTACAAATTAAGTCATGCCAAGTTTCTATTATACAATAACAACAACAACAACAACAAAAACAACAACTACAACAATACAAACATTAACAATACACAATTCTTGCTTTGTTGCTTGTGACAAATGCCAGTTGCATGCAAACATTAAAAATTTTCAAAATATGTACTAACTATATAATAAAAAAATTGATACCTTAACCTTTGTGAAATATCAGCTTAAATGCAATGTTTTGAGTTTCATGTTTCGAGCAAATCAATAATTGCAAAAATAAAGTAATTTCCATAACAACGATTTTATTTATTTATTACAAATGCGAAAAATTGTGCAGTCGTTTGGGCATGAATATAAATAAAATTGTGTTAGTTAAGAAAACGGTTGCCGTTTTATTTTCCAATTATTGTGTGCAGCAAACTTTGGTACAATATTATAGCACTAGTATCGCCTGTGGCCGAAATTCGGCCATCTATTTCTGTAAGGTAACGAAACTCAAGTTGTTTTTCACATAATGAATTGTTATTAGTTTGCATGGACATTTTTAATGCTTACCTTGATCCTATGAGGAAAATAGCGGTAAAGGACAAAAAAAGAAGCATATATGCATCAATAACAAAAATTTTTTCAACATATAATAATCATTTAAAGTAAATAAATAAATTAAAAGTAAAGTAGATAAGTAATTAAAAGTAAATAAACGGTATAAAAGTAATACAAATAAATCAAGATAAAAGATAATTCCATATTAAATAAATAAATTAATGATTTAAAATTTCAGTATAAACTATATTTTTTGTAAAATTTCATCGTTAGCCAAATGTTCTTGTCCATCAATATCAGAAACATAAAAGCTCAGTCTGTCAAACGATCTAACTCGACTCGTGACAACATACAGTTGACCATGCGAAAGAACAGGTCGTCGTAACAAAATTCCTACTTTGTTGAAAGTTTGTCCCTGTGCTTTATTAATTGTCATTGCTAATGCATTGATCACTGGAAATTGCGTCCTCTGAAAATCATATGGCATCATTGTTCCAGAAAAAGTTAAATTTATGCGAGGAATCAAAATTCGCTTGCTGTGAGCGATTCCTGTCAATACTTCCCAATCGATAGCATTATTATGTAATGCTTTTACGCGCATTCTAGTGCCGTTTACCAATGCTTCCTTCGTACTCAAATTCCTTATTAATAAAACAATGCCATTTACTTTAAGTTCTAATTTATGTGGTGGCAAGCCACTAACAGACAAAGAGTTCAAAAATTCCACTGGATAATTGCTTGCCTCAGCTTCATTATCACAAGAAATTTTATCGTAACTGTGATAAATTTTTTTATCACCAACAAAACGATTGAGCACATCGTTGTTTATAAGATTCCAATCTTCGTTAGAAGGTGCTAACACACCAGACTTCAACATTCGTTCCGATAAAAGGTTTTCATTGATGTCCCCGTAAATCTCATTTAATATGTTAGATTCATTACTTACTAAATTTTGCGGTATTTCGATAACATCTACGCCATACAGTGGGAATTGAGTGGCTTCGCCATTGCCTATCTTCTTTAGAAATTCAACGAATTGAATTTCTTCTGGAAGTGCTCTCATATTTTAAGACGAAGTGACATGATGAAAAGAGGGAAATTCGCTCCAACTCGTAACACAAATTTCAATTAATATTGCATGCGTTCCATGAGGGACAACAGGTAATATTTGACGAAAATCGCCACACATAAGTACGGTTTTTCCTCCAAAAGGCTTATTTTTATTTTCTGGATTGACACATATATCTTTCAACAAAGTATCTATGCATATCATTACTTGAAGCGGACACATGGAAACTTCATCAATTAAAAGAAACGACGCCGAATTTATGTAATTAGCATAGCTACTAATTGCTTTGATATTGGTTACAGTGTTTTCCATAATTTCAATTGGCAACTTAAAAGTATTATGAAGAGTCCTTCCTCCAATAAACAATGTTGAAGCAATTCCACTCAACGCAGTTGCAATACATTTTATATTAAGAGAATTTAATTTATGAATGATAGCAGTTTGAGTAAAAGTTTTACCGCAACCTGCATGGGCTGTCAAACAAAATACATTTGACCTTGTATCGTGATACTGCACTTCACGTATGATACGATCAATAACATCACGCTGTTCATTATTAGCACTTCTATAAATTTCATTAAAAAGAAAATCTCCCTCTAAAGGATCAAAAAGATCTGTGTCATCATGCTCTGGTAATGCTGTTGGTACAGGCAAACCGATCAAAGTACATGCTATATTATGTGTAATCAATATATCTTGATTTTCTAACTGCGCTCGATTGAATGATATGTTTTCGTTATGACCATATCTAATGCCGTGGTTATGCTAGCCAAACATGATTGCCGAACATTTTTTGTTGTTATTGTTTCACGTATAAAATGAAAAAATTAACTTTTTCTCATATTCATTTTCTCGCTCTCGGACCGAACATTTTGATTGCTGATTGAAACGCCAAACATGTCGAACTTTCCAGTGTTGGCTGTAGTCATTTTGTATAATAGCATCAAAAAAGTAGGTAAAAGTATTAAAAAGTGAAGTTGATTGTGTCTTCAAGTAACCCTTAACATAAACAGCTAGCTAGCATGTCAGATATATGCAAACCATTTTGTTTAAGACATTATAATCAAAACACAGAGTAAGTAATATCAGTTCGTATATTTTAATTCGTTAATTTTATTTTCAATTCTATAACAAATATGTATAATAAGTACAAAAATGCAAATTAGGGTTGTGCTTTTTTGTGATTTGACATACTATTACATGTAATGCAACTGTGCCGCCAATCATAGCATAACCACTAAACAAACATTTCAGCGAAGAGAACAAATTAACAAAAATGAACACCGAACATGTTTGGCCAGCATAACCACGGCATAACGTAATCCTCACTAAGACTTTCTTTGAATTCATTCCAAAGTGCCGTTGTCCGACAAATTGCATAACTTCTTTTTGCCATTTTTATAATTTTAAAAGTTATTAAAATATATGTAATTTTACACAAAATTCTCTATGAAAAACACAAATAAACGCTTATAAGACCAAGAATATATTTGAAGTGGAAGGTTCAAGCTGGATTATAACATACAAAAATATTTCGCAGAATAATGCTGCTTCAAGCTTGCCTAAAACAAAAAACCTGTACTTCCCCATTTTGAAGTAGTGCTAGTAAAGGATTTCATCAGAAACGCCAAGAAAAAGTATGGATTTTTCATTGGATTTTAATTTGTGATATGGCAGCACTATATTTTAAGATTTTGACATTAACGATAGGTCTTGTCAAAGCTACTTACCCTACCTCATTATTCTGCCATGATCAATGGCTTGGCGTCAAGTATTATATAAGTCAAGCAGCAGTTTAACTGTTTTTTTTAACGCTGAGAGAAATTAAGAGAAAGCAACAACAACAACAAAAACAATAATGCTACTCAGCTCTTTTTAAGTGTTTGCGTCACTCCCGCATTCTACTCTTGCTTTTGTAAGCTACAGCAGCGATGTTCAACAGAGCTTTGTCACTTTGTAGTTTCTTATTGTCCCATTGGTAAAAAAAACGTCTTAACCTGTCTTAATGACAACATATATGAATAAAAATTATATTGTGCAAATCTACTCGAAAATACCTATCCATCGATATAAGTATTATGTGAATATGTTGAAGGTAACATAGAAAAAAAGGGAACACAAACTTTTTGTTTGCGTATTAATATATAGATAACCTATTGATTAACATAAATTTAGTAGAAAAAAACTTCAAAAGAACAGATATTCATCAATCTATTTTAAAAAAAAAAAACAACATAGGTTAGGTTAGGTTAAAGTGAATGCCTCAATTGAGACGCACTTAGGCCAATGAGGCCCATTGTGGTACCACAGGGTTAATTTCCATTTTCTATTTAAACCAGCTTTAGCTGTTCACAAAGCTTAGGATTCGGTAGATTGATAATTCCGAGAGTTATTCAAGGTCCTTGAAAAAACAAGTTGTTGATGTGAAGAAAACGTTTTTGAGCTAGCGCTGGGCAAGTGCAGAGTAAATGCACTGCAGATTATTCTTCTTCTTCATATCTAAAGCTTCTGATACCAAGGGATACCGAGTCTGTGAGAGCGAGTTCATCTGCATTGCAGTTGCCTAGAAAAATTGTATGTCCGGGAATCCAGCATTGAGAGATTCTTAGCTGCTTTGCCATCTCATTTAGAGATTTACGGCAGTTGAGAACTATTTCAGATGTTATTTCAACAGTTTCAAGGGCTTTCAAAGCAGCTTGACTATCAGATGGTATGCAGATATCCAGAGAAGATATCTCATTTATCTGGAGCCAAGTTACCACTTCATGTATAGCAGCGACTTCAGCTTGGAATACGCTGCAATGGTCAGGTAGCCTGAATGCTATATTGATGTTTAATGCTTCAGAGAAGACTCCTCCACATTCTGTACCATTTAATTTTGATCCTTCGGTGAAGCTCTCGATGGCATTTTTAGGTGAAAGGTTTCCTAGTTCCCACTCTTCTCGAGAGGGAATGGATACATTGAACTTCCTATCAAAGGATAGATTTTGTGTGATGTAGTCGACGAACCCGGGTATAGGTCGAAGAAATTTTCTAATTCAAGAGTGGCATCAAGGCGGATGGCTGTATTAGCTACCATCTGTTTAGCCAGTCTATCGAGTGGTTTAAGGTGGAGTATAATGTCCAATGCGTCTGTCGGAGTGGTTCTTAGTGCTCCACTGATCACAGTTCAGCACATCTCTGAACCTTACGAAGAATGTGAAGGTGAGTCTGTTTGTCGAGTGCTTGCCACCAGGCGATAGCACCATATAGCAAGATTGGCCTTAGAACTGCTCTATATAGCCAGTGAGTAACACTTGGTTGTAAGCCCCACCTACTATCCACCGCCTTTTTGCATGGGTACATGGCAATATTCGCGTTTTTGGTTCTTTCGAGCAGATTGGGCTTCCAGTTGAGTTTCCTTTCCAGTATAAGCCTTGGCATTTTGCTTGATCTGAGAAGCTAAGTCATCTGAGGCATCTTATTATAGATGTGCGCATTTTCATATAAAACTTAACAAATTGTTTAGTATTGAGATACATTTTGAATATATTTGTTAACAAGTTGTGTATCAAAACCTCTCATATAAAAAATACTGGCTTTCTTTGTAATAATCTTAATTTGGTTTTTATAAAGATAAATTAATATACTCACAATAATTAAATTAAAATTTGATTCAAGGAATTTTTCTTGTTATAAATTTAAGTTCTATTAAGAAAGGCTCTTTCAAAGTACTTAAAAGAAGTAGAGACGTTCAAGGAAAGGGTATGTGAACAACTTATATGAACTAATTAAAGGTATCAATTATACTTTCCTAAAACTGAAATCTACATGATTCTAAAACTTTTCACAACTTATAACTCTTACTCGTTTTCTCTTACATTATAACGTTTCTGTTATCAAATATTCATACCAATGCAAAAATCTTAATATATAAAAGGCAAGCACGCTGCTGCATGCCTAATATCTCTCAAACTTTCTCAAAGCCTGAAAGTATGCACATCTTAACACATAAAAGTCAAGCATGCTGCTCCGCACATAGTATTTCTAAAACTGTAATTATTTTTTGCCAGTAAAGTACTTTTACAATACATACTGTTCTCAAAAATGTTTCGCCAGAAAGTATGCACAGAAAATATATTTGATACTTAGCACTGACAATAATGGTATTCCCTTAACGCTTCTTTAACTGCTTAAACCTCTTAAACTGCTTAACTTTAAGCAATTGGGGAATTTTAAACAAATTATGTATGGGACATTTTTTACAAGGTTTAAGCTAAAATTTCCATGCGTAAATTATGTAAGCATGTTTGCTTAAACTATCAGCTGTCAAACTTGAAACGATTCTATTATATGCTCAATTAATAAATGCTGAAATGCAGATTGCTTTAAATATTAAATTAATCTTTTCTTTTCGCTTTGCTTAGGCATCATAAATGTTTAAATTTTATATTGTTCAATTTATAACATAAGCTGTTATTGACATATGCGCGGAAAATTAAACAGAATGACAAAGAGTGCATTCCCTTAACAAGAGCTCTGAAGTTTACATGTTAATGGGAATACCATTAATATAAAGTTTTTACAAGAGTACGTTTTTGATCTAACTACCTTTTCAACACTGCTTCAATAGGTAAAGTGTTATTTAAGAGTTTAAGTTATTTAAAAAAGAGAAAAAAGTGCTTTCGGCAAATGGTTCCAAAAAGGAAGTGTGCGGAGGACATGCCGTAAGACAGGCCATTACACTTGTAAATGTATAATGTATTAGTAATATGTAAAAAATAATTGACTAATTTATATATCAAGTTCCAATAACTCTACTGATTATTCAAAGATTATTACCTCGTGCCTTTTACTGACTCTTGACTGAGAATTTTATAAGAATATTTGTGGAAATGCTTTCTGTGTCTTGTGTGTTAGTGGAAATGCTTTTTAAGCTAGTGTGTTAGTAATGCATGTATTTCAGAAATTAGCATTTTGAAAAATAAAAATAATTTTATTCACCCGTTTGCTGCGCTTTGCCACACTTTTATTTTTACATCTCTTTGCATAGTATCGCGAAGCTATTATTTGATGACCCAGCTCGACTTCACCTCACCCACTCCAATCATAATATGAATGTTTTTTTATATCATGTTTGCTTTAAAAATTTATGCGGGTAGCTTTCGTGAGTTGCTCTGTATTGCGGTTGTTGAGTCATTGAGACTTATCGTCATTATCGTTATTGTGATCATCATTATCATCAGTGCCATCACTATCATCATCATCGCTATCGTCATCAGCAACTGAAGTACTTTTATTGCGCTTGATGTTGCTGTGGTTGTTGTTATCATTTGCATACTCTCCATGCTGATATGCATGTGCTCTACAAATTATGCAGAATAGCAGCAACAGCAACAACGAATGCAGCAACATTTTCACTTTTACTGCTTTTTCATAAAACATTGAGGTATAAATTTAATAAAGAAACCCAGTCTTGCCAGTCTGAATGAGAAGTGTGCTGCGGCGCATAGTAAAATTTATACAACAATCGACGTTGTAAGGGTAAAAAAGGTCATGGGGAAGATTATTTTAAGTTAATTTACATTGATTAGAATAATTTTTTTTTTAAACATACAATTTGTATAAACATGTTTTTAGAAATACTCGTTCTATTAAGGATTGTATAAAGTTAGTACCATTGTTCATTGTTCAATTGAAGTTTGTTTAAAAATGTTATATTTACTGTGCAGAAAAATAACCCATTTTCACATTTGTGCCTGTATCTCCAAAACTTGATCTGAAAGAAAAAACTAACTGCAGATTTGAATTCTTCGTGTGAAATGACTTCACTGATGAAATGTGAAATCACTTTCAACTTCTCTGGTCCAAAAGTTGTCACTTATTTGTAAACCTGTGTAATTGAAGACTATTTGATGAAAAGTTGCTGAAATACTTAAATTTTCTTGTGAAACATATTTTTACACAAAAACCACATTACATAAAAATCAAATTACAATTCGTTATTGCCAAGAATATTGAAACATGCAAAAATTACTAGACAGATCGTAACTTCAGTATTGCAATATCACAGTGATAATGAGTGAATAGGTTTTGAAAAAAATTGAAATAAAATAATTATTAAAGCGATCCAATAATGGAGCACTATTATGATATGGGCTAAGGTGTTTTCATATAGCTGTTCCATTTCAGGTTTTTTTACTTTCTGTGCCTTACCTTTAAGTGGACTAGATCTCCCGCAAGCCCAGAGCACGAGGAAATATTTTTTCTAACTCATGTTTGTCATGCTTTACTTTCAGTGCTTCAAAAGTAAAAATATTGACTATTGCAACAAGTTCGTGAATTTCAATGCAAAATTCAAGCATACACCGTGACCAATAGACCGACTCAGAAAATTTTTCATAGTCCCAGGACTTGGATTTTTAATCCTGAAAAACCAATTTTGTAGATATTTTTTTAATAATCCCCAAGCCAACCCTAAGATACCGGAATAATCGGCAATGAAAATAAAAACAAAATCAAGCTGAAGAATTAATGGATGTTTGTATATATATGTATATATATATATGTATATATATTATGAAAAATAAAAACTTATATGAACATATAGCTATATATATATATATATTAGAGTGGGTCAATTTTTTTCTCGACCAAGCGGTTAAGAAAATCGTAATCTACGATGAATTCTAAGAAAATTTGCCCAAGAAACTATAGGTCTAAAATCAAAATCGAGCTTCCGATTTTTAACGAGAAAGTTTCATAGTTTCATAGTATTCATTGTATTTTTCAGATGTAGATTTGGCTTTTGTTGCTTTGGAATATTTATTAAGCAAGCTTTTTAGTTTGCTAATAACAATTTTCTTCGTCATTATGAGAATATTCAACTTGCTCCAAATTTTAATTAGTTTATCGGATACTTGTGGAATAAAAGATGTATATGAAAACATTTTATTTTCGTTTTTAGACCAATCACTCAGAAAAAAAAATATTTTAAAACATCGCGGCAACTGGGCAAATTTAGTTCGTGTAAATTACTTGCCAACCCAAAAGCACTAAAATTCGGAATTGGCATATGTATTAAATTTGATTCCGTATGAACTGATAATGTAATATCATTATCAGTAGAAGAACCAGTTGATATATTAGACTCCATAATTATTCAATTACAAATAATAAATAGCAAAACAAAATCTGGGTTTCAAAATTAAAATCGTGAAATTTAGAAACACGTGGACAATAACTGGATATCAATCGAATTTATTCTCTTATGATTGACTGTCTGACCAGAATCATGTCGTTGTCGTGTCGGCAGGCAGAGCGCTGACAGAGACAATGTAAACCTTATGGGAGCAGATACAATTGCGGCAGAATACGACAACGAAAACGCCAAAATAGAAATGTTTCTATTTCTATTTTGGCTTTGTCGTTTATTTGACAGCTCTCTCAGCTTCTCTGTAAAAATATTGCCATATTTTAACAAAATTTGAAGAATCTGTCAACTGATGTAGCGAGTAAACAGTGTTCCTATTTGCTCTAATAATGATAGGAGTAGCCTTCAGTTGAAAATGCAGTAAATTGATATGAAGAGCATTGCAAAAAGTAGTGAAATAAATGGAAGTGGAGTAATTATTAGTTCCATCGGAGTACGATGGGAACACTGAAGCAAGTTCAAGAAAATCAACAATGGCAGATTGAATAAAAGCAAAACGATAAAGCCAACGCTACAATTCTGGGCCAACTCTTAGCGATTCTCTCTCACCGACACGACAACGACATGATTCTGGTCAGACAGTGACTTTCAAACAATAAAATTCAAATGTAAACAAAAACAATTTCATGGCAAGCTGTGTTTTTTTTTATTATATTTAAATAGCTGAAGGTCACTTTAATCATTACAGTGGGTCATTTTTTTTCTGATTTCTAATTATCTCTTTTTTTCTCTACACATAAAACGAGAACTTTTTTACAATTTTTTTTGGATCCACGCCCATTTTTTGGGGCCATACCCCTACATCAAAATTATTAAGTAGAAAAACTTCAAAATGTATTGAAAAGGGCTACATTTTCAGAGGTTGTTTCAGTCCCTGTGTGGGGAACTTTTTTCCCCCTTAACCGATATAACCCGTTATGGAACTTGACCTTATCTACTTAGCAAGACATCTTTCTGCAAAATTTCAGCTCTCTAGCATTATTATTGTGGACTGTAGTGTGCTTTCCACAGACGGAAAGACGGACAGATGGACGGACAGACGGACGAAAACTTTATCGTTGAAAATCGGAAGCTCGATTTTGATTTTAGACCCATGGTTTCTTGGGTAAACTTTCTTAGAATTTGTCGTAGATTACGATTTTGACAACCGCTTGGTGACTTTTTTTCGATCCATACAATTTGACCCACACTAATATATATATATATATATTAGGGCGGGTCAAATTCTGGCTCAGCGAAATTCGTAAAATACATGTAATTTCAAGACTTTTTCTCCACTACAGCATATACAAATTCTGAAAAAAAGCTGTGCGGACTTTCGTAAATAGATTCATACACATACATTCATACATTCATATTTTATAATTGAGAACAAAATCTATTTACGAAAGTCCGCACAGCTTTTTTTCAGAATTTGTATATTGGAAGGAAATTTTAAAACTTTTTGGAAAAAAATGAAAGAAAAACTTAAAAAAAGTTGTTTTTTGTCATTAAAGAAATTTGACTATATTTTAAAAAAGAAAAAAATGCAAATTTTGTAGCAGCAGTTGCTTTATTTTTGCGAAAATTATAAAGAGTAAAATTTTTATGGATTGAAAAAAAAAAACGCAGTTTAATAAATTGTAGAAAACTTGTGCGCAGTATAATGACAAAGATTTTAGATTATATAAAAAAGATATTCAGGACAAATTTTAGTTTTCCCTTTTCTAATTTAAACTTTTACTTTTTTTGGCGAATGAAGTGGATATTTTTGCCTCGATTCTTACAGTTTAAAGTTTATATTTTTTATACAGGATTTTTTCGTGGTTTTTATATCTAAAATGGGCCAAACTGGAAGTTTTGATGCAAATTGCTCCTAAAATCGGCCATCCCATTTTTAAAAAGTTATACTATCGTTACTTTATCATTCTATCGTTATATCATCATTTTTCTATCATTATTTTATCGTATCGACAACGTCTACTGGGTCTGCTAGGAAATACAATAAAAGAGACAAAGAAATTGATACAAAAATTTAAGCGATTAATTGAATGTTAGGTTAATCAGTTAATTTTGCTGCTATTAATTGCAACTTATAATCGATCCCTTTTACGCTTTAACGATTAATCGACTAAAAATTTTTTTGCGTCACTATTTATTATTCATATAAACCATTCATTTTCGTTATTTAGAATTATGAATAAACTTTTTTATTCAGTTCTTCTTTTTTATTCATTATTAATTTTTTATTTGTTATTAATTTTATTTTCATTACTCATTACTCATTTGTTATTCATTATTAATTTTATTTTTTATTCATTATTCGTTTTTCATTTGCTATTCACTTTTGTCTAAAAAATAAAAAGAATAATAAATCTTGTTATTTCATTAAAAAAGTCATGACAACGCTGGTTCTAATTTCCTTGTAAGTATACGAGGTAAGAAATGGTGGTGGAGTTTGTTTATCTGCGGTTTAGATAGTGCACTCTTTTGCCAAAAATAGAGTTCAAAGTAACTGAAGATCTTTTACTTACAAGTAATCAAAGCCACAACAGTTTTGAAGAAACTTTTTTACCAAAACGATTTCGTCCAGAAAACATCCCAAGGATTTCAGGTCATCATATTATACTAAAAGATCTAACCAATAAATATTTACGATGTGACATTTGCCAAAGAACAACGATTATATAACTGAAACATGGGCTCCAAGACGCTGGGGCTATTTGTTTGTTGACACCAAGTATTTCGTCTTATCTGCATTTACTAAAAACCCATTCGACTGAAACATCATTTGATAGCAAATGGTGTGAAGAGGTCCTTGCCGATTTTAACTGCACTGCTGGTGTTGCTCAGTGTCACCTTGCAAAGAAGGATTTGTTTTGCAGAAATACCAAATTAAGACATGGTGGACTATAGGTGATTCCTTATTGGACTGTCGATGGTTGCTTCGAAGTCTACAAAAATATGGTGGGCTTTTTTTGTTTTTCTTTTCCAAAATTTGTCGTAGCGTAAAAATCTGGTCGATGGTAGACTTTCTAGGTCTAGCCACACTGATAAGGTCCAATCAGTCAGTTTATGATGGGCTTCAATATTTTACATAAAACACTCGACAGGACCTTATAGCGCGATTTTAAGAAGGCCACGGTAACTGACACAAATAGCATGATCACCTTTTTTGTCGATTGGCAGAGCACACTGAGATTTCAATCGTTCGGAACGCATTCCCCCGACCATATTCTGCCTACAAGCTCATGAATTCATTTAAAACTAGGATGAGCAACTAGGCTTAACTAAGCCTCTTTTAAGTTTAAACATTTATATGTTTTATAGTTTTTGACGTGATGGTTCATGAGCACAAACACCAACAATTTTGCCGATCGGATTTACTTCGTAGAGTAATGTTTTATTTTTATTTTATTAGCATAGAAAATTACCTACTGGGCCTAAGTAAGCTCAGACTTCCAACGGTGGTTTATCGAAGATGATCGGACAAGAAATGGCGTAGCTATGCCGATTGAGGTCTAAGAAAAAATCGAAAGACTTTTGTTTTTTGTATAGAGACCGACTCGGCCTAATATACATATTCTTGATCAGAATCACCTTCTGAATCGATTAAGCCATGTCCATTAAAGCGTATCGAATTACAGTTTTTTTTCTATTTTCATATTCTAAGAGGTCTCAAAAGTTGCATTAGGTGGTCAGGATCTCCCAAAAAAAATTTTAGAAAAAATAAGGATATCTTCCTCTCCCACAAGGACAAAGTTGTTTTTTGAGAAAAGTAGTAAAAAATCACGATCTAAAAATGCTTTAATTTTTGTAAAAAAAACTACATATGTGTTAAAGCAAAAGTAAATATATGTCTTTATGTAAAACAAAACAAACGCTGAACGTCGTGCAAGAAACGAGCAACAATATTTTTTGATACAGGAAAATGTATTGCTTACCGTGTCTCTCGCCACGTTCAACCTTGGTTACGTTCTACATAAAGATGCAGTAAGTCTCTAAAAATTCCACAAAAACTATCGTGAAGAAATTCGGTCAATCTCCCATACAAAATGACATTAACAATATCAATATACAATATCAAATGGAGAATTAAGCCTTTCAGATAGCTTAGCATTAAAAAAAGCTTTTGTTCCGACCGGAAACTTCACACTTACGCCGCATTTCAGTTTCCAAATTATATATTTTTTTTAACTTCCTTCTGGACAACTTCTTAATTAAAATTCATTCTTTCTTCCAAAAATATAAGAGATAATTGTGCTCGAAGAGGTGGTGGTGTTGCGGTTTATTGTAAGTCCAATCTTAATGTTAAGTTTGTCAATAAATGTAATGATGTCTGTGAGTTCATTAATGTTGAAATTTTTGATGGAAATACTAAAATTTTAGTATCGTGTGTTTACAATCCTCATCGATGCCATAACCTTGAAACATTTTTCACCGACTTAACTAGTAAATTGATTAATTATGATTTATTTTTTGTTTGTGGTGATTTTAACATTAACCTACTGAAAAATGATCTTGCAACTGATAACTTTCATTATTTGTCTTCTTTGTGTGGATTGAAAATTATAAATGATTCTGTGCCTACTCGTTATATGCGTGATTGTGAGCCTAGCCTTCTTGATGTTTGTTTATTGTCTGATATTTCCCTTCTTCTTAAATTTGACCAAATGAGTTTCTTGTCTGATCATGACTTAGTTTTCTGTTGCCTTAATGTTAATCTAGGTAGAACTTCTTCTGCAAATTTTTCTTATTTTGATTATAAATCGATAGAGTATCCTGCATTATATCAAAACCTCTCTGACATTAGATGGAATGATTGCTGGTTTCTTGATACAATTCATGAAAAACTTAGGGCGTTCATGCATAGATTAGATGTTGTTTTTGCTAGTCATGTTCCATTACGTACAGTGCAAGTCTTAAATAATTGTTGTCCTTGGTTTACAAAGCGTGTTTTGGATTTTATTAGGCTTAGAAATAGAAAATATTCAATTTGGAAAAGAAATCGTTCCGAAGCTAATTGGAATGAATTCAGAAGTGCTCGTAACTCTGCTACACTTATGATTAGACAAGCTAAAACAAATTTTTTTAACTCCAAGCTCTACCCCAACTTAAACTCAAAACAGCTATGGAGAAAATTAAAAAGTACAGAGTTTTTAGCAATAATTCGACTGAATGCTGTTTAAACCCTGATGAACTTAATAACTTATTTTTGGGAAGTAGTTGCCCTACACCTTCACACACAACGTTAGCAACGCTGACTTGCCAGTGCATGCAAACTCATTGTTTCCACCCTTTGAATTTGCTACCGTTAGTGAAGATTACGTTGCTATGTGCATAATGAAGATAAACTCTAATGCCGTTGGCATTGATGGAATGCCCATTAAGTTCATTAAATTAGTATTACCTTTTATATTATCGCCATTAACTCACATCATAAATCACTGTATAACCTGTTCCAGATTTTCTGATTTATGGAAGGCTGCCACGGTCTTACCTGTAGCTAAATCTGCTTCTGCCTCTGCACCCAATGACTTTAGGCCCATAAGTATCTTGCCTGCACTGGGAAAGGTATTTGAGAGAATAATGGCCAACCAAATTACTGAATATTTAAATACAAATGAGTTGTTATCACCGCTGCAATCTGGTTTTAGGACTGGTCACAGTTGCTCCACAGCTGCAGTTAAGATTCTGGATGATATTAGAATCTATTATGATCAAAACTTTTTGACTCTGCTTTGTCTTATCGACTTCTCCAAAGCATTTGATTCTGTTAATCACACTCTTCTATGCCACAAATTAAAAATCTTCTTTAAGTTTAGCTCTGGTGCTGTGAATTTGATAGCCAACTACCTAGAAGGGAGATTGCAGCGGGTTAAAGTGGGAGATGTTTATTCTTCTCTTAAATCAGTTTTAGTCGGAGTCCCTCAAGGGTCTATCCTTTGTCCACTACTATTTTCTCTATTTATAAATGACGTTTTTTCAGTTTGTCAATTTGCAACTGTTCATGCATACGCTGATGACATTCAACTCTACCTCTCTCGACCAACTGGACTGCTAGAAGACTTGACTTACAGACTGAACTATGATTTGACCTCCTTGAACAAATGGGCTGTTACTAACCTGCTTCTTATTAATCCCCTAAAATCTAAAGTTCTTCCCATTGCGAGGAATGACTCCTGCTTTAATGATATTCCTCCCCTGATTATTGGAGATGAGCAACTTGAATTTGTGCTTAAAGTAAAAAACTTGGGATTTATAATTAATTCAAAACTGACTTGTGTTGACCATATAAATAACACCATAGGGAAAATATACGGGACTTTGCGTTACTTACGAACTTCTTCGGACTTCACGCCTATTGAAACTCGTCGCAGACTTGTTGTGCAATTAATTATGCCGCATATTACATACTTTGATGTCGTTTATAGTCAGCTTGACTCACAATCCCAGCACAAACTTCTTGTGGCATTTAATAGTGCTGCTAGATATGTATATGGAGTCAATCGTTATGATCATATTTCTCTGAGAAGTAAAGGCATTCTTGGCTATGGACTGGTTGAGTATTTGAACATCCGCAACATTTTATTTCTTCACAATATTATCCGCACCCAAAGCCCTTCATACCTTTATACAAAACTGCAGTTTTTCCAATCTCAACGGTCAACAAACTTTGTTGTTCCTAGGTGTAATTACCTTAACAGTAGTAGATTTTTTTTTTTTATCAGTACCATTAAACTTTGGAATGCATTACCTATGTTTTTAAAACAAATTTATTCACGAACCAACTTCAAACAATCCATCTTTAACTACTTCAAATCTTTAAATCAATAAATTATGGCTGTTTTATTCTTTCTTCCTTATCTGCGCCTTACTTCTCTTTCTAGTATAACTTTACTTCTCTATAACTTCGTATAACTTCTCTATACCGTATAATTTATTATCTTCAATTAACTTTAAATTTGTTATCTAATTTAATTAATGATTTAATTAAGTCATTTAATTCCTAGTTCTAATTATCTTTTATATTTCATATAATTTATCATTTCGTCTTGTATTCGTTTTTTTGATATTGTTATTTTAAATAGTTCTAAGCAAATGTTAGTATAAAGTTAAAATCTATAAAATTCCGAATTGTTAAACTCCAATGAAGTACTAAAAAAGACTAAGTCTTACTGTACACCATCATAATTCAATAAATAAATAAATAAAAATATAAATTTATTTTCTCCGAACGCAATTTGACATTGTCCGATCGCCATACATAAAAAAAGCACATTTCTACTGAACAGGTCACTGAGAAAGACGTATATGTATCTCCGCGTTAGCAAGTATTAGCAAACCAAGGAATGTATCGAAAAAAAACTGCACACTTTCAATTCATTATTTCTTGCAGTGTATATGTTTGATTGCAATGCGGTAAGCATGCGGTAGAATCTATTCTACTTTCATTGTTACTTCCATCTTTTTTATTCTTATTTTAGTTTTTTCGATGCCTCGAATCGAAGAGCACGTGCGTAAGCAAATTGTGCACAGCTACTGCACTGAAAAATAAATTTCTTACCGAAAACTAGCCAAAAGGTATAAAGCTAGCGCAAATAGTGTCAAAAATCATATAATAAAGTTCGAAGATACCTGTTCTCTCAAAGATCTGCCAAAAACTGGAAGAAAAAATGTCCAAGAGATCCAAAACTTGATTGTAATGTACTTTCTTTACCACAAAAATATTTATTCAGTGTCTGTGTGAGATTTGACAAAAAAAGCTAGAATCAGTGTTACCATGATCCAAAGAATGAAATAAAGATAGAACCTAAAAACGTACAAAAAACAAAAACTACCCAAAAAAAGTGAAAGACAAGTGAAAGTGGTTAAAATAAGGAATCAGAAATTGTACGAACGTTTGCTTTAAGATTATGTTCAGTGCATTGTCATGGGCGATAAAGCCTTCATGAAAATGGACTCAGGAACATTACCAGGTCCCCAAATTACCTCGATGCGGCTTCAAAAAGAAAGTTGCAATTTGTGATAAATAACTGTGCAAGATATGTTTTTAATAAAAGGAAAATCGATCACATATATCAGAGTTTGCCTCGAGAATTCTTAACTGTGATCTCACAAATTATCTAAATTATCGCAATCTACTCTTTTTGCACAAACTACTTAATACACGTTGTCCCGAATACCTGTTTAGAAATTTACGTTTTGCATTATCTAGTCGTACACTTAATCTTATAATCTGTTATGTCATCTAGAATGTTTTTTGTTAGCGTTGTGAGACTCTGGAATATGTTACCAACGTCTATTAAAACGGAAAATAATAAGGTACGCTTTAAAATGGCTGTTTTGAATTTATTTAAATAATACAAAATTTACTTTTAAATATCGTTTCATAAATTATATTTTTTTCTATGTTTAATTGAGGGGGGTATATTTTTTTAGCATTTAAGAACTAGAAATGTATTTAAAAATTAAGTAAAGTTATTTTCAATTTATTTTTACACTGTTGATGTACTTTAAGAAACCTATAGTCTCACGTGTACAATGGTTTCTTATAAATAAATAAATAAATAAATAAATAATTTGAAATTTACACAAAACACAAATAAGGTACTGCTAACTTATCAATTTCAACAATTGGAATTGAAAAACAGTCTTTATCTGGCAGGCTATATGCTATTTCGGCTTTAGGACCACCTCATTCTTCACAAACTAAACTAAATCGCCAGAAATTTAAAAAAAGAAGTGTCCTATTTTTCTCCTTACACCATTTTATAAAAACTACAATGTTTCAACAATATTTTGTCTTGATTAAGCCACTTTTTTATAATTTTTTTGTTTTTAATCATTTATTAATCCCAAAATTAACAATTTATAAGACAAACAAGTAGAACAATGATAACTACTTACTATAAAAAAATACAATTATGTAAATGCCTTTTAACGGTACTCGATACATACAATTTTTTTTTTATAAGTTTATAATTTATCAATCTCAATTTTTAATTTTTTTATTTTTTTAATTTCAGTAATAATGTTAAAATAAACAGCAAAAAGGGAATAAAAACTGTTAAAAAGTGTAGTTTGGTTTTGTTTTAATTATAAAAAAACTCCTAACAATAAAAAATAAAAATGTTAAGGCTGAGTGTTGCCTACTTGCCAGTCAAGCCACCAGTATTTATTTGTATTTAATCTATCATTATTATATTTGTCGCGTTCAGGTATATTACTACAATATTTCCAATTTATAAATCGGTTCGAGCCTATCATTGAAGCATGTTGAATTCGTTTGTCAGTTGCCCTGCTATTTACGTGGTAAATTATTGGTATGTTGCATGAATCTGATAGATAACCTAGTGTGTCGAGATAAAGAAATGCTTCTGGTGGTATTAACCCTTTCTCCAAAAATTTTTCAAAATACAAAGGATTTGGATAAAATGCTCCAGAAATTATGTTATTTTTAGCTTGTTTTGCTCTTGCAAAATGATTTCTGACCAGTTCAAGTATAGTGTTATCGATTCTTGATATTTCAGAAGCTTCTAGAATTTTTTATTCTATTACTATATAATCTAGAATAGATTAGGCCACTGCACAGTACGCACGTTCTTTATTGAACTTGCTAAAAGAACATTGCCTTAGAACTTCGTTCGATAGAGAGGTATTGGGCTATTGTCAAACGGAACTAAAAGAAGTATGGTCGAGTTGCCGGTGACATCGAAGTATTTAAAAAAACTGGCTTTGGCTTAAGGCAAGCAGTTCCGCTTCAAAAGAAGTTGTGCAAAATTTAACAGAGGGTATTAAATACAAAATATTGTGTACCTAATAAGTCTATTTTAAAAGTTTTAATGAACATTTTATTTAAATAAATTTTATTTTAATAAAAAAAAAGTTTGAAGTGCAAACAAATAAGACCATTGCATTACAAGCAAAATTATGTGTGCAGTTTCTTTTCGATACAGTCCTTTAACATGTTTTCGTGAAAAACTTATGGTCAATCTTTCTCAAAATTGTTTTTTAAACACTTTTAAATCTTGAGTAATTAAAAATGTGTATCCCTCTTTTAGTGTTTACTTTTATGATAAGCTTAAAACCATATTTTCAAAATAAAAACAAAAAAGTAATGTTGCCAGACAATAGAAATTTAGAACTTTAATAAGAAAACCGTATTTAAAAAAAACAAAATTAAACCAAATGTGTATAATAAGAGATATAAGAAAAGATTTCATAAAATGCTTCTTTGACGGCTTGTCATAACGAAACGGTGGTTACTATTCATAAAATTCCTTTTGATTTCTTCACCCACGCTATAGTCTGTTGAAAGCTATAAAAGCTATGGGAAAATGCAAACACCGATATTTGGGATTTTGGCCTCGCATTTTACACTGTGTGGCCACTGTAGTAGATATCAGAAGGTGCATATCAGTCAGATGGATAGAGGCCAATTAGGTGTTCCTTCCCAATTAAGTGTTCCGAAATTCCAGGTGCATATCCGTAAATCATTACCAGTTTTTCGTTTGCGGAAGTCGTAATCAGATTTTAGAATAAATAATCTTATGTTACTTTTTGTTTGCATTGAAATTGGTTTTTACGGGTGCACTTCAAAGCCGACATGGTCAAATTCAGTGATATGTTCTTAGTTTCAATTGGTCGTTTTTTAATTTCAAATGATATTTCCGAATTGATCTTTTCTGTATTTTAAATAAAATTTCCAAATTCATCTGTTTGGGATTTCAAATGGAACTTCAGGATTTCAATTGATCTACTCTGATTATTAAATGGAATTTTGAATTTTAATTTATCGTTTCTGAATATATTTATCTCTTCAGAATTTCCATTGATCTTTTTTGAATTTCAATTAATATTTTCCGAATTTCAACTGATACATTCAGAATTTCAATTGATCAATGCTTAATTTATAGTGATATTTTCTAAATTTCAATTGCTCTAAAAAAAATTTCTCTAAATTACAACTTATTTTATTATATTATAATATTTTTACTGCCGAGTAAAAGTAATTTGCTACAAAAATATATTAAAATTTTTAAGTCTGCCCCTGATTTTATCCATCTCAAACTCCTTATTTCTAAAGCTGAAAATTATTCAAAGATCACTCCAGCTTACGCTCGAAACATCCTTTTTTTATAATTTAATACTATACAATCGTATAATAAAATCAATTTACTATAAATATCCTAAATTCTTAGCCTCTCCTCATTTAGCTAATTGCATTTACTCCACTTCTAGCTAAATATATATTTTTGTTTTCTTCTCACTTAACAATCAGTCAAGTAAATAAATGGTTTTCTGTCTCCGTTTTTTGCCACGCTGAAATATAATTAAGCGGCTTCGCAACAGGCAGTTGCTTCTTTAGTCGCTTAGCAAATCCGTCAATATGTATCTACAGTAAAATAGCTTGAGTTGGGTGTTTTGTTTACCCTGTTGAAAATATATCGCTTGCGGAGCTCTTAGCAGTCAGTTTGGTTTGGAACATCCTTTTATTTTCACTTTTGTGCTCAATGTGAAAGTTTATCGCTTTCAGTTTTTTAACACTTCTATGCAATGTCGATGTCGTATACCCGCTTTAATTCCATTATTTCAGGATAGCTTTCCATTTTTTGCATTCTATTTTTTTTCCATCCATAATATATTCTATTTGCTTTCGCATTTATTTAGCAACGCCTTTGAGTTTCCTTTTCGCTGATTTAGCTCAATTCGCTGCTCCTTTTGTATGCGTCCTTGCGTCCATAACTCTAAGCTATACACTAAACGCAAAATGTGCTTTCTTCTCTACTCTGACTTAACACTGATTTTGTATGGAGTTTACTAAGATTTTTCTTTGGCTGTTTTGAGTTTTTGTTTTGTTGACGCGCTTTTACATACATACATATATTTATTTTATTTTTCGTTGTAAATCAAAAGTCATGGCGGGAAAATAAACATAATACGATATAGAAAATCCTTAACCTCACTTCTGTATGCTGGAATTATTGTAGTAGTTAAATCCAGTAGATTTTTGCAGCTCACTCCGTGTATCCTTTGGCAGCTTGGCAGCTTTAACTGTTTTGACTTTGATCGCCATTTTGTTTCCTTTCTGTCTTCCTTTCCAATTCATGGTATTTGAACTGGATTTATTTCTTTGTTGCTTTTTAGCTTTACAATTTGATGTTGTTGTTGGTTTTTTGCTATCTTCTTATCGGTCAATGTATTGCTTTTCATTTGTTTACTTTTTCAGTAAATTATTGTTGAATGCTTTTTCGTTGTTGTTGTTGTAGTTCTGGTTTTGTAACTGCGTTACCATCTCCATTTCCATTCTTTTTGCTTCTCTCTACTTCTGGGATATCATCGTGATTTCTGCAGTTTATGCGCCAAATCATGACTTCTGGATATCCGGATGTTTTTTATGTTTCTCACTGGATATCAGTTTCATTAAGATTTTCTGCGTTCATCCGCTGCTTTTTATATCCTTTATATTTTTGCAGAGCTTATCGAGAAAAGAAAATGCTACCAAAGTCATGCCGAGATTCTTTTTTTCTTGGCCATTTCATTTTTTTTTTTTACTTCTCATTTAATATTGGCTATGCATTAATTTAAAAGCAAATATTTTGTGCAAAGGAAGAATAAAAAAATCCTATGGAAATAAAATGAATTACATTTAAATTTTGCCATAAAAAACCAGTTTCCTCTCAAGAACTCATACTAAAAATCTACAAAAACTCATACTCAAGATAGATTTTGACCTTACTTATTTCTGCTGTTTTCACCCCTAATTTTTTTTCAGTGTCTATCAGTTAAATGTCAAAGAAGAATATTGTAAATAAGCTGAATTTTTTATTTCCGCTTACCTCTTTCAAAATGGCTTTATTTAGAAGAATTTGGTTTTATGTTTTTAATTGACATCTGAGTTGTACTTAAATTAATCTTAGTCTTTGAATACATCTTGACGAGCTTCTTCATGAAATCCAAATAAACAAAAAATGAATATCCTTTTAAATTACCTCAAATCGGAGATATAGAATTCAGTTTTGTGTTGTGTGGCTTTTTTCGGCGTTAAACAAACTCATAAATTATTCAGTGGAACCTCAATTAGCGGAAAACAAGGGTTGAGCACATTAAGTGAAATTGGTTGTTTAGTGTCGAAACACTTTTTTCTTAGGTGTCAGAAACCATTAAATTTAGGAGGTATTTAATCAGATAAACAGGTTTCAACGCTGTTCGATATGATTTTTAATTGATTTTCTCAAAACGAAATAGAACTTAATTCACATAGTTTTAAGAATAATCTCATTGCTTTTTATAAGAAAACTTGTTAAAACTACAAGAAAGTCGTATACAAAATATGTGATTTTCGTATATATTTATTTATATTAATTTTTAAAGTTATATTCTTGATACTGAATTTGGAAATCTTTTAGAATCTAGGAATGGAATTGTTTATTTGCTACAAATCAACTGTTACAAAGCTTTAAAGGCTATAACTTTGGAACGGCAAGAGTACCATATTTCAAACTGCATCTGGGTTTTTTTCATTTTGAAGCATTTTTTTAAATTAACGCAAATGTAGCGAAAAAATGAAATATGTGACTTGTTGTGATATAATAATAAATACACAAATTGACAAAACTTCTGATTTAGGTACACTGCGTTTATAAACTATAGCTCATTTTATTTATGTTAAGAAAACGTGCTGCAGCATGTTGGATATTGAAGCTCAGAATCTTATAAGGAGAAATTAAGTACTTAAATATGTTCTCTTTTGGCTGGCATTATCAAAAAATATACTCACTTGACTCTCTCCATAAACCGCACAAATAACAAAAACAACAAATTCTTATGATAGCGGCTTTTAGTATGCAAAATGACTTATTGAAAGGTTTTGGATGAATTTCAGAAAAGTAAAATTATTGGTTTAAATCAGCGATGCCCACGATAGTTATTTGAAGAGTGCAAAAACAACAACAATAAAAAGCAACATCAAAAAACTTGAATTCTGGATACAATAACGAATGCCCAAGAACACTAGTGCTGGCGAACTTATATATATGTTCACTGAAAATAATGAATCAAGTACTTATAAATGTTTCAGTTTTTTGCTATTCAGAATACATTATGGTTTACCCAGCTTTAACTGCGTGGAGGTTTTCAGATTTTTTTTTTTAATTTTTTGTTTTATAGTTTTTAATTTTTTTGTTTGTTTGCTTTTTTTTACTCTGTTTTTATGTTTTTTTTTTTGTAAATTTTTATTTTATTATAAATTTTTTTATTTTTTCATCTTATAATAATTTTTACATGCTTTAACCTTAAGTTTTTATATTTTTATTATCTTACTGTTTTATTATTAACTAAACTGTTATATTATTAAGATCAAAATCTTTTATTATTTATGAAAAAAAGTTTTCAGCAAATTCTTTTCTTGTCATTTTTTAAGGGTATAATAACCCCTGTAAAAGTAATTTATTCTAATGCAATATAAAAAAGTACCCACCTGGAAATATTCAATAAATTTTTCTCAATGTGTATTCACACAACGAAAAATATAAAGAATACGACGCATACTGTTAACGTCTACAATGCGAATGCCAAAAACAGTACAAAATAGCCGCTATCGATGGTGCCAAAGAACAAAAACAACAACATGCAAACGCAGAACAGCTATCAATGGTTCAAAAGAGCAAAAACAATAACATTAAGAAGCGAGGCTGAAATTGCAAAATGAATTCAGCAAGTTAAAAAAATCATGAAGATATTGAAGATTTTGTAAAAGAGTGGAAAGAGTTAGGCGCTGGGCATCGCTGGTTTAAATGACGCCTCCTCAATATTGGGGTTTTTTTCTCAAATCACGCCAATATCCTCCATTATCGTACCGTCCAAGTTGAACATCTTTTCATCAGAAAAAAATACCTGTTAAAATTAACAACCATTTACGAAGATAAAAATTAGCATATTAAAAAAGCTTACATCTGTCCAGTCTCTGTGCATATAATTCCTGCAAAACTCTAACCGTGCATCCTTATGACGCTTGAAGAGGTGTGGCATATGCTTCAATTTTGGCTTGTAAATTGGTTTGGAGCGCTTGAGCACATTCCAAATCGTTTTTTGCACACTTTTATTGGAACACAAGCTGCAAGTTGCGTGCAGCCCTTATTACTGTTTTTTGCTAATATTGTTGAAAAAAAATTAATATTGTCAAAAAAAAAAAACAACTCAAAAATTCCCCATTAGCTTTAAAAAAAGACTTGAACATAAACAAATTATTTATTTTGGGATACTTGTGAATAACAATAAGGATAAGACTTTCTTTTTTGTTTTAAGTGGTCTCTTCTTAAAATTTAGTGCACTAACATGAGTGTTAAAAAGATTTTCACATCATTTCATTCATTTAATAACGAATCTTAAAAAGATTTCCTTCTTATGCTGTGTGTCTGTATCGAAAAAGTCGGACACCAAGGTAAAAATAGTCCAAAAATTTGAACTCAATCCGACGGTAAGTTTCGGAGTAATCGATTTTTTGGTTTTAGATAAGTATGGGTAGTGCCACGTTCTCTTTTCCAATCTCACACATATTTTTTGTGATGATTAGTTTCCATAATAATTATCGTTTTTCCAAATTTCAAGGCCTTAACCCTCATAAGTACAAAAATATAGTGTTTGACTAGTTAAGGTTGTGGAAGGTGCCACGCCCCGTTGCCGTATACTACTTTTATTATTTGTAGAAATTACTTTATTAACACATTTGATTTAGATTTTAAGATTCTAGCTGTCATGTGTGTCAAATTATTCGTTTTTGTAAAATTTGATTGCTAAGCGCCTTTTATTGCAAATTTTTGCACTAGTGCACAACAAACAGCTTTCTATACAGTAAGCTCAGTCTATAGTTTTGCATAGTAACATTTTTTTAAGCGATCTGGCATTTTCTGAGTTCGCTAAGTATAAAAAATTAACATATCCATCAAACATATCCAAAACTTACAAAAGTGTATTCTCTCTTGCTTATACATACCATTGGATGGTAAGTAAACACATGAAGTAACTAATTATTTCTTAAATACAATGTAGCTGCGAGGCCTCCAACACTGATGATATATACCTTAATCAGTAAGCGACGATAGAAGTGGGTTTGGATAAGATAGAAGAGAACAAAAAAATGACGCACACAATTGGAGAGAACAAAAAAATGACGCACAAAATTGGAGAGAACAAGAATATATTTAACGTCAAAAACACAACGAAAACGAAAGAGAGCACATTGAAAAGAAGCAAACAAAAGTAAATGACGACACTTATTATTACTTTTTATAGTAATATTTCAGAATAAATATTTCATAAAATTTAGTTATTTTATGACAAATCTTTGTTTTGATCTAAGCAATAAGATTTACAACTTTCACAAACACACTTCACTGCAAAACTTCCTGCTAGAAAACACGATGTTGCTATACAAACGAGTAAAGTCAAACTGTTGTTTGTACAGACAATGAAAAGAAAATAATGTGAGCACAAACAAGAAGTGAGCACTAACAAGATTTTGTTTTCGTTTACGGCTCTGCATTACAATGTCATCACCGACAAATTTTTACATGCGGGAAGTGTTATTTTACTTTTGGGTTGTTGTACAAAAAATCAAAAGTTGTTTTGTATTTGTTTTAAGTTCTTTTGATTTGATTTCTTTCAAGAATTTTGTTTTGTTTTAGTAGAGAAAAAAAAACTACCTTCCCGCTTGTAAAAATTTGTCGGTGATGACATTGTAATGAAGAACTGTGAGCGGAAACGAAATTTTGTTTGTGTTCACATAATTTTCTATTGATTTTCAAAACAGCAGTTTGACTTTATTCGTCTGTGTAGCAACATCGTGTTTTCTAACCGGAAGTTTTGCAGTACAGTGCGTTTGTGAAAACTATTAATCTTTATGTTTAAACCAAAACAAATTTTTATATATAAAATAAAATATTATTAAACATTAACTTTGAAGTGCTAGATAAAAGTTAATAAATTCGTTCATTAAATTGTAAAAATTATTGTGGAAATAATTTGTGGCGTCATTTGCTTTTGTTTGCTTCTGTTCGGTGTTTTCTCTTTCGTTTTTATTGTGTTTTTGTCGTAGAGAGGATTTTCGTTCAATTTATTTGTGTTCTCTCCAAATTTGTGCGTAATTTTTTTGTTCTCTCCTGTCTTGTGCATACCTACCCACATTTTCGCTTACTATGTAAGGTAGATGTCATCAGTGTTTTAGCGGCCATGTCCAAAGAAATGTAATTGAGAATTGTATAGACTTCGGAGGTCCCGCAGTATCATTATATTTAAGAAATAATTGGTTGCTTCATGTGTCCATTTACCACTGGATTGTATCTCATTAAATTGGTACGCCAAATTTACTAAAAAGTCCTCAGTCGAGTGGCAAGCGTAGTTATAAAAATTGCGACTGAGCTTGCGGAGGTTGAAACCAGAGCTGAATATTTTTCGATTACAATTATTTTCCAATAACAATTGCAGTTTTCGTAATCTTGTTATTGTAATGTAATGTTAACAAAATAATATTACGATTACTGTAATCGGTATACACACAAATTACAATTCCAATTACTGTAATTTTAATAAAAGAGTTCATTAATTACAATAACAATATAAGTTTCCAATGATAAATTACAATTGCCGTAACTGTAATTGTATTCACCATTTTTATTATTTTGATTATCTTTAACAATAAAATATAACAATTACGATTGTTGTAATCGTTATCATTATTTTTTTAATCAATTCTTGTATAAATAATTTTGTGTTATTTACAATTGTTTATCCTACTAAAAAACAAATAAATTGCAGAAAAAATTATTCCAAACCTATTTAATTATTAATGTATTTTGAAAAATATCTTTTTTAATGATAGAAATCAAAACAAAATCAATTATATACACCGAGATAATTATTTTGCTTGAATCAAGCTAATGTTTTGCTTAAAAGCAAATTAGCAAAACTTTGCTCAAGCACGGTTTGATTTTAGAAAAAGATTGCTAAATTGTAATCACTCCTCACGTATTTAGGAAAAAGCAAAATTTTGATTAAATTCAAGCAAAATTTTGCTAAGTTATTATAAACTGCAAAAGAAATTTCTACTTAATTCAAGCAAATATTTGCTTAGTTATTATAAGCTCAAATAGCAATTTTTTACTAAACTCATGCAAATATTTGCTAAGTTATATAATTAAACCACGTTTAATTATACCAAACGTTTATTCTTAATGAAAAAAATTAGGCGACGATTGGTTAACAACTGCGATGGTCGAATGGATAAACGCATGCACTTACACTCACGCGGCTGAGGTTTAAATCAGTGTTGGCATTTGTATTTTTTGATTTCGTATCGAATCGAGTTGAAAATTGCATTAAAATGTTTCGCTGAAAACTACATGAAATGACTTACAATTCTGCATCATTTAATTTTGAGAAAGTTGCAGCCATCTTGGCGAAGGTAAACATTTAATTCCAAAATTGTTAAAAAATTTTAGAAATTTTTAACATAGTATGCCAATTTTGGGTCAAAAGTTAATTTAATCAAAAATCTGATGCCATATTCGCAAGCGCGTCGGAAGCTAATTTCATCTGGGAGAGGGGCAGTACAAATGGGGGGGGGGGTAGTACAAATGGTGGTGCAAAAAAAAGTTCACCAAAATTTCTTCAAAGAAACATGAATGTGAATAAACAAATTTTTTATTTTAGTTTAAAATAAAAAATATATAAAAATATATAAAAAATATTAAAATTTCATTATTTTTAAAAGTTCTTCCAATTTTAATATTAGAGATCATTCTTTAAAGGATCTTTCATATGGTAATATGAAAATATAAGAAATAATGGTTGCTTTTATAAAGCAAGACTAGGTATATCTTTACATGGTTTAAATGCAATAAGGTACAAAAAGTTATATCAATTTAAATTATTCCAAAATGTTTCTTTCTGTCCTTGCGAGAAACAAACTCTTTCACCACCTCCATCGAATTCAATTCTTCGGTTTTATCTTTGTGAATGTGTATAAGTGCCGCATGAGTGAGTCGTTTCTGTGTCATAGTTGCTCGAAGATATGTTTTAAGTCGTCTTAGTGCACTAAAAGAACGCTCAGATGAAGCTGCTGATGCAGGCGCAGTCAAAAGCAAAGCAATAAGTTTTTCAACTTCATTTAATAGTTTTTTTACAGTATCCGAATTTTTCGCAAATTGGGATACAATGCCACTACAATTTCAAGGTGTTTGGCCAGGCAATTGCTTCAGCAATTTCATCTGCAAAAAAGTCATCTGCATAAAGATCTAGTTTTGTTTTTAGATTTTGTTCAGAAGGCACTTTTCCGTTGAAGGTTTCAATTACAATATTTTCCAACGATTCCAGAGTGTCAAGATCTGTTTAAATGTACAATAAGATTTACAAAGTGCCAGTTTACACTAGCTTCACTCAACCGACTCACCGAATGTTAAATCAAAGTGAGTCGGTTGAGTGAAGCTGGTGTAAACTTGCAAAAATAAAAAAAAAGTAAAATATCAACCTGTTTGATCAAATCTAGCCGTTATCTCATTTGAGGGAAGATCTAATATTTCGAAATAATCTTTTCATAGCCGATCATATAATGGCAACTGTACTGAAGGAACCGGATTTGATGTTTCTTCTAAGCCTTGAGGTGGATTTTCAACAGCTAATTCACAGTAGGGCTTTCGTATGGTCCAAAACATTGGACCAACATGGCAGATTGTACAATATGTAGTACCATGCGTAAGCTAAAACGATAGTCGAAATTTTTGGTTTTTTTCTGCCGATTGTACCATATTGTACAATTATGTAAAATTACTGCTCAATTGTTAGGGCATCTAAAAGTTGCTTAGCTATTAGCCGGATGTGTTCTGCTTGAGAGCTTGCAATTAATGATGTTGCTTTACAAGTTGGATCGCTCGAACGCTCAACCAAATAGTCCCATTAGTTTTCCATCTAACTTATCGTACAACATGTCGTCCAATATGGAAAGCCCCTAAGAACATGTCAAATTTTTTCTTACCAGAGTTGCAAAATTAACAAGCATTAAGCTACATACTTAAGGGTGCTTTTAAACTGAAGTGGTGGGCTTGCAGTAGAAACTCTACATTTTGTTCTATCTTTTTGCAAACACAGAGAAAGAAAATGGTTATCCGAAAGCATGCTTATGAAGAAGAGAGAAAGAAGAGGAAAATATATAATACAAAAATATTATCGTTGTAAAAAAACTGATATTTTGAAAAACTTTTGAAGTTTTCCTTTTAAATTGTTTATCTAGCTAAAAAAAGTGGGGGGCAACTGCCCCCTTTCCCCCCGCTTCCGACGCCAATGCATATTCGGATTAAGCGGAAAAGTTAACATAAAAATACTCTATAAGCAAAATTTTTTGTACCACCAAAATGTAAAAAAAAATGAAATTGGAAATAGCTATTAAATTCGCGCAAAAGTTTGAGACTTTTCTGAACTTTTTTTCGATTAACGTGGTTATGTTGTGTGCAGCATTCAGAATCTGACCTTGCTGGGAGGTTCTGAGATATG
Source organism: Dichetophora obliterata (assembly GCA_963920525.1). NCBI lineage: Eukaryota > Metazoa > Arthropoda > Insecta > Diptera > Sciomyzidae > Dichetophora > Dichetophora obliterata. The sequence continues at coordinate 205,403,120 of OY986436.1, read as the reverse complement.
TTAGGAAAATGTATGGAACACAAAACCCATCTAATACGTACAATATATTACTTTTCTAATAAAGAAGGCTCGTTTTCATTATTTTTACAAATATTTGTGTTGTACATGTTTTCGGATATTTGAATGTTATATCAACATTTATTATTAGATTTTAAAAAGTCTCGGGTTTGAATTAAAGCTGAAACAGTTTTAACTTTGAAATGACTTCTTAATTTTGTTTTAACAAAATTTTTGATTGCAAAAATTAGTTCAACACTCGCCGAAGAATGGGAAAGGGATAAAAATCCTTCAGCAATCTTAAAAATATTTCCGAACAAGGGCTCACCAAATTCATTTTTTACATCTGCAATTCTTTCACAAAATTCGCACATACTTAAGATTTTAAATCTTTTTAGTTTTTCATATTCCGACAATGGTCGGTATTCCTGACTTATGACTTCTAACTGTTTGGTCTCTTTTGGAAAAAGTTTTATTATGAAAGGCTCCATTGTGAGTTTGTATGGCCTGATAAAACATGTTATGGTGCAAATTAAGGCAACCAATTCAGTATATCATCATCTAAATTTACTTTATATTTTAAGGATTAAATATAGTATATATATGTATATTAGGCAGTGTCAATTTGTGGGAGGCAAAAAAATCGCCCATTGCTCAGTGAAAATCGTATTTAAGGGATCAAAATAAGAAACTTTGCCCGAGGAACTATACCTCTGAAACGAATTCTAATGCCCCAACTTTTGACTTTTGTCCCGTAGGGTCAAATTTTGAAAAATCCCTCTTTGACCCATTTAGAGTGCCCCGATCGAGTCCAAATGTATGACCGACCCCAACTAACTTTAGAGGGCCGATCCACCCATGCCAGTGGCACACCCCCTGGAACCCCCTGGCTGATTTTTTCATGTAAAGTGCCAAAAATGGTGATTTTTTAAATGTTTGTATGGGGAACCCCCAGGGGGGTTCCAGGGGGTGTGCCACTGTCATGAGTGGATCGGCACTCCAAAGTAAGTGAGGGGGTTCGGTCATACATTTGGACTCGATTGGGGCACTCTAAATGGGTCAAAGAGGGATTTTTCAAAGTTTGGCCCTACGGGACAAAAGTCAAAAGTTGGGGCATTAGAATTCGTTTTAGAGGTATAGTTCCTCGAGAAAAGTTTCTTATTTTGATCCCTAGAATACGATTTTCACTAAGCAATGGGCGATTTTTAAATCGATCCGCCCTAATATATATATAAAACTTTTTTCGTTATTTTTAAAATTAAAAATATGCTCTTGCGGTATATTATTTTCACAAATAAATGAATGACAGCTCAAAATATAACTGTTTTTCTAGCGATGAAATGTAAAAATAATCGATAACACCTTAAGAAAAAAAAGTAATGCTCTTAAGTGCTGCAAGCAAAAATCTCAAGGGTTGGGGAAAATTTAAAAAAATAAGCTTTCTAAAAAGTTAATGTTTTTTACGGAATAAAATAAAAATGAATCACCAAATGTTGGTTTTGGGCAAATAGTACTGAAAATGCCTCGAGTGTACTAACGTACTTTTCAGAAGTTGATTGTACTAAAAAAAAGGACAATTGTATCGAATACGCCATCACTAGTTCTCCAGATGGTGGTAATTTTTCAATTTAATGTTAATTTTTATTTCACTTAAAAAATATGCTAGATTTCAGATTACAGTAATCGTAATTGTAATTTTATATTAAAAAAATTACTGTAATCGTAATAACAAAAAATTGTTATTACGACTACAGTAATCATAATTGTACTTCTTTATTGATAACGATTACTCTTATCGTAATAAAAAATATTTTCATAACAACTACAAAAATTGTAATTATTAATAAAAAAAATTAATAACACACAACAAGACTTGTTTCACGCAGACTGACCAGTAGGTAGATTCCAGGATTTGCTATCGCTAAATCTCGATCGTTAAAAATGCCTAAATAATTTTTAGCGAATTTTGGCGACATATGCGATTCTGACCACAAATTATTTGCTATTTTTCGTCGTTAAAATTAAGCAATGTACAAAATGAACTGAATAAAAACAGCTGACTTTGACATTTATTTATTTCTTACAAGTAGCTATTTGCTATTCTGAGTGTTTTTCATTTGCTAAAAATTGCTAAAAATATTAAGTTTTAAGCAACACAACATTTTAGGCGCTAAAATTTTAAAACATCTCGTAGTAATAAAAAAGCATTTAAAACAATGTAAATTGTAACAATTAATAATGTTATGCTGTTTGTTCCGAAATTTATTTATTAAAAAAGTTTTTTTAGGAAATGGACGCCAAGAGAAAATGCGAAACAACTTAACAAAATTTTTTTATTCCAATATTTAGAGGAGCATAACAACTTTACTCACGAAAGCTTACATAATTTGCCTTATAATGTAAATTTAAATAATTATTATGAAAATAAGTTTTGGATCAATTTAAATGTCCAGCTCACTTGCCGGACTTTTTGTTGTTTTTTCTTTGCTTGCAAATGCGATTATATGATCCTGATCTCCAATGAAAAAACGCAGCTAATAGAAATTTTAGTAGGTATACAATCATTTTTAGTACAATGAATTTTCATAAAAAATTGATAGCTAATTATGAGAGAAAAAAATTATATGAAAATCAAAGTTTTTACTTTTAATGCCAATAACTCCGTTGTTTTTAATGTTTTTTTATATAAATCTTTATTTAGACGTTAAAATGTCCATATCTCAAGGACGCATTAAGTCCCACCATAATTTTTATTTTGTTGAAATGGTAATTGTGCTTGCTTTAAGATTAAATATATATAAAAATTATTTTTAATTTTTAAAATATGTTTTTCGTACCCCTTCCTTGAATTCAATTAGCTCACCGCAAGAGATGCAACCACCAACAAAAATTTTCCAAAACTTTTTGGATTAAGGTTCGTTCAATTACCTTTCTAACGGTAGCTTACAAATAAAATACAACATGTTTTTTATTATTCCAGATTTTAAAAAACATTTAATCGAGAAGTGTATGTTAAAATGTTTATATAAATTACTCTCGAGTAACAACGGGTATATCAGCTAGTCTATGGTAATAAAACTTATTTTCTGTTTGTTTGTTTGTTTGTTTGTTTGGCCTTTATACAAATCTAAACATCTCAACGGATTTTGCTCAAACTAGGTACACATATTAAGTTTATCCCAACTTAAAATGTTACATACTTAGTTTTTGCCACGCCCCCTCTGAAATTTTTCAACTAACGGTAATTTTGTTAGTATACAACTTTTTAGTAGCGGAGATTTTTGTATTTTTAATTTTAAAAATTTTTTGTTATTTTGACATCAAAAGCACTCATATATCTTTAAAATTGGAGAAATTTTCAGTACAACGACTTTTTCATAAAACATCGTTGCCTAAGAATGAGAAAAAATGACATGAAAATCAAAGTTTGATCTTTCGATGCAAATACACTGGCGATCAAAACTGAGTGCATCTTCAGCATATTTTTGCTTACGGTGTCACAAAATTATAAATAATAGACGGATTATTTTGAAATCTCCAGGGAGTAATCTTTATTATCTTCACAATAATCAGTTTTGAACTTCTTATTGGTTAGGTAGTATAAGTTAGATATCAGTAGGGAATCCACAATCCTTTGTTTTTAATTACTTGTTTCATACGCCTAGGCATGCTCTCAACTAAATTTTCTATTATTTGGCTTGGAATATTTTCCCATTCTAATTTTACTCGCCCCCAAAGTTCGTCCATGTTTGTTGGCGTTCGTTCATACTGCCCCAATCGTCTTTTGACCACAGCCCACAAATTTTCGATGGGGTTGAGGTCTGGACTTTGTGGTGGCCACTGCATTACTTCAAACTTTTGCTATAGAAGCCAGCGCTGCACAATTTTTGCAGTATGTTTTGGGTCCCCGTCTTGCTGGAAAACCACTTCATTCTCAGGGTAGGCGCTTTTATCGACAAAGTCCGGCAAGTTTGTTTCGAGAATACGGAGATAGTCTTCCTTGCGCATTATTCCTTCAATTCTAACCAATGGCCCCAAATGCCACCAAGTGAAACACCCCCAAACCATTAAGCTACCACCACCATGTTTGACGGTTTGTTTTACATGATGTTTTTGAAGGCGTTCATTAGGTCTATGCCAAAAATATTCTTTTCCATCACTTTGAAAACGATTTATTTTTGTTTCATCGGACCAAACTACCCGTTTCCAATCTTCCACTGTCCAATTTTTGTGACTTTTGCAGAATTTCAGTCGGGCTTTTATGTTTTTATCAGATAGAGCTGGCTTTTTCTTCTTAACTGCTGACACGTATCCAATTCTGTGAAGAGCTCTACGAGCAGTTGGTGCACTTACATTCTTATTTATTGCTAAAGCAGCCTGTTTAGGTGTTTTGGATCTTTTGTTTCGCATTTGGCGTAACATCAAACGGGCATCTGAGTCATTTAAAAGCCTAGGTCGGCCTCCAGCATTCGGTACAGGATCAACATTTCGTCGTTTTTGGACAGCTATTACGGTGCGTTGACTTACTTTTAATTTTTGAGCAATAACACGTGACGAATTTCCACTTTTAGTCATAGTAACTATGCTATTTTCAACATCTAATGCGATTTTTCTCATTTTTTAATTAATTTACTTTAACGCGACCTTATTCTCGAAAATTACCGCAAACAATAAAACATAAGATCACTGCATAATACTACAAGCTAAAAAAAATGTGATTACATTTACCTAACGGAACATTTCCATTCCTTTGGAAACGCGTAGCCTTCTACGCTTTCAGTTATGCAAAGAGATCAAAACTGAGTGAATAGGGTTGCCATATATTTTTGCTGCAATTCCCTTGTTTTTGCAATTTTATGTTACTTCTGCTTGCTATGTTTTATTGTTTATTTAATAAAGTTTAATTACTGAAAATTTCACTGAAATCCGTCAATAACTTAAAACGTTTTGCTACTGTAAGTAAAAATATTTAAAAAATGCACTCAGTTTTGATCGCCAGTGTATCTCCGCTGTCCATTAATATATTTCATTCAAATTTTTATTCTTCAAAAGTTCAATAAAATCACTTCACAAAAATAGATTTAACTGTACCGTTAAGTCAGTGTATATATGTTTTATGATTATGTCAAAAAAGGTCCAAAATATTGACTTTTTACTCAAAAAATGACTCAAAAATTGTTGTTGTTGTAAAAATGAAATCAATTAAAAATTGCACATCTGGCTACCTTTCATATGACATAGCATTTATTTGCAAAAATTCTTCCAGCTAAGCGCAAAAATTATTTTACTGTTTTTGTCATCAAAACAACAAGGGTACCCCCTTTGATTTTTTTCGCGAAATTTATATTTTTCAAAATGTTGTTTTAATATTTTTTACAAAAAGTCAAGTCTCAAAAATAATTTATGTGAAAAAATTACCCCAATATCTCTTTCCAATCAAAAGTTATGGCTAAAAATCTATTTTTTCATACAATTGACCATCTATAGATAGTAATAAAACTCATTTTCTGTTTGTTTGTTTGTTTGGCCTTTATACAAATCTAAGCGGCTCAACGGATCTTGCTCAAACTAGGTACACATATTAAGTTTATCCTAACTTATAATGTTACATTCTTAGTTTTTGCCACGCCCCCTCTGAAATTTTTCAACTAACGGTAATTTTGTTATTGTAAATTTTTTTTGTATCGGAGATTTTTGTTTACTTAATTTTAAAATTTTTGTGTTATTTTGACATCAAAAACACTGACATATATTCAAAATTGGAGAAATTTTCAGTGCAACGACTTTTTCATAAAACGACATGAGAAAAAAACGACATGAAAATCAAAGTTTGGTCTTTCGATGCAAATATCTCCGCTGTCCATTAATATATTTCATTCAAATTTTTACTGTTCAAAAGTTCAATAAAATCACTTTACAAAAATAGGTTGAACTGTACCAATAAGTCAGTGTATATATGTATTCTGATTATATCAAAAAAGGTCCAAAATATTGACTTTTTACTCAAAAAATGACTCAAAAATTGTTGTTGTTGTAAAAATGAAATCAATTAAAAATTGCACATCTGGCTACCTTTCTGTGACATAGCATTTATTTGCAAAAATTCTTCCAGCTAAGCGCAAAAATTATTTTACTGTTTTTGTCATCAAAACAACAAGGGCCAAAAAACAACGCCCTTTGTTTTTTTCGCGAAATTTTTTTCCCCAAAATGTTTTTATATTTTTTACAAAAATGTCAAGTCTCAAAAATAATTTATGTGAAAAAATTACCCCAATATATCTTTCCAATCAAAAGTTATGGCTAAAAATGTATTTTTTCATACCAGACTATTAATAAAACTTAGTTTTGTGTTAAAATTCTCTATATAGTTTGAACTTCCCCATTTATCTCGAAGAATGCAGTTGTGTGTCTAAAGCAATTACGAACATTTTGGATTTATTATATCTTCCTTATAGTAATATACAGCACTACAGTTTATTTTGGGCCAAAGGTCCGAAAAAATCAAAAATAATTTAAAAAAAATTAAAACCGCTTCGAATAAGATACATATGCTTTTTTATTTTGTTGCAATTTTTTTTTGTGTACAATAGGTCAGAAGTCAAAATTGAACATCTGTAACTTTCACTTCAGAAGTTTGGTTTTTTTTTATATTTCGTACAAGACGTGATGCTTTTTTTTTAATTTTGTATTTCTAGATATTTTTTGTAAAAATACTCAAACATCATATTTTTAAAAAATTGCACTTTTGCTAAAAATTGCATAGCAGCTAGGATCTTCAACGATATCGCTTAATTTCTGTGCAGTATAGGGGAGTGGCCAAATTTTTTCCTCAACCATCTTCTGATGGAAAGAAATTTACTGCCAAAAATTTCAGCTGAATCAGTCTAGTAGTTTTGGTGATGATTGGTCTAGTAGTTTATTGATTTCTGTGCGGTAAAATATCCTAATATTGCATTTTAACCGAACTTACACATGGACGCAAAAGTTCAAAACCGGATACCAACAAGTTGTCGAAAAATAGTTTGCAATTTTTTACGGACACAATCCATACGAAAATTTTTTTTTGTTTTTTTTCAAATCTACATTTTTTTACAAACTGTTCTGTGTATTTAAAAATTTTTTTGGAATTTTTTTGTAAATTTTTTCATATAAAATAAAATGAAAAGAATTAGGACCTTCAAAAGGTAGGCCTCACAGAAGTACTCATTAATGCAGTGATCATGGAAGGTGTATTGACGCCAACAATAGCAGTGCTAGCATGCCTTTTTTTGCGTAGCACTCGCTAAAATGCCCACTGGGTTTGAGCCAAAAGAATTTCAATATATGCAGTTCTTTTGTGTATCATTTGAAAAAAAAACTTGTGTGAAAATATTTTCTTTTCCACTTGAATGTTTATTCAATGGCGTTTCACCTGTTCATTACCTCTCTGTGTGAGAAGTGGTCTTAGACTGATTTATCAAATTAGAAAAAAAAGTAATTTGAGCAAAGAATTTCCATTAGTTGAACTTTTTAATGTAAAAGATGTTGACATGGATACCAATGATGCAAAGAAATGAAAAAATTTCTAAAAAACCTAATTTTTATAAGTTCTGAAATTTTTCAACTAACGGTAGTTTTGTTATTATAAAACTTTTTAATATCGGAGATTTTTGTGTATTTTATTTTAAAATTTTTGTTATTTTGACATCAAAATCACTCACATATCTTCAAAATTGGAGAAATTTTCAGTACAACGACTTTTTCATAAAACCGAAAAATGAGAAAAAACGACATGAAAATCAAAGTTTGGTCATTCGATGGAAATATCTCCGCCGCTTATTAATATATTTCATTCAAATTTTTTTTTGTTCAAAAGTTCAATAAAATCACTTTAGAAAAATAGGTTGAACTGTACCGTTAAGTCAGTTAATATATGTTTTATGAGTATGCCAAAAAGGGTCAAAAATATTGACTTTTTATTTAAAAAATGACTCAAAAATTGTTGTTGTTGTAAAAATGAAATCAATTAAAAATTGGACATCTGGCTACTATTTATATGATATAGCATTTAGTTGCAAAAATTCTTCCAGCTAAGCGCAAAATTTATTTTACTGTTTTTGTAATCAAGACGAGATTTTTTCGCGAAATTTATTTTTTCCAAAATGTTGTTTTTGTATTTTTTACAAAAAATTCAAGTCTCAAAAATAATTTATGTGAAAAAATACCCCAATATCTCTTTCCAATCAAAAGTTATGGCTAAAAATGTATTTTTTCATACCAGACTATTAATAAAACTTACTTTTGTGTTCTCTATATAGTTTGAACGTCCCCATTGCTCTCTAAGAATTGAGTTGTGTGTCTAAAGTAATTACGAACATTTTGGATTTATTAAATCTTCCTTATAGTAATATACAGCACTACAGTTTATTGGGGCCAAAGGTCCGAAAAATCAAAAATATTTTAATAAAATTAAAACCGCTTCGAATAAGATACATATGCTTTTTTATTTTGTTGCAATTTTTTTTTGTGTACAATAGCTCAGAAGTCAAAATTGAACATCTGTAACTTTCACTTCAGAATTTTGGGTTTTTTTATATTTTGTACAAGACGTTTTATTTCTCGATATTTTTTGTAAAAATACTCAAACTTCATATTTTTAAAAAATTGCACTTTTGCTAAAAATTGCATAGCAGCTAGGATCTTCAACGATATCGCTTAATTTCTGTGCAGTATAGGGGAGTGGCCAAATTTTTTCCTCAACCATCTTCTGATGGAAAGAAATTTACTGCCAAAAATTTCAGCTGAATCAGTCTAGTTGTTTTGGTGATGATTGGTCTAGTAGTTTATTGATTTCTGTGCGGTAAAATATCCTAATATTGCATTTTAACCGAACTTACACATGGACGCAAAAGTTCAAAACCGGATACCAACAAGTTGTCGAAAAATAGTTTGCAATTTTTAACGGACACAATCCATACGAACAAAGCAAGCTTATAAAAATATAGAAACGCTAACCGCAAAAACGTCTCTATTAATTTGTTTTGTTGTTGCTCAAAGTCAAAAATGAAATTTAGATATGTCATAATAGACAAAATTTGAGGGATTACGTGTATTTTTTAACCATTTTGCTTAATAGCTCTAAAGTCAATTTACAAGCAAAGCTGATTTTTTCCCACACAAATCGTATGGGAAAATCAGAAAATGAATTCGTGACCTCTAAGCCTTTACCAAATGCGCTTCACAGAGAGTGTTTCTTAGGTCAAATGTAAGTGAAAAAGCCGCGGACATCAAACATGATTTTTTTTTGGGACAACCTAATGTACATTGTTTATTCGCAAAGAAAAGGCTTGTTGCTCTTTTCCTGAAAGCCGATATAAGTCTTGGTTTTACTAAAGGCGCGTCAATTGAGAGTCACTAACATAGTGCCGCAACATCGGAAAAGACCAGCCCCAGAAAAATCGGGTATTTTGCTAGTCAAAAACTATGAACTGAAAACTGAAATTTTGAAAACTAGGAACTAAGAAATTAGGAACTAAGAACTAAAAACTTTACAACTAAGAAATAAGAACTAAGAACTTTTAACTGAATATAAAAAAATGAGCAACCTAAACCTAAGAAATAAGGCTATCAACATATTCTGTAAAAAAAAGAACTTATAAAAATTAGGTTTTTTAGAAATTTTTTCATTTCTTTGCATCATTGGTATCCATGTCAACATCTTTTACATTAAAAAGTTCAACTAATGGAAATTCTTTGCTCAAATTACTTTTTTTTCTAATTTGATAAATCAGTCTAAGACCACTTCTCACACAGAGAGGTAATGAACAGGTGAAACGCCATTGAATAAACATTCAAGTGGAAAAGAAAATAGTTTCACACAAGTTTTTTTTTTCAAATGATACACAAAAGAACTGCATGTATTGAAATTCTTTTGGCTCAAAACCAAACACAAAAGTCAAGTTTAAGCAACACTATCGCATATACACTCACACAAATACACACACACACTCACTCGACCACTAATAAATGAAACATACAAATAAACTTAGTCGCCCTACCATCAAAGTTCAAAATTAACCGCAATTTCAAGGCAACCCTTCGACAGTATCTCAACCAAGAAACAGAAAAAAAAAGAACGCAAAAAACTTTACAAAAGCTATAGGATTAAGGGTTCGAAAAACAACCCAACCAAATGACGTTCAACAGCGTGTGTGCTTTATTAATATTCTTGAATTTCCTGGCAGTTTTTGTTCTTGTATTCTTTTTTTATTATGTATTCTGTACTTTATTACAAAATTTTGCAAAACTTAACCGCTGTGCAAATATGTTTTGGGTCCCTCTTTGGGTTCGTTTATTTAGCTTTTATTTGGTAATATTTTGGGCAAACTGTTAACATTGGTTGGAATAGTTTTTATTTATTTTTATTTTATTGCTTGTATGGTCGAGGCATGAGATTAGTTATTGTTTTTTATGAACTAACTGCAAGTAGTAGTGGTTAAACAGTCGTAATAATAGTAGTAGTCGTAGTAGTAGTAGTATAAGCTGAAGAAGCATAAAAGAAAAAAACAACAAAAAACAAAGACAACCACATTTCAGGCAGGGGTTAAATGTTAGCAAAATGAACTGTAAAAGCAAATTGAAATTAAAAAGAAAAACTGCTGAAATGGTTATATGTATATATGTATATGTGTGTGTATTGAAGTGGGGATAACCCGACTTTTACCCAAACTTTTTATAACATATTAACGCTTTTTGCTTATTTGCTTTTTTCTCAACCTTTTCGTACTGCCTTTTTTTTGCATTTTATGCTGGCTACGCTGAAAAATTGCTGTAAATTATGAAAAATGCTTCGTTTAGCTCGGCATATTCGTTTGGGAGGGGGAGGGGGAGGGGGAGGGGTGACAGTGTAAGCTGATATTATTTGGGTACATGGTGGTTGGCTTATTTATTAAGGGTTGCCCAGAGACAGCAGCTGTTGTTGATTTGCTGACTTGTGTGGAATCTCAAGTATTATTTCATTAGAGGCTCTTAAGTGTTGGGTTTCAGCTCGTATTTGTAAATGACAAAAAGTTTTCACCACTTGATTAATTATTTTAATGCCAGAATTAAAACACTTGAAAACTCTTTCCCCATTTTATTTCAATATATAATGCTTTCATAAGCATTACTCGTAGCAAAATGTTTTAATTTGTGCACTTCTTTCTTAAAAAACAGTTAAATAATTAAGTCTTTGACCAACGAATTCTGAGAGAGGATAAAAAAATCTACTTTTTTCGGCATTTTACAAGTTCCTGTCTGAGTACGTTTCAAAATAGTCTTTACATTTACTCAAAAATCAGAGTTATATGAGCCGTTAAATTTGAAATTGAAATAAGTCCACTTTTAAGAAATATGTGTTAATGCTTTTTTTAGTGAGATATACGGATCCCACTTTTATATTTTTAATCACACATTTAAAGGATCCCGATTTCGTCATATATTAACCAAAAAAACTTTGCTGTGATGTTATCGAAGAAATATTCTTTTTGAAAGTGGAATAAATCCAATCCCAACAATCCCAACTAAAATTATTTCATGGTCAACAATATTTTTTGTTGTTTTTTGCATTATGTAAAGTTAAAATATATTGATTTTGCGAATTGCTATATGTGATGAGAGAGTCCAACATATGATTGTCCATGCTCAAATACATCCTTGCTCAAATCAACACCAACAATATTAAAGACAGACCTTGAGCCTTATTGATAGTTTAGTCGTTTGGATTTGAATTAAAAATCCGTCGGTTTCATTGGTATTTTTAGTGAAAAAGTTTGTTAACCAGGTGCGGGTTAAATAAAAGCTTCAATTACGTTTGGTAGCAAGAGTTTTATTTGTTACTTACTTACTCAGTTGGCGCTTCAAACATATGTCGGTGTTGGCGTATTCTAAGAATTTGCGCTAGCCATTTCTGTCGCTTGCTGGCGCCAGTTGGAAATTCCAAGCTTCGTCAGGTTGTCCCCTACTTGCTCTTTCAAATGGAGATCTAGCGAGCTCTATGTCTAGATGTCTAGATGACTATGTCAATGTCAGCGTACAGCTCACGCAATTCATCATTCCACCGTATTCGGTACTCGCCATTGTCGCAGATTGGTTCGTAGATCTTACGAAGAATCTTTCTCTCGAAGGCTCCTAAAGTCTTTTCATCTGAACTGCTCAGCGTCCAGGTTTGTGATGCATAAACTGCTTTCCAACTGCCTACTGAGCCCAAAGAAACACCTGTTGGCAAGCATTTTCAAACATTTTAGAAGACTTCAGAACATATTATGACAAGGGATATATCACTTTAGTCTGTCTCCTAGATTTCTCGAAAGCCTTCGACAGTGTAAGCCACCCTATGCTTTTTATAAAGTTGAAAACATGTTTCAGCTTCTCAGGTACTGCTGTTTAACTCCTGAAAAGCTATTTAGACGAAAGGACTCCAAGGGTTAAGGTAGGAAATAGATTATCGGAATTTCGATGTATTTGTAAAGGGCCACTTCTGTTTACATTGTTTCTTAATGAAATTTTTTAAATATGTAATAATGTTACAATGCACGCATATGCAGATTATCTGTAACTCTATCTCTCCCGACCAACATGTCTTATCGAGGATCTATGTGCAAGGGGAAACGAAGACTTGACTGAAATCAGCAGATGGGCAGAGACAATAAACTAAGGTTGAATCCTAATAAATCGTATGTTCTACCAGTTGTTGAATGTAGATAACTGTTTATAGATCTGTCTCCGAACATCCGTAGTGGAGCAAAACTTGGATTTGTTCACAAAGTTAACAATGTTTATCCAAGATTTGTTATGAACTCTTCACTCACGTGTTAAGATCGTATAAATAGCGTTGTTAGCAAGTTTTATTATTCCTTTAGTAGTCTGAGAAAAACTGCTTCGTTTGTTCCCACTGAAACAAAGCGAAAATTGGTGCTACATTAATTTTAAAAACCAATTAAAATAAGAGGTTTATCAATGTGGTTAATCTAACTTGTCAATAATTAACACAATAGATAGAAATACAGAATTTCTTAAAATTTTCAATTGGAAATGGTGAAATTTTAGTTTTGAAGAAATTATTTTTAGACAATAGAAAAATATTATCACAAAATCACGATTTGTAATGCTAGGATTGCTTTATATAATATCTCCAGACACTGTGGGGAAAGGATTTTGAAACCCAAAAATCTTCATCTTGACTACGGGCCGATTTCTTACTAATCTATATCATACTATTATATAAAATTTTAGTGAAAATTTTAAGTTACGACTTTACTTCAAAAGTACTGAGCCGATTTTTTAAAAAAAAATTTTAGAACATCATATTTGTGCTACAGCTTTTTATGGGGGTATTTTTCTTTCGAAATTTTAAGAATAAGTATAAGTTTTTCGGATACCTTAAATTGATAATTACTATTATTTAATTTGATGTTGCTTATTTATATAGAATCAAGTATACTTAAATACGCGTTTATATATATTCAATTTTTAAATTCCGCTGAAAAGCCAATTAATGTGCTTAGTGGAAAATCCTAATTGCCAATAAGGGGTATGTTTTAGTACGTAGGTGCATTCTGTCTGTCCCGGCTGATTCGGGCAGATTTTAGAATGTGAATGCATATCTTGTGCATGCATATAGGACGGGTATACGTATCTTTGGAAGATTTCATACCTTCAGGCGAATCCAAAAAAAAAAAAACCCTTTTAGTGCCATACATATTTTACCAATATATGCTAAAAATGCCAGTAAAAAAGTGCATTTTTGTAGATAATTTATGAAATATTAAAAAATTAATAATCACGATGTTTATATAAAAAATATGCGATCGAAGATAGTTAGAATGCAATATAATGAATAAAATACGAACACCGTCACCTGCGCGCGCCAAAAGTTAACTGTCAAAAGGAGTAGGGACACGAATATCGTATCGATACTTCAGATCATCGATACTTTTTCTTCCGATACGAGTATTTGTTTGATGCTTCGGTTCTATTCGATATTTGATAGTATCGATTCTTTTTACCTAGTATCGAAACAAAATGTTCATCATTATACAAAGAAATTTAATAATTTAAGAAATTATTCGACGCAATGCAACCTGCAATTTTTCATTTGTTTGTTTTAAGCAAATAAAACCAAGTGGAATCACCATAATATGGTTAAGCACTTAGAGCATCATCGAGAACAGTAAGTTTCCCCCAAATATTTGGTGTTATGACTAAAAATTTTTAAATTTTTTTTAGTTTTAAGCAATATTCCCTGAACAACGAAAGTGAGCAAGAAAGTGTAGAAGATGTTGAACCAGCTGAAGAACAGCATGGGGGGGGGAGGGAAAGTAACAAACAACAACTATTATTTTTGTATTAAAACTTTTTGTTAAGCTGCTCAGTAAAAAACATGAAAATAAATTTTATACTATTTGGTGTACATATAAATTCAAACCAAAAATGTTTTAACAGTTGTACCATCAAATCTTATAAAACTTTCCAGACCATTTTTCTCGTCAGACCAATCGAAACTACTATATTTTTAAATTTCCCGATTTCGGTGAATTATTTACTTTCGAACCAGAATATATTTTTATTTACAGATGATATCCATATAAAATTCTTAAATTATATTTATTTTATTATTTTTATAATATTGAGTGGTATAAAATTTATAATTTATTTGGAATAAAAAAGTTTATACCTCACAAATGTTATAAGAAACAAAAAATTTACCCTCAAATTTTTTACTGTGTGGTTTTACAAATATTACAGTTTTCAGAAATATTCAAAAGTAATTTCTTAATCTTAATTTTTAAAGGCATTTGTTCATAATTTATAATAACTAAATTGTTTTTGTTTTTATCACAACATACTATTATAGTAATAATAGCATAAAAAATATTATTAGGTTTTATTAATTTTTGTATGTTCATATAACTCAAATCGTTATTATTATTTAAAGAAAGGATATATGTGATTATTAAATTCATCATTGTTTTTTAACATACCTGTAATTCCTAAACTTTTTGCAAATAAACCCAAAAGATTTTTAAAGAATTATTCAAGTATTTAGAGTGAGTGTTAGGTCAAAAAATACCATTTTGAGAATTTTCGAAAAAATGTAAAATTTGAACAGCTTTAACTTTGGTGTCCGAATTTTGATTTTTGCACAAAATAACTCAAGACTATGCTTAAATTTTCTACTAGAAATTTTTTTAAATTTTGCATATTTGGAGTGTTTGAAATTTTTTTCATTAAAATACCTAAACGCAGCATTTCTGAAATAGTGATCTTCTAACGAAAAAATTCATAACGGCCAGTTTCTTGAACGTACTCGTATGATAAATGATGAGCCACGAGACTACATTCCTTATTCTACTATGCAAAAAAATACAAAAAGTATTCGATATTCATGGTATCGATACTTTTCTTTCAATATTTTGTGGGCATCGATACTTTTCTTTCGATACCCAAAAAGAAGGTGTCGATCTTTTTTTCTTCCGATATCGTGTCCCTAAAAAGGAGCACTATCGCGTCGCTGGCATTTTTTACAACTAGCGAGAGCAGCGCGACGGTTTTCTTTGGCACTAAAAGGGTTAAGTAAGGTATTAAGTTTTTTAAGAAATCATCCCAGCTGCCACGCATTGCTTATTCGTTGTCTTTTGACGCGCTTGTGTTTCGAGCAGTGTTGCCAGGTTAGGGAATTTCCCCCTACATTTAGTGGTTTATTAACTGTGTTGAGAAATTTAAGGGGAAATGAATCTTTAGGGGTTTTTTATGGGCATTTGAAAAACTGACTTTTGAAAAAATAGTTTTCTTACTTTTCCTTAAAATTATGCTAAATATTTAAGAAAAAAAGATATTTGGTTGCTTGGGTATTTTATAAAAATAGCTGAACTTTATAAAAATAGCTGAATTGATAACACTTCAAATTAATTACCAATCATTTCCCACTTCACTTCAAACTTGCTTAGCGCTTTAGTTGCAATTGATTGATTCCGTGTAAAAAGTAAAAACAAAGCAAGTCGGCCTTTGTAGTCTAGTGAAGAGTGCGCTAGACTATCAAGTCAGAGGTCCCCGGTTCGAATTCGGGTTTAGGCATGGTTCATTTCACTTTCTTTGTTCTTTACTACATTTAAGAATTATTAAAACAAAAAAATCCAGAACCAAATTGTGGAAAATGTTAAATTAAAGAACAGGAGCAATTGAGGGCTAGAAATACTTGCCTGGGATAAAAGTAATTAAAATTGTCTTTCAAGTTATTTCCACCTAATCGATAATTCACGTATGGTTCCAATTAGTTCTTCTTCTAATATTCTATCCCTTTCCTTTCAGCTCAAAGACCAAACGTTGTATATATAAGGCGCATGCCTTGGTTTTTTGATCTTTTAGAAAAAAAAAGTATGGGAAAAACTATAGGTAAAAACGATATGCACAAAAAAATTATTAAAAAGTGGGAGACGGAGCCTCTTTGCAATAGCAAGACTTAATTTCTAGGCCAATTTCACATTGGATACTTGACAACTATGAAGCAATTTTCTGCCCTTGTTATAGACGTCCAACAGCTCAGCCCTTTAAATACATAGGCTTGCATCGCAGTTCCACTACTTTTTAGTTTCTCCGTATACAATTTTTGTATGTTATTCGAAAAAAAATTTTAGGGGAATTTTAGGGGGATTTGAAATCCAATCTAGGCGTAAATGGTCCAATCTAGCCTCGAGCAAGGCGAAAAGTGAGATACATATAAATGCAGTGCGGCGCTCCAAAACAAAAAAAAAGAAAAACACAACAAAAGAAAAAATACCATTTTTTATTTCTTTGATATGTATTGTCTTAACCATGATAGAACTAGTAAAGGTATATGCATTTCAGACTGCTCTCTTTTTCTCATAGCCAGAATTGTCAAACTCAAGCATTTTGCTATTCTCGCCTATTTTCGCTTTCTTATTGCATTCTCATCGTTTTCAGGTTTTGTATGAGCTGTCAACTTCGTTTTGACAGTTGCGGCAGTCTCCCTCTCCGAAATGCATATACTTTCTCTAAGTCTGCCATGGTCTTAACCCAATAAGGACGATGATGCGGTAACGCCTCACTAACAGCCCTATTCTGGCAGCTTAACTAAGCTCACCACATTAACAAAATAGTTAATATTAACAATTTGTTAAGGTTTCGTATTCTGCTGCAAATTTCAAAGCTCTTTTCCTTACTATTTTGTTAATAACAGAAAGGGTCTTAACAATGAATGAAATGTACAATATGTGCTTAGATAGAAAATTGTTGTGAAAATAATAAAAAAATACAAATTATACTAGAATATTGAGTTTAAATACATTAAACTGAAAAATGGAAGAATTTTTTACTTATTTTAAGTGTTGATATTGAAATCTTTCAGTAGCCGTGACAAATTTTTCAAGCGCTTGCAAAGTCAAAAGCTGCACTCGAAGCATCTGTTTATATAGCGCATCTCTATTTCAATAGGCATATCGATTTTCACCATGCATGGTGAACTTTAAAAGCTTTTTAAGCTTTTATGTTGTTAATGATTTTTAAGAATACCAACATTTACATAACATAACTATCAGCTTAACAAGAGCTCCTTAACTATTTCTTGTTAAGCTAACAACCAGAATAGGGCTGTAAGTCAGATGTCGCAAAACTATCCATATCACATAAAAATTACTGAAAATCAAAATTCGGTAAAAATAAGCACATGTGTGAAAAAAATTTCCCGTTTTTAAGACGTTAAGGAGATTGATAAAAACGTCCTTGACAAAGCCGCGGGCAACAGTGGCCTGCTAGTCACAATAATAAAAATGTACAAATTAATAATTGTTTGTATTAAAAACAATAAGGAATTTTTATAATGAAAATAGTTTCTTATGTCAATATCAATAGATATCTTTGAAAAATAATCTGGTAAGCCTCATTAAAAATGCTCAAAATTTTAATAAGATTCTTTCTAAGGTTTACATAAGGTTAGATGAAAACCATACAAAACTCTTTTTGACTTTGTTCTATTTTATTAGGTTGCTTTATGTGTATTTCTCATAACAGCTAGTCTTTCTAGGTGGTTAGGATTTGTCGAGATTCGTTGGGATTGTCCAGATACATATTGTATAGCTTGTTTCGTGTCCCGTCATCGGATAATTTGTCACGGAATATTAAAAAAAACTGAAATTGAAAAATTAACTTTGAAATAAAATTGATGGCACAAAAGCAATTGTACGCTCCATTTTTATCTCCTGTTTCGCCGAAAATTGTCTACTAACTCTGAAAACTTTTTGCTAGTTTTGACCAGTCTTTGGAGTCTTAGTCTTTGTCTTTGTCTTGTCTTGTAGTCTTTGGAGTTGTCACACATAAGATTTATTATAAAGTCACAGCATTGTATTTTTCACGACGTTGCGTGTTTTTCCATCTGCTTCGTTTTCTTAAAAATTGTTTGACACTGCTCTGATAACCTGATTAGTAGTCGCTGTAGAGTAAATCATACGTCTTTCAGACGTGTGATTGTTTTCGTGGCTTAATGGTGGAATTGAAAAGTTAATAGCAATTAAACCTTAGTTTTTTTTGTACTTACTACATATTCCCTTGTTTTTCAAAAACATTCTATTCTAGTTTTTTTTTTTATTTAAAAAAGAGAATAAAAACTTGCAGTAATAAAAACAAGCATTCTACGAGAGAGAGAGCAAAAAAATTTAGAAAGCACATTTCTCGCAGACGTAGGTTATCAAAGCAGGGTTAAAATTGCAGGCAATCAGCTGTTGCTTATACTTAACTGCAAATTGGCAAACACAAAAGAAGAATAAACAAAATAAAACTAGTGAGGAATTATCTTCAACTGGACCGAACTTAAAATATTCCCACGGCCATATTTCAGTTTAATAGAAGTCTTGAATGTTGTTTTATTTGGGTGACGTCACTTTTATAGGGCGTATTTTTTATCTAAACATATCATAATTCGACCTCAGAGCAGGGTTGCCACTTGTAAAAAAAATTTAGTTACCAGAATTTGATCAACAAGTTACCAAAATTAAATAAAAATTAATTAAATAAACAAACATTTTTTTAAAGTAAGAAAATCAATAAAATTATAATTTTTGTTAAAAAAAAAATGTATTCAACATTAAAATACTTAAAATTAATAAACAGAAATAGTGGTAAAATAATTTTAGTAATATTATTAAGTACTACATTTTTCTTGTTTAGAATTTTTTATTTTTAATAACAAAAAATCACAAAATAAGTTAAACTCATAAACTCATATAATTATTAAAGTGAGACGTATATCTCTTTTATTTGAATTAGATAAAAACATATATAGAAAAAGAACAACTTTTTTTGTTTAAAATTTATTTATTATATTAATATAAAAATCACAAATTAGTAGTATATTCAGGTAAACATAAAAAATTTTAAATTAATGGTATAAAAATGAGATCCTTATCTTTTTATTTGAAATAAGTAGGAATTAAAAAAATATACCGCATTCATTGGCAATGAATATTGGTTTTAAGAAAGTAAATGAATAATTACAAATATATGGTATTTAATGCTTTAAAAATTATCGGTTTCCTAAAGTTTAAATTTTAATCATTTTTTAATAACTAAAAAACAGAAACTACACAGTTCGTTTGTTTTATAGGATATCAATTCTAACTACGAGCACTGATTTTAAATAAAAGGAAACTTTTTCACCATCACCTCAAGTTAAGGAGATATGAGAAAATATGATATACATTTCTTATCCCAATAACTGCTCCTAAGCGCAAACTCTTGCAAAGTATTTAAAGCCTTTGCTGATATCTTTTTAAGTTGAAGAAAAACATATTGTAAAAGAAACGAAAATTTTATTAAATTTATTCAAAGCAATTTTAAGCTGCTGGAAAACCCTAATTTTTCAGTTAGTTACTTTAGAAATTCTTCCTATAAATTTTTCATGTAATCAATTTTCGTTATTTCAAAATATATCTGGAATTATCCACAATATCTGCAAAGGTCAAATGAATGCTTCAACTTCAAAGACAAAAGATATTTTTATGATTCAGACATTTTACGATAGCAAATATGTAAATCTTGAAAAAAAATTGTTTACAAAAATGTTTAGACCTAATCAGCCGTATTATGAATGACTTTTCAAGTGGAATTGAAAAAGAGAGTTTTCATTATTAAGATAAACCTCAAGAACATTCACGAAACTTAACAAGAAGACAAATATTCAGGAAAAAATAACTTAAAAATGTCCAAAATATTCTAGAGCTTTTTCTTAAAAACAAAAAATCCTTTTTCCGATTCCGCGTGAAAAATTAAGCATGATAGGGCTGAATATTTCCTGACTGGGCTGAAATTGACTGATGCAGTTTAGAGGTATTATGCTGTACATTTAGAACATAATAGGTTTTTACATTTTTGCCTGTAACTCCTAAACTAGAGCTGATGGCGAAAAAAATCTCAATTTTATATCTAAAAATCTTCTTTTGGTGACCACACATAATTAGGCCTGTCTCTCCTTCGCAGAGTTCCTTTGAAATCATTATGCTATTTATTGTATTAAAGCCCAACTTATTTTGTAGCTTCGTTTTTATAAGAGTCTTCTATTTTAACTTTAAATTTCAAAAATGGAATATTTTGACATTTTTTTTTGACATGATTCGCAATATTTTCAGATGATGCGTTCGGAAAACTTAGAGAAATGTTCAATACAAAACATAGAGTTTATGCTGCACTAAAAAATGTTTAATATAATATTAAATTTAATTTTTTATGTAAATCTTGCAAACTGATTATGTTGAATTTTTTGGAAAAACTAAAGGAAAAAAATTACCGAAACTATAAAAAAATTACCAAATTACCAAGCCAAAAATTATCTACCAAAATTGGTAATTAATTACCAATTTGGCAACCCTGCCTCGGAGTCCTTTTTGTTTATTAAAACTTATAAGCCTAATATCAAGTTTAAACATTATTTTTTTATTTTTTTAAGGTTTACTTTTATGATGACGTCATTTTGTATGGGAGATGGGCGGAGTTTTCAGGTTTTTTTTAATTTCAAAAATCGAGTGCATAGTAAAGATTTTAACTAATTTGCAAAGTTTGAAGCTACTGTACTAATTTTTGTTGAATTTAAGAAGATTTTACTGATTTTATAAAGTCACTTTGTATGGGAGGTAGACGTGGCTTTCATTTCATTTGTACAAATTTCATACTCAAACTGCATATTGTGCGTTAAAGCTTATATGCAAAAATTTGAAGTCATTAGACTAATTTTTGTTAAATTTAAAGAGACTTTAGCTTTCGGTAAAGTTAATTTGTATGGGAGGTAGATGTGGCTTTCATTCGATTTTTATATGTTTCACTCTCAAATTGCATATGTGCAAGATTTGAAGTTATGAGATTAAATTTTGTGGAATATAAAGAGATTTTTACGCTTTGGCAAAGTCACATTGTATGGAAGGTAAGCGTAGTTTTGTTTGGATTTGACTCATTTTAGAACTTAATATTTAGTTTTGAAAAGAAATCTTATACATTGAATTTCGTTGTGATAGCTCTAAAATTACGGCTGTTATCGTGATCACAGACAGACGGACGGACAGACGGGCATGGCTAAAATGACTCAGGAGGTGGTGCTGATCAAAAATGCATATACTTTTCTAGACCTGCCACGCCTCCTTATTGGCGTTACAAACGGAGTGACAATGTTAATATATCGGATACGTAGTTTTATACTCCCATGTTTAAGAAACGTAATAGGGGTATATTAACTTTAGAAGATAAATCCTTACTTGTTTATACGTCAAAATGGAAAACTTAGTTTTTTCCATTCCAATAAGCAACGCTTATTGTAAAAAAATTTTTAACCACTTAACCAGTTTATATACTAAAGAAAGAAATAATATAAAGGGTGTTTTTTTAAGAGTGATACAAGTTTAAATCATAATAAAACATAGAATATACACTTTTATTATCAATAAAACGGGCTTTATTAGATAGAAAATTTAATGACATTAATGCTTAAATATGATTTCGGCCATGTGGCCGCCACAGCTGGTGCGTACAAGGCGCAATCAGGAACACAAATTTTCACAAAGTTTTCGCAGCATTTGCTGCCGTATCTCGCCGATAACTCTTCGAATGTTTATTTCCAAGTGTTCAATTGTTTGTGGTTTATCGACGTTGACAAGTGACTTTACATAACCCTAGAGAAAATAATCCATTGGGGTTAAAGCACACGATCTTGGTGGCCAAGTAATTGGGTCATTTCGTGAAATTATTTTTGTCAAAAGTTTCCGCACTGTTCGCGCACTGTTCGGTGTCTCACGGGATGCACATTATCAGTAACAGTAAATGTGGTCCGAAAACGATATATTGTTCTTCGAATTAGCAGCTCTGAAGGACGATTATGTACGGAATAAAATGGACGAAGTGCACGATAAGTTTGACGAACAGAACCATTATTTTGATTAAAAATTTTTACAACTTTCACGCGTTATTCTGGTGTCAGTTGATTCATAATAAAATGTCAAAGCAAACTAAACAAAAAGCAACTATAAGTTGATAAATGGGTGGTCAAATAAAGCAGTGATGTCAACTCAAAGTTGTATCACTCTATGAAAAACACCCTTTAGATATTGAACTCATAACCGAATCTTGTCTTAGTTTTAAGAACTTATTTAATACACCCGACGGTGAAAAATGCTTAATGTAATTCGAACAAATCAAAAATATGTTAACTGAACATATTTTTCAATTGTGGAATAGCAGAACAAAACCGGATAAATTCTCTTTGAACCAAAGCTATTTTTTCCCGATTGGGCATTTGAAAACATCACCAGATCGACTGACAAAAACTCACTCGTTAAATATTGCTTAAACCCTTTGAATATGGTCTTAAAACTTTGTAGCTGGACAAAAACTATGAAATAACAGTTACATTTTTACTTCTCCTGTAAATTTTAAAAAATGGATTTATCCAGTTTCGTTCTGTTACTCGCCAATTTATGTGTTATTTTAATTTTATGATACCTTAATATTTCATTTCTGTGAAATGTTTTGTTTATTTTCTATTATTAAGTTTTAATTTATGATCATATTGTTTATGATTAAGATTGAATTTATGATATAAACATAATTTGATTTAGTTTTGTGTTTATATTTTTTGTGTTCATATTTGTCCCGACAACTTACGAAAAATCCCGGAATTTTCGTGTCTTGTCCTGACAACAGCCTTTCAGGATCTGGCAACCCTAATAACAGCCTCCTGATAACATATGAAAAATCATTAGCATGATATTCTGTTTCAACGTTAACGTTGTTAAAATTATTATCAAAGCATTAATTAGTGCTATTCTCAGCATACTTAACTATGTCAAAGAAGAAGAAGAAGTGCGCTCTATTGATCTTTAAGCTTCTTTATGTGCTAATATGTTTAAATTTTTGCTTTGTAACATTGATTTAACTAGAAAAGCTTTACAAAAAGTATTCTTTGCCTTTGATTAAATTAATTTAATACGCTCACAACTCTTGGTTTTTGGTGTTCTTGCTAATGATTCTTCATGAAAGTGTTTCTATACTAAATGAAGGGCTTAAACATTGTCATGGCAATAAACAACAGACATTAATTGTTGCTGTTCATTAAAAAGAACGTCGTTAATGTTATATGCCGTCGACGACAATGATGACACAATAACGACGGAAGAGACAACGACTGCCTTCTAAAGATACTAAATTAATTAGTCTCCAAGGTAATAGTTCTTCCTCACCAACAAGCTTTATTGCGCTCCTCTTCTACGAGGAAGACAACCAAACACAGAAAAGGTACTCAAAAATATTGAATAAAACGTTGAGGTTTGTTCGAAATATAATCCAGGGTTTATTTCTTTTGTACTTTTGTGAAAAAGCATTTCATGTCATATAATTCAATGTTCAGCAAACATCTTTCAGAAAATTGTTGCTTTTCGAAGGTTTCACTTTTGATGATTGCGTATTGTTGTCGGATTTTGTTTTTACACAACCATTATTATTATATTTCCGATTTAATACAATATATTTGCTGAGCAATGAGTATAGTTTTTTCTCAAAAAGGTATACATTGGAAGTTATGTTTTTGAATTTTTTTTTTTTTTTGATAACCTTAAAGTATAGACAATTGCATTAATTTACGCTTAGTTTTACTTGCCTTTGCTTTAAATTTTAAGACATTGTTTTTTATTGTCCAATGTATCCTAATCTACTTTTAACTTTACGCCCATTTCCGCATTATTTAGTGTCTACTTCAGAAATCGACTGTATGTATATCCTGCTTGAATTTTTACCTTTACCAATGCCATTAACTCATTAAACATGGCGGCAACAACGGCTTTGGCAGACATATAGTATAAAAAGCAGGAAACTTCCGGCGCTGTGTTTTGTTGCGGATAACTCGGGGGAGTCGTTTATTTCGCTTCATTTTAGCTTTTTTCTTTTTTCATTTCTTTTTTTGTTGTTTTTGCAGCGCTCATGCATGACTTTTACGTATATCCATTGATGTGGGTGGAAAAGGAGGGGAAGGTATTTTAAGCATTACTCACTGCCTTCAATGTTGTTGTTGTCATTGTGAATGCTATATCTCCTTTATTCCGATTAATGTTATTTTAATAGAATGGCGTAGATATTTTTTTCCTCTACAAATGACATTTCATTTGTTAACAAAATATTTTCGTTTATTTATACGTTTTTAATGTGCATTCATTTGACAGACGGTATACACAAATATTTTATTTTCCAATTAATGTACGCGTTAGCAAAAATTTATGCAACCACCGAAGAAAGGATTTTTCTTTTTTGGTAGTATTATAAATAATATAATGATATATTTCCATAGCTTTCATGACATTATGAATACATTTTTAATGAGTTTGTATTAAGGCTGGCCAGTGGTTTAGCGCTCGAAAAATTAAGGTACTTTTAGCATTTTTTAAAGGTTCAAATATTGAACAACGATATTTAAACTTTAAAGACTGAAATTCCCTTCAAAGGAGAAGTAAAGTATCTGGGACTTACGCTAGATTCAAAGCTTCTCTGGAGAAGACATGCAGAGGTAACTATAAACAAAGCAACGCGCGCACTCATGGTATGTAGGAGCCTGGCGGGGAAAAGCTGGGGTTGTAACCCAACAATTCTCCGCTGGATGTATACCATGATGGTGAGACCCATCCTCACCTATGGTGCAATAGCATGGGCTGAGAGAACCAAGCTAACCACAATGAGGAATATGCTAACAAAGGTGCAGATACTGGCCTGTGTATACATCACAGGGGCCATGAGGACCTGCCCTACAGCAGCACTTGAAGTAATTCTGGACCTAACACCATTACACCTTGTCATAGAGGGAGTAGCCAAGCGAACTCTGTTGGGCATTGCAAAAGAGGGGACAGGTTTAGGTAAAACTATCAGCAGTAGAGAGAAGGAGGATATTGCAAAGCACACTCCCTACATCGATCTACCAAGAGACGATATAGTAAAAAGGTACAACTTCGAGAAACACTTCGAAATTAAGCTTAGTACCAAGGAAGAGTGGGACAGTGAGATGATATCAAAAGTCAAGAAACCACACAGTATATCTCATGGTATACGGATGGCTCCAAGACATTGGAAGGTATAGGCGCAGGGATGTATGGGCCAAGAACCAAGCACTTTGAACCTATGGGGACAACACCCAGTATCTTCCAAGCGGAAATCCTAGCAATACAGCTGTGTGCACAATTCAATCTGGATCGTAAATACAAAGGTCAGAATATACAGGGTTGCCCATATTCGACGGACCCATCTGGCAACGCCATAACTTTTGACAGAGATGTCAGATCACTTAATGACATACCGCGTTTGAAGCGTCAGTCCAATTTGGAACAATACACGCCACGCGAGCGCTCTGAAATAGTTGAAATTTACATTCAACAGAAGAAGTCAATTGTGAAAACTCAACGTGCTTTTAAAAGATTAAAAAATGTGAGAAGTGCACATTGAATGGGACCGTAAATAAGCAAAATTGCCGTATTTACGCCACTGAAAATCCTCAGGAGATTCAAGAAGTGCCTCTTCATGGCGAAAAAGTCACAGTTTGGTGCGGCGTTAGTGCGAAAACGGTCATTGGGCCGTTTTTCTTCCAAAATGAAAATGGCCATGCTGTTACCATCAACCAGGAGCGTTATCGCGACATGATGACCAATTTTGTGATGCCAATTATTCGTCGAAAGCGTATGAGGCAGTTCTGGTTTCAACAAGACGGCGCTCCACCGCACACAAGTCGCATAACAATCGATTTTCTGAAGAATTTGTTTCCGGGCCGTTTGATGTCGAAAAGTGCTGATTTGGACTGGCCACCGCGTTCGCCCGATTTGACGCCCCCTGACTTCTTCTTGTGGGGATATTTGAAGTCAAAGGTTTACGTTAACAAGCCAAGGACCGTAGAAGAGCTCAAGGACAACATTCGTGAAGAAATAGCCGCTATTCCGGCCGAAATGTTGGCGAAAACGATGGAAAATGCTGCAAAAAGGGCACAATACGCCATCAACGCCAGAGGCGGCCATTTGAGAGATATCATATTCAAAAATTGATGTAGACAAATCTACTTGGAACAAGTTAAATGATTAAGATTGCCAACCGCCAAATTTTTATTTTTTTCTTTGATTTTTTTAAAAAAAACATGGGTCCGTCGAATATGGGCAACCCTGTAGTTGTGATGTCAGACAGCCAAGCAGCAATCAAAGCATTAGTTTCCTGTGAGATATCATCGAGAATAACATGGGAATGCCTAACAAAACTCAACGAGCTAGGCAAGAATAACACTGTTACTATACTTTGGGTCCCAGGACAAAAAGGAATACAGGGTAACGAAGAAGCCGATGGTCTAGCGCGACAGGGTGCAGCCACAAAATTTATAGGACCGGAACCATTCTGCGGATTGGGCACACATTCTATAAAAGAAGAACTAAGAAGGGAGGAGAGGCATAAACGTTCAAACCTTTGGAAAAGCCTCCCAAAGCTAAGACAATCCAAATTGCTCCTCAGAGATTTAAACACTCGGAGAGCAAAATTGTGCATAAGCTTAGGCAAACCGAATCTTAGGATTCTAACGGGGTTCCTTACAGGACACTGTAAACTGAAATACCACCTGATGAAATTGGGCATAGAGACCGATAGTAACTGCCGTTTCTGTGAAGAAGCAGAGGAGACTCCAATACACCTACTTACAAACTGCGACGCCGTGGCTCGCAGACGTAAACTAGCACTGGGGAATTATGAGCTGAGTCTAGAGCAGGTTTCATCCCTTGAACCTAAGAGTATTCTCAAATTCATTAGAGAAATAGGGCTGGATGAAATTCTGTAATCCGCAAACCCAGCGGAGCTTTGAGAAGGAGGTACAATAGATCTCATTTAGGTCGCAGTACGCATCTCCACCACACAACATTAACATTAAACTTTAAAGATATATTGTAACACTCATTCATCATAAAAAAAATTTATTTTTTAATTTAAAAAATGTTGATCATGTTCAAAATGGCGCTCAATGAAACCCTCTTAAAGAGAAGGGGCCTGGGCGGTGTTATAGATTTTGACTCTTTTATTTATCTGAAAAACAAAAACCAAGAATATTATTAATTACTATGAGTACAGCTATGGCTGGAACTTGAAAGAAAGAGATATTGAAAATTGACAGAATGACGCGCTTTTGAAAATTAAGTTTAAGAAACAGCTTGGTTTTTACCCGTTATTATGTGTAATATATATGATTTTTTGCAATGAAACTTTGATTCGAATTCCAATTCGATGTTGTGATGATTCGGCTGAATAGTTTTTATTTTTTCTACAACACCATGCTGAAAAAAGTAGTTTCGAGATATATGAGTATAGATATATGAGTAAACACTGTGGCTCGATACCTACTAAAACGGCTGTAGAAGCGAAAACAATGTCAGTACCCTTACAAAAATTTCACCGTATATTACCAAAGAACTATACTTTTGGAATATCAGAAAAAATTAGTTTGATTAATGCCTTACGTTAGACATTAGTCATCAGATGAGTGCCTACTATTTAACATAGTTTCGACTCCCTACCAATTTCACCAAAATGAGTACAATGAAATCCTTCCCACTTTTTTTTTTTTAATATTTAATAGCAATTTTTTTTCATTATTTATTTATTTAAAGAAGCAAGCATGAGTACACTAAGAGCAAACTCTTTTATAGTGCAATAAGTTATTACTAAAATAGAAATAATAACAACTCAAAGCCTAAGAGAACGTTATAATTCGAATCAGAATACACTAATAGCGCATTCTTTTCTGGAAAAAATTCTGTGTTTTTTCTACCTATTAAAGAGTTCTGCATTTTTTTCGTTATTTTCTAAAAAAAAATGTTGACCTGAAAATAAATCGTGTTCTTTTCTCGAAGTATAACAAATGCAGAATTTTCTGACCTGTAAAATTCGGCGGTTCTGCATTCTGCTCTCTACTAATACCAACATAAAAACAAAAAATTATTCTTTTGACAGTAATATTATATGCTGTGACAATTGTAAGAAGCAAAATGTTCCAATTTTAAAAAAATTTTTGAATTTAATCGAAAACAATTTTGGAGTGAACAATTTAAAGTGGTTACTTTTAATAAAACTTAACAGCTCGATGAGTATTTGTTAAAAATTTCATGCAGTCGGCACTATACATAACCTCAATTGTAAATACATCGGAATTCAAAACAACAGTGCAGCCACTATCAAATGAAAAAAAAAATGTTGCATTTTTCCCGTTCTTTTTTCAGCTCAAAAGAAGTCAACATTCTGCAAATTCAGGTCAAAATCTATAAAATTCTGCATTCTGTGAGGTCAGAATTTTTTTCAGAAAAGAATGCGCTATTGGTGTATTACTTTCTCTGAACCTGTCTAAGTCTGCGAACAGAGTAAACGCTGATGCGAGCAAGCAGGCAGGCAGGCAGGCTCAGGCAGGTACCTGTTCAGTAAATAAGCCGTGCCGAGTGAATGCGAGCAGGTCAGATTAGATCAGTGCGAGAAAAAGTTTGTTATTTATTTTTTTCCCCCTATTTCTTTCTATTTTGCATCTCCCGCTTACGGCGTTTATGAAAAATTTTTTATTTTCTATACATAAATAGCAAACTCTTTTCAAAAGAGCTACAACTCAAAAAATTTAATTTTCAGGAAGACCAAAAAACAATTTTTTCTTCAAGGGACTCCATACAAAAAAAAAAAGAAAGAGTCAAAACGATTTTTTTTTTCATTAAAAACTAAGAATATGTGTACAAAATTAAAAACGTCGATGATAAATGATCACTTCAAATAGTCTTACACGAAAAAGTATATATGTAAACATTTTGAGTTGTTACTCTTTTGAAGAGGGTGTGCGATATGTTGTGCCGCTTTCAAACTGAAATGAGCGTTTCCTTTGGTGGCTAGAAATATTTCATTGGTCGATAAGCTAAATCTCCAGAAATTTTATCCAAATCGGACACCGATTAATGAAGGTTCATTGCGGTTTAATTTCATTACATTGGTATATAGGGAGAAATGAGGTGTTTCGTCATTGAAATGTGTATTAAAATTCTCTAAACTGATTAAATAATTCTATGCTTTTAATCAATAGCAGATTCTTTGTCATCTTTTTTTCACCTTTTCAATGTGTCATCGGTGAGAAAAATCGGATGAAAACTACTAGAGTTGTGGTATTTTACTTTTCGAAAAAATTCTATTTTATTTCTTGTTGTAATAAAAAAAAGGAATAATCCAAATTTTAAAAAATTGCAATGAAAAGTTGTTGCTGGAAATTTTCCGAAACAACACATAATACAAATACACAAAACTGTGTCATTAATTTGAATAACTTGGTCGTTATGGAATTTTTTATTAGAAGTGTACCCTTTTGAAAATGTCGAGTTTGAGTACTTTTACGAAAAAAATTCTCAAAAATCCAACAATGCAAATCAATTGTTCATCAATAACAACAATAATGCTTAAAGCATAGTCTTGAGCTATTTTGTGCACAAAAGTACAAAAACCAAAATCCTAAGAAAAAAGTTATAGCTGGTGAAACTTTGTAAGTAATATAATACAAAGATTATTACAAAATTTGTGTATCTTGGAATTTGAGGGCTGCCAACATATTAGACCCTGGTTTTACTATTAAAAATATTAAAAAAAATTCAAAACGAAGCAATTTAATTTTTTATTATTTTATTCGTATTTCTTTTGTTTCTTACATGCCCAACAATTGCCCATCCTATCAATATATCATTTTCGCGTGCACAACTTATCACCAACAACAACACAATCTTAATCGACGTTAACTAAATCAGTGCACAGTCGCTGCTGATGATGTTTGTTTCGTTCAACGGATTGTTGTTGTTGAATTTTTTGTTGTAATTGGTCTTGGATTCTAAAGATAATAAAAAACGCAGTTTCCTTGAAAAATTACAATAAACAACGCAAAAAGAATAAATTCAGTTGCGAGAAACCTGCGCCAGCCTGCGATGAAACGAGATAGAAATAACTTCTTCTCACTTGTTCGCATAGTTTTCCTGCACCTGCCTGCTTTGGCGTTTACTATGCGGGCAGCCTTAAACTTAGTTGACCATAACATCTTAATTTATAAACATAAAAATGATTTTTTTTTCCATTTCTGCGTGCTTAATGATTAAATCCTTTTTAGCTGATGGAAGGCAATTCGTTTTTTGTGCTAGTTGGTGGTCAAATGCTTCATATATGTTCAATGGAGTCTCTCAGGGTCTGTTTTAGGCCCACTGTTATTTATGCTTTGTAAAGGGTCCGCCAAATAACTTTTTTTTTTTGAGAATTCTACACTCACAGAACTGGCGATGCTATCAAAACTTCGCTTCTTCTAGCCGCAATATTACGGTTCTCAAAAAATTTAATATGCGAGGCTCTGACAACTTCCATAAGGGCTGTTAGATCCTGTTTAAGAGATGCTCTGCCGGTTTTGACAACCTCACAGAAAGCTGTAAGAACTTTTAATGGTGAGAGGAGTTCGGTTTTGATAGTCGAATTGTGGAGGGGTCATAACAGCGCCTTTTGCGATGGTGAGAGAAATTCGGTTTTGACAGCCAAATTGTGGAGGGGTCATAACAGCGCCTTTTGCAATGGTGAGAGGAATTCGGTTTTGATAGCCATAAATCCTTATGTTGAGGTTGTCAGAACTTTTTCTATTTAAACTACTTACCTCTGCGCTTTTAAGGTTATCACCAATTTCTCAATGCCGTTTGCTTAAAAAAGTGTTATTTTTAAAATTTTTTAAATTTTTATTTCAAATCATTTGAAAAAATATTACTTTTTTGATCAAATAAATATAAAATATTAATTGTTCATAGAACTTTACAAGCTATTTTTTTTTTAATTTTTTTTTTATGGAACTTTAAAAATCCCATATTATAAACGACAAACCATTAGCATGCATCTGAAACAGGCTTACAAATAGTTTTAGACAATGGAATTGTAAAATAGTCCATGCCTTTTCAAAACAATAGGCATAATATTTATTATCAAAGTAAAACGATTATCAAAGTAAATACCGATTAACTTTAAAAACAATTTTTTTAATATTTGCCAACAAGCACGCTGCAAAGCCAAAACTAAAATGAAGAAATTTGTCTTTTGTGGTTTTAGTATCTTCAGTAAAAGCGTGAAAACCATATTGAGGCTACAATAGCCGTATTAGAGTTTCTCTACACGCAAGATTTAAAAGTTGGTTGCAGTAGCCACAATACTGAATGTATCACAACTGTAACCACAGCTCTTATTTTCAAAAGACGCTCAACATAATTTTTGTTTTTTTTTAATGATTATTGCAGACTCAATTAGGGCTATGAGAGCTCTCATAAAGTGCTTGCAATAAACTTTCAGCTAAGGTGACTTCATTTCATATAAAGGGTGATCTTTTAAGAGCTTGATAATTTTTTTTTTAAAAAAAACGCATAAAATTTGCAAAATCTCATCGGTTCTTTATTTGAAACGTTAGATTGGTCCATGACATTTACTTTTTGAAGATAATTTCATTTAAATGTTGACCGCGGCTGCGTCTTAGGTGGTCCATTCGGAAAGTCCAATTTTGGGCAACTTTTTCGAGCGTTTCGGCCGGAATAGCCCGAATTTCTTCGGAAATGTTGTCTTCCAAAGCTGGAATAGTTGCTGGCTTATTTCTGTAGACTTTAGACTTGACGTAGCCCCACAAAAAATAGTCTAAAGGCGTCAAATCGCATGATCTTGGTGGCCAACTTACCGGTCCATTTCTTGAGATTAATTGTTCTC
This sequence comes from Dichetophora obliterata, assembly GCA_963920525.1. Classification (NCBI taxonomy): domain Eukaryota; kingdom Metazoa; phylum Arthropoda; class Insecta; order Diptera; family Sciomyzidae; genus Dichetophora; species Dichetophora obliterata. Next base: position 205,370,828 of record OY986436.1, on the reverse strand, counting down.
CTAAGTTTTCCCTCAAAATGGCCATAGAATCGCGAGCTGTGTGGCATGTAGCGCCATCTTGTTGAAACCACATGTCAACCAAGTTCAGTTCTTCCATTTTTGGCAACAAAAAGTTTGTTAGCATCGAACGATAGCGATCGCCATTCACCGTAACGTTGCGTCCAACAGCATCTTTGAAAAAATACGGTCCAATGATTCCACCAGCGTACAAACCACACCAAACAGTGCATTTTTCGGTGCACTGTACGCATTCGTGTGGTTGGTTTAATGTCCAATAAAGTAAACTGAGTGCGAAACTTGGTCACAATCGCATTAATTGTTTGCTCACTTGGTCGATTATGTAGACCATAAATCGGACGTAAAGCGCGAAACACATTTCGAACCGAACACTGATTTTGGTAATAAAATTCAATGATTTGCAAGCGTTGCTCGTTAGTAAGTCTATTCATGATGAAATGTCAAAGCATACTGAGCATCTTTCTCTTTGACACCATGCCTGAAATCCCACGTGATCTGTCAAATACTAATGCATGAAAATCATAACCTCAAAAAAATCACCCTTTATTATAACTCTAGTATGGCTATTACAGCCTCATCTTTTTCATGGCAGCCGTGTACGAAATTCAATAATTCCCTGAGTGTATAAAAAAAAACTACTGGATATTTTCTCAAATTTCTTTTTTTATTTGAAAGTACAATCCTTCCGGTTAATAATGGAAAATAATTTCATTCAAATGGCTGCCTCGGCTGGCCATGCAGTAGCCTACACGATCGGTCCAATTTTGCAGCACATTATCGATTGTATGCAGCTGTATTTGACCAATGGCTTCACGAATATTGTCCTTTAAAGCGTCAATTGTCTCTGGCTTGTCGGCGTAACACTTATCTTTGAGGGCACCCCACAAATAATAGTCCAACGGTGTCAAATCGCAGCTCCGAGGTGGCCAAACGACATCAGCTCTGCGGCTGATAATGCGATCTTCAAAAACAGGGCGCAAAACATCAAGTGTAGCTTCGGCTGTGTGGCACGTAGCGCCGTCCTGTTGAAACCAAATGTTGCCAATATCCTCCTCTTCAATTTTTGTGAACAAAAATTCGTTCAACATGGCCCGATAACGATCGCCATTGACTGTAACGGCCACTCCTTGCTCATTTTCGAAGAAAAATGGCCCAATTATGCCTCTGGAGCAAAATCCGCACCAAACAGTGACTCGTTTTGGGTGCAGCGGCTTTTCAATGTATGCGTGCGGGTTTTCTGTGCCCCAAATGCGACAATTTTGCTTGTTTACATACCCGCCAAGATCAAAATGAGCTTCATCTGAAAATATGATTTTTTTGGCAAAATCGGCATCTTCTGTAAGTCGATCGCAGGCCCACTTAACAAAGCGAAAACGCATTGGATGGTCAGTTGGCTTCAACTCCTGAACCAATTGGACTTTGTATGGCGTCATACCAAGGTCTTTATGCAAAATTCGTCTCAATGATGTCTCCGAAATGTTCAATTGTTGAGAACGACGGTGAATTGATGTTGATGGCGCTTCACGCACACTTTCTGCCACAGCAGCAATATTCTCGGGTGTACGCACTGCTTTTGGCTTTTCACGCTTTGGTTTATCGATGAGGATGCCAGTTTCTTTCACTTTTTTCACAAGATAACGAACATACGGAGCTGACGGTGCTTCTCTTCTTCCAAAATCCGTACTAAATTTTCGCACACATTCTTGAACATTACCATGATTTTCAAAGTAAAGTCGCAATATTTTCCAGCGTTGTTCAAGCGTATACACAACCATATTCGTTCAGCCGAAGGATAAAACTAATTATCTGTCAAATCAGACATGAGCTAAGTGTTACCATTCACGAAATAAGCACTAGTTGAAAAAAAAACGTTAGATGGTGGACCCTGTATTAGCAGCTTTGTAGATCAATATATAATAGGTATCGACAGTTCCAACTTCCATCTGTATACTGATGATTGATATACTTTATCTGATTTTTTCTTCTAACTTTGAATTTGTTGACTCGCTACAAGCTTGCGTTGATTATACAACTGACCAGATACTTCGTTAGATGGATGATAACAAGTCCCGTTACGGCGAAATATATATTTCTGTTTCTTTTAACAACTTTCAAATTGAGTTTGAAGAGCACTCTCGAACAAAAATTCACGGGAAATTACAGCAATTATTGCTTTCAACAAATGGCCTTCATTTAAGTGCTCCCATCTGGAGCCCCAAACACACGTTTAGTTTTTTGACAGTTATTTATTGATTCTTAAAGTACATGAAAATATTTTTTTGGTGCATAAAAGTGTAAAGTGAAATGTCACGTAAAAAAAAGTGTACCCAAACGGTTTCTATCGCGCATCAAGTTCATGTCATCTAATATTAAAAAACAAAAAATTGTATAAATTAAGTGGTATTTATGGGAGCTTGAACCTAAATATCTATAAATAATTGAAAATTGCTAAAATGGCAGAAATGCCAATATTTAGTTGCGTTTTTTTATATTTTTCGTTCTTTAAAGTGCTCTAAAAAAAACAACTGGCCAATATTAGCGGAATATGGGTAAAGGTTTCATTTAAATCCAATAAATTTTATCTTCTTCAAAATAAAAAAAAAAATCTAAGCCAATTTTTTGAGATATCTTGGAGACCAATTTAAGAAACATGATTTTTCAGAAAACGCATTATAAGATTACACTTATGATAACACTTTTTTTCAATTTGTATACACACCATAATCTATCGAAAAATTTAAAAGCAAATTATAGATTTTTTTATTTTCATGAGAACCTACCCTCAATATAGTTTTATTTCAGCGAGTCAAATTCAAAATATTTTACGCTAGAAAGGCGTTAAAAGTTTATCCTCCAATTATTGCTCTTGCGTTCTCTTTTCGCAAGATATGTACGTCGTTTGAAAGCTTTATTTTAAAAAAAAAAAAATTAAAAAAGAAAAACGGTTGAAAAATTGCTGCAATAAATTGTGCAATGCGTCATATACCTAAAACTCGTTTTTAAAAATTTTTAAAGTATATAAGCATTTTGATATATGGTTTCAAATTTCTCGACCAGATCTACAACCTAGACTTTGTCATTTGAAAAGTACAATTCCACTGTAGCACCGTGTAATATAGCATGTCAACTTTAGTAAAACTTAATGTTGCACAAGCGTTATACATTTCCTATATTAGGTACATATGACTAAGAAGTTTATTTTTGCCCTAATACGTCTAACATTAATCAACTGCGTCGCATCTTTAATATAATTATTTGAATGTTTTTAATATCCAAGTCCATGCTCATGTTTCGGAACACGCGCCCATTTATATTCAATGCAGCTTTAATAACTTTATTGAAATGAGAAACATCTTTTTATTTTACAAAGTTACTACAATCAAAAGTCCGATTTACCTGTTGAAATCATTAAACTTTTACTAGGTCTCAAAGAAATACACAAATATTATTCCCTTGGTTTTACAAATATTTTTTGCGAGCGCTCATTACTGGTCAAAATTGCACGAGTTTGAACTTTTTACTTTTACCCTTATACGACTTATCAAATACATACGCTTAAACGCAAATATTTACAACACCTAAATTAATTAGTTCAGTTCTAACAACTAACAACTGGTTTTTAAACTTTCCTCTTCTTGAGGTTGTCTTGTGAAAAATGAAATTAATTAGGGAATTTCGATTTGAGATTTATACATTTATACATTATACATAGGTATATGGAGTAATAAATAAACAAATAAATGAAATAGTACCCGAGTATTTTTATTTTTATTTTATCAATCAATGAAAGTTTCCTTGCTGATTAAAATATAAATATAAAAATAAATTAAATTTAAATAAGGATCGTAAGATCATAAGCCAATACGCCATAAGCCATAAAGAATCAGTTTCAATGCCTTTAGATAGCCTGTCGATTAAGAGGAGTATTTGTAGGACAAGTATATCATAAAACCGGAGATTTCTAATAGGAATATTAAAATTAATCGCACCTAAAAGACGTGGACAATCAATTGCGCCACTGACTAAATCAAAGATAGATAAACATTAGAGATAGCATTGTTCTACTTTGCAATGTTTCTAAACCAATAAGTAAATTTTATGATAGAAAAGATTCATTCAAATATTATTTATTTATTTATTGGCCAAACAAGGCAATGCAATTTACTTATTCTAACTTATTCTAACAGGTTTTGTTTACTTATTACTAAGTTTTTTGTTTTTCTTCTCCCCTTTCCTTGTTTTTATTTTATTTTTTATTTGGTGCTCTTAGTGGGCATACTCCGCCCACCGGATTGACATGATTTCAAAAACCATGTCAAAACTAAGAGAAGAGGAGGAAAACAAGAAAGACTATATACACACTTAAGATACGATGTATATATATTATTCTTAAAGACTATAAGGACAAAAGGATGTAAATGGGAGATTTGGAGAGGGATGTTAAAGAATTTTGATTTATTAAACTAAATGCTTATACATATAAATCCATACATGTATGTAGTTTATCTGAGGCCTGTGTTAATTCTGATTTCTGAGTGATTTATATAGGGTTTGCTTGAAAGAGGATTTGGACATAGAAGGTGAGTAGTATATAGAGATATTATTAAATTCTCTGCAACAACGACTGATGGGTTCATTATTTGCATATGTAGTTTGGTGCTGATATTCAGTTAACAATCGAGTATGCCTAGTGCGCCTAATTGGATCGTTAAAGGAAATCATATTAGAAATATATTCGCTGTGAATAGCACCATTAATTACATCAAATGTGAAGCATGAGCCCAATAACGATCTTCTTGTTGATAGTGGCATCAAATTTAAAAGGCTGAGTCTATGTTCATATGATGGAAGGCTACAATAATCATGGGGGTTGTACATATCTCTAAGCGCGTATAGTAAGAACTGCTTTTGAATAGACTCAATTCTTTCTCTATGGGAATCGAAAGATGGATTCCAAATTATGCATGCATATTCAAGTATTGGGCACACTAATGCACGGTACAAGGATGTAGTGACCCATATATTCTTGAATTCATTTGCACGTCTTTTTATAAAACCGAGCTGTTTGCTGGCCCTGGACACAATTTTATCATAGTGCAGATTAAAGCGCATCTTGCAATCTAAGACAACTCCAAGATCCACTATATGGTTGACCCTTTTTAGTTCGATACTATTGAGGTGGTAGGTATGTAATGTTACGTTGTTTTTACGAGAAAAGCTAATAACATTGCATTTATTGACATTAAGATGTAGTTTATTTTGAAAACACCATTGCTCAAGAGACAACAATTTTGATTGCAAAAAATTTACATCCACATCTGATTGAATTGAATAGTACATTTTTAAATCATCTGCATACATAAGATGTGGGATATCGTTTAGAACTTCTGACAGATCGGATATGAATATGTTGAAAAGAAGAGGACCAAGATGACTACCTTGCGGAACTCCCGAGGAGACTGCAATTTTTTTCGATAGAACTCCCTGGAATTTAACAAACTGGGATCTGCCGTTTAAATATGATTTTAGCCAACTTAGTATGGACCCTGCAACACCAAACTTTTCTAACTTATATATAAGAATTTTGTGATCAACTCGATCAAAAGCTTTACTGAAATCAGTATAAACAGCATCTATTTGGTGCCCTTTTTCCATTTTGACTAAAACATCTGATACCATAATCATGAGATTAGTGGTGGTAGATCGCCCTTTTCGGAACCCGTGTTGCTGCTCATTTAGACGTGGGTTAATGAAACTTGTTAGCTTTTCACAAATAAGTTTTTCAAAAAGTTTTGGAATGGCTGACAAGATTGCTATGCCTCTATAATTTTCAACTGATCTTTTATCACCATTCTTGTAGATTGGCGTAAGATGGGATGATTTCCAATATGAAGGAAATGTCCCACAAACCAGTGATTCGTTAAAGATTATGTGTAATGGCAATAGCAGTTGGTCTAAACATCGCACCAAAAAGCTTGTAGGTATTAAGTCTGGTCCTGGTCCCTTTAATATATCCAGTTCTTTTATTGCATTAGAAATCTCTTCCTGGGTTAAATATAAACTATCAACTATAATAGTTGAGCTAGGAGAAGTTTCAGATAAGGTGGTAGGAAGACAAAAGACCTCCTTAAAGTGATCGGCATACAAGTTGCTTATTTCAAGAGAATTGGACGAAGTGACATTACCTTTAAACATAGACGATGGATAGCCGCTAGATTTGCGCTTCATGTTAACAAAGTCAAAGAATTTTCTCGGCTCTTGGACAATTTTTTCTCCGATGATGTTCGTGTACAACTTGTACGCTTCTTCTGACTTGATAGAGAACTCTCTTGATAGCTCGTCATATCTAAGCTTCAGTTCATCGCTTATATTATCAGTGTTTTTGAGAAGTTTGTAGATTTTATTTCTTTGATTCCTCAAAAATCTGAGATTGTTGTCTAGCCATGGTTCTGTGAGCTTATTCTTTTTCTTTATTATTGGCACATAACTTTCGATAGCGGTAAAAATGTGCTGATAAAATATAGAGACAGCACTGTCTAAATCTAAATTGAATAGAATATGATTCCAATTTAGAGAACTAAGATAACATTTTATTCTTTCATAATCGGCGTTGAGGTAATCGTACGCAATGGTGTTATTATAAGACTGGGTAAAGTTGATGTTATTAGCAGAGAAAACAACTTTTAAGGCTGTATGATGAACAGTGTTGGTTAATAAATTTTCTGCTCCCATGCATGGACTAACCTTCACTTCTTCATACGAGTTAGTAAAAATTAGGTCCAACCATCTGCCATTCTGATTTTGTACAGAAGAGACTTGCTGCAAGTCACTGCCATAAAAGGTGCTAAGTAAGTTGAAGTCTATGGCATTAGAAAGATTTACAGGAAGAAGAAAGTTGTCGTTTTCGTCGGTGACAAAAGATATATTTGGGCGATTGAAGTCACCAAGAATAACAACTTTATCTTCCTCTTTTAGGGAGGAGGTAAAGGTGGTCAGTGTTTCACATAGCTCGTTGTATGTTGTTTCACTTGAGCCGGGAGGAATGTAAACGACGCCTATGTACACATTGAGACTTTTACCTGAACAAACTCTAATAATTCGGTGATCGAACAGTTTATGGTTAGGTGTGTCTATTAGCTCACTTGAAAGGGAATTGTGAGATGCTACAAGGACACCACCTCCTCGAGAAAGACCTGTTGAGGAGTAGTCCCGATCCTTCCTGAAGACAGTCCAATTGCTATCAAGAATTTCCTCATTGTTAAAGGTTTCGTTTAGCCATGTCTCAGTGAATACTAGGACATTGAAGTGGCATGATTTAGCGTCAACATAAAGTTTGTTTAATTTGCTTCTCATGCCGCCACAGTTATGGTAGAATATATTTAAGAAAGAAGAGTTAGGAACGATAATATTGCTGTTGCTCTTTACGAGATTTTTGAAGAAGAGAAACATGTTTAGCTCTGACATGAGCGCCATAGGTTTCCAGATCCACCTTGACTTGATCAACCGTTACACCGAGGTGCTCGTGAAAGCGGACAAATAAATTACGCAAGTCTTCAACACCGGTAGGAAGACCTTCTTGCTGAATTAGTACTCTAAGATTAGTTTTGGTCTTGCCTTCAATGCATGTTGAATCAGGGGCTTTATACATATAAGCGAGATACAGGCGAACATTGTTATAAACGTTGTTCTCCCTGAGGCGAGAAAGGGCATATCTGCTCTCAGTGCCTTCGCAAGAGTTTAGTGTCAATTTCACTTTTGGAGGAAGTAGGGGGTCTAAAAATGACGTAGGACTACCAGGTTGATTGCAAAGCTCATTTGAAACAGAAGATGGTTTTGGTAAACCACTTCCGGTTGGTGGTGAAGGATTAAGAGTATGAGAATGGATAAAATTTGGATATTTCTCACAATTGGTTTCATTATTGTTAAGATTAAATGAAACCCGTTTACGTGTTTGATGAGTTGGCGGTTTAGGTGCTAGATTGCTTCCAGTAATCATCTTATTATAAGATGAAGCCGTATTCTGGTTAATTATGGGAGAAAATATGGGGAAAATGCTAGTTTTCAGATTCCAATTAGAATCTGAATTATGGTGGGACTTAGGTTGCACAAACTTGTTTGATGAATAAGGTTTGGATTCAAGAACAGGTAGGTTTACATTTCTTTTATATAGAGGATTCTTAGAATTATGATTAGAATTAGAATAAGAATTTAACTTAGATTTAGAATTAGGACGGGAATTTATATATGTAAAAGAGTTAGAGCAAGAACTATAATTACTTTTAGATAATGGATTCTTGTTAATGTTAGGATTCCTTTCAGAAGATTCGATTCTTGAACTGCCAGAACTTTGTAAAGATCTTGATGTTTTAGACTTTTTCCCAGGCTTATTCGTCCATTCGGTTATTAACCATTCGCCGTGTCTCTCACCGCTGTTGTTCAAGAACATCCACGCATATTGACTTGGGATGTTTAGTTTGAAACTGCAGAATTTTTTTGCTTTATTGGATATCTTTGAACAGTTTGTAATAGATATGCCAAATTTATTACGAAAGTAAGTGCTCATCCAGGATATAGTTGTTTTAACTGATGGGCCCTTAATGAACAGAGTGGTCTTGTCAATTTCATTAGAATCATGGAGTTTCTTTATTCTATTCTGCCATTGAGTTGAAGTCCATGACGTTCCAAACTTATGGATTAAGTTGTTACGAGGGGCTGCAATTGGTGGTGAGTCACGAGGTGAAGTGGCAGAAGGAGATCCAGGTTGTGAGTTATTGGTATTTTTGTTTTGTTTTGGAGAAATTGTTGATGAACGAATAGAATGAGCTATTGTGGGTACTGTTGATGGTGGAGATCCGATTTGGGGTGGATTCATTGCAATATTTTGAGGAGTAGCAATCGGTGTTATATGTTCCGTAGTGTCATAGGCAGTTAAAGAATTCAGATTAGCTGGTAAAGAGGTGACCTGTGGCAAACGAATAGATGCTTCCATTATTTCCTCGAAAATAGAGGAAGAGTTATGATGAGAGGCTTGTGGATAACTTATTTCAGCTCTATTGGGTGCAGATCTTATTTCATCCACTACATCTGCAAGCGTCACTCGAAACACTTCAAGATCATCACTGATATCACTTATTTTTTGATGTAATATTTCCAGCATTGGATCTGATTGCGGAGGTGATGGTTGGGGTTTGCCTGACTGAAGTGCGATATCCACATCATAGCGCAAAGATGTTAGCATGCTCAGTATATTTTTGGCTGTATTATCGTTTTTTAAAACGATCGTAAAGCATAACGGGTTCAAACTTTTTGTAAATTAATCAAATCGACTTATATGTACAGCACAATATGGGTTCCAAATTAATGAAGCATTTCAAGTCTAGATCAGACAAAAGAAGTATAAAGAATTTTATGCGTGTAAGGGTCGGAAAAGGCAGAGCTATTTCGGCATCAACAAAGGCCATCATAGCATATGCTTTCGAGATTATGAAATCAAAATGGTTAGAAAAAGTAAATTTGGTATTGAAAATTGCACCCAAGTCTGATATTTTATCAAATTTTTCCAATATAGAGTTGCCGAAATGATAAGACGTATTGATTATATTTTGTGACTTGGAAAACTTTAATTGAAATCATTTATTGACATTAAGCTAAAGACGATTTTGGCAGCACCACGCATATACTTTAGACAGTTCATATTGTATATAATCCGTATTTGATTTGTTACTAACTGCAGTGTATATGTTAAGATCATCTGCGTACAAGATATAGTTAGCTTTTGAAAAACAAGAACTTATATCATTTATGAACAATATAAACAACAGCGGTCCCAGAATACTACCTTGTGGAACCCCCAACGAAGCAATGAATGGGGCCAATTTAGCATTGTCGGCAAAAACAGTTCATATTCTATTTGTTAAATAGGAACGTAGCCATTGTAATAAAACAGAATGAAAGCTCAGTTGATCTAGTTGTAGTAATAAAAAATTGGAGATATCTTATCGAGTACTTTGGAGAAGTAAAGGGTGGTTAAATTTTAAGGGCCGATGTTGATTTTGAATAAAGCACAAATTGTTTAAGAAATTATTGCCATTTCTTTTTATTATGATAATATTGGTATAGTTCAATTATGCACCGAACAAAATATTGTCCAAATGGCCGCCGCGACCTCGGCGGCACACCTGCATCCGATGGTCTAAATTTTCGATGACGCTGAGGCATAATTGAGGTTCTATGCCGATAATGTGCCGAATTATCTCATCCTTTAGCTCTTGAATTGTCAATTGACATCGCCACCACGTGAGCTAACACGGCCATTGAATTTTTCGCGCAAGAGAGCCATTGTTTCGTTAGCAGTGTGGGCAGTGGCACCGTCCTGTTGAAACCACATATCGTCCACATCCATATCTTCCAATTCGGGCCATAAAAAGTTCGTTATCATCTCACGATAGCGAACACCATTCACAGTAACTGCCTGATCGGCCTCATTTTGGAAAAAATACGGCCCGATGATGCCTCACGCCCATAAATCGCACCAAACAGTCACTCTTTGTGGGTGCATTGGTTTTTCGACAATCACTCTTGGATTATCATTCGGCCAAATACGGCAATTCTGCTTATTGACGAAGCCAGTGAGGTGAAGATGATTTTCTTCGAAAATTTTGTTTCCATTTCTTGCCACCGTTCTGACCATTGACGACGCTTAAAATGGTCAAGAGGCTTTAGTTCTTGAGTCAATTGCACCTTGTAAGCGTGAAAATGCAAGTCTTTATGCATAATGTTCATCAACGACGAGCGTGAGAGGTGCAATTATTTGGGTGCAACGACGACGAGTTGAGGTGGACGGCTCTTCAGCCACACTATCGCGAACAGCAGCAATATTTTCTGCAGTACGAGCTGTACGAGCATGCACTGGTGTTTTCACATCTCCTACAGACCCGGTTTGCTTCAATTTTTGCACGATTTTTTCGATTATACGCACATTTGGACGATTTAATTGACCGAAAAAATCACAAAGTGCATGATATGCATTTTGATTTGAACGTCCATTTTCATAATACGCCTGAATAACTTTTACGCGTTGTTCGATTGTGTATCTTCCCATGGTTTAAATTGAATTAGTCTTAAATTGAGAAATGTCAAATAAAATGCAGAAAAAATCTTGACATTCAGGTGTGGTTCATTTTCAACATCGCCCACCACCTTTTATATACTGTATCAACTTGATATCCACTTTGAAAAGCAGAGTTACAATCTTCGGAAAAAGTAGCAAAATTAGATACAGTTAAACGTCTTGTAACAAATGCGTGTTTATTAGGACAAATCAAGCTTTTAACTAGAAAATATGACTTGTCTTTTAAGATGCTTTTAAAAAGTTTCGAGAAAGTAGATAGTTTAGAGATCAGTCTATAGTTAGATATATAATTCTGATTACCATTTTTAAAAATTGGTGTTATTAAAGCAACCTTAAATCAGAAGCTAGAGATTTGTTTAAAATAATTTTAATGGGTTCAACTAATGCTAATCAGTTTTAAAAAAAAAAATCATATAAAACATCGCTCTTAGAATTCCTTTCATGACATATTTAGAGGATAATATGAGCGACCCAAGGAAAGGAAGACTGAATATTAATAACAAAACCTTCACAAACTGTCACAAAAAGTTTCAACGTTTGACTGAAAATATTCAGCAGCTTCATTAGGACTTTTTGCTTTTTTGTCATTGTAGAAAACAGGAGATGGTATACTAGCACTGTTTTATATTAAGTAAAACTACGATCGTCCGAACAAAGTCCGAACAGCCGTGTATCAAGAGTCGAATTGCTCCGCAATTCTTATTGCGCTGAACAATGGTCGAACATGGTTTTACAATATTTCAAAAAACCTATTCGCTCGAAGAGCGGCAGTTTTGACGAAAATAGATATTTTAAATTGTTAGTGAAATCTGTTTTGTTTTCATCTCTCAAACTTAATATTATTTTAATATTAATATTTTGACACAGCTAAAATTTTTTGTGATCTACCAAACATTTCAAATAATTCTGCATATTTTTTTCATAGCTATCACAATAAGTAAATAACAAAGGTTTACAAAGTAAGGTCCACTTTTGGACCACAGAAGATAAAAGTGGTTCTATATGGGCAAATACACAGAAAAGTCAACAGTGACCAAAAAATTAAAACTTATTGAAAACGTATTGTTTTATATTATCTTAGAGAAACATTTTAATTATGTCATTTTAAAATTATGCTAGATTTCAGCAAAAACTAATCATTTTGCTATTCCAGTTTATAATAACTAATCCAAATTTTGATTAAAATTTTGCTAAGTTATTATAAACTGGAAAAGCAAATTTCTACTTAATTTAAGCAAATATTTGCAAAGCTATTACTAATTTTAATAGCAAATTTTAATTAGTTTGTACTGAAATCTAGCATATATTTGAAGTGAAACAAATATTAACATTAAAATAAATTGAAAAACTACCACCATCTGGAGATTTGAACCTCGGCCTCGTGAGTATAAATGCATGGGCTTATCCATTCGACCATCGCAGTTGTTAACGAATCGTCGCCTAATTTTCTTCATTAAGAATAAACGTATGTTCGTGTGTTTAGAAGAAATTTGCTTGAATTTAGTAAAAATTTTCTATTTGAGTCTATAGTAACTTAGAAAATTTTTGCATAAGTTTAGTAAAAATTTGCTATTTAAGTTTAAGTTTAAGTTCAAGTTTAAGTTTATTGATAAAAAATATAAGCATATAAGATTGATTCTTTTAAATGCAACAATACAATAATTTACAACAGAAACTCACAGTAACAATTTAAATAAATAATAACAGATTCATAGGAAAACTTAGTGCTAGATAAAATTTTAAGTTAAATGGTTTAAGTATATTTATTGTGAGAAATTAAAGTTAGACAGTAAAGTGAGAAGTTAAAGTATAGAGTATATATAAGAAATAAATAATGAGAAAGTTTGAGAAAAAAAAGTTAGGAGAAATAGTCATAGATGAGGTGCTTAAAGGTTGTTTTGTTGCTGATGCGTTTAATACTATTCGGAAGGGTATTCCAAAGTCTAATTGTACTTATGAAAAACAGTCTACTAGATTCACTGTATTTGAAGGGGGGAACTAGGAAAAAAAGGCTTCTGGCGGACCTGCAGAATTGAAGTTTTTCAAGTAGATAGTTAGGACTTTTTGAATATATAAGTCGATGAAGGAAAAAACAGTTTCTTGCATTGAGAAAGTTTATAATACCGCAGCCAAGAACGCAATTACTGTGTGTTGATATGTGATCAAACCTTCGGATACCGTAAACATATCGAGCTGCGTTGTTATATGCCACTAATAACTTATATGATGACCTCGAATCGAGCTTGCTATATACAACTTCAGAGTAGGTTATTATGGGCACGACTAATTGTACTATCAGTCTTCTTCTCGTTTCTGTTGGAATAAATGGTGCAGTTTTTCTTAGGTTATGTAAGGAATAATAAACTTTACTTACCACACTGTTGATATGGTCTTCGCATGTAAGTGAAGAATTCCCAATAAAACCGAGATTAGTTACTTTGCTAACAAGGCTAAGTTTAGTTCCATTTAGGAAGATATTAGGCAGTTCAGTAAATGGGTATCTATATTTTATAACAGGTAACACATGATATTTTTTGGGGTTTAAGCAGAGGTTGTGTTCACTGGCCCATTTGACGATTTCTAGCAGGTCATCGTTTACTCTGGCACATACACGCTCAGAAATCTTGGATTAAATTCTAATACAAACTGTATTGTATATATGACCACACCAGAATTGTATTACAATCTAATACACTACATATATTACAATTGATTTTTATTCTCTCATGGGACTTAATTTTAATACATGCTTGTATTAAAATATTTTTGACAAAAAAAAAATTAACGAAACATGTGGGATTCGAACCCAGTACGTTTAGGTTATAAGTTCTTGGCTCTACCAACTGCTCTATGAAGCCACATGTAAAAATAAATGATTAACATGCATAAGAGCCGAACCAAGCCGAACGCTGTTTTTAAAGACTAATCCAAACTGTATTAAAAAGTATTCCACGTTTTATTAAAAAATGTCTGATATTTTGAAGAGTTTTAATTCTAATAGAAAAAGTATTAAAAAATGCATGATTCCAACGATTGGATTAAAATTAATTCCAAGATTTCTGAGCGTGTAAATCTTCAATGAGACCTGAAGGTCGGGAAAGATACAGTTGCAAGTCATCTGCATGCGCGTGCATTGAGACATCTTTGCAGACCGAAAAAATGTCGTTTAAGAACATTGTAAAGAGTAGCGGCCCAAGTACTGATCCTTGGGGTACTCCACTACTAGTTCGCCTCATCCCTGAAAATACATTCCCTTTTTTAACTCTCTGTGTCCTCCCTTCTAAGTAACTTTTCAGTAGTTTTACAGCAGTATCTGAAAATTTGAAGAACATTTCTTACTTCCTGCAAAGCAAGAAGTGACTGACACTATCGAACGCTTTCGAGAAATCCAACAAACAAACCAAGATAATCTCTCCCCTGTCAAACGGAGTTTTTATATCATCCAGAATTTTTACGACTGCTGTAGAACAGCTATGTCCAGGACGAAATCCAGACTGCAAGGAAGAGAGTAAATTTTGTTCATGGAGATATTTAGAAATTTGTTCCGCCACTAGAGATTCAAGAACTTTTGAAATTGAGGATAGCAGACTTATGGGACGAAAATCACTAGGGATGGCAGCTGTAGTTTTTTTTTCTATTGGAATTATTGCCGCGACTTTCCAGATGGAAGGGCATGTAGAGCTGCACAAGAAGAATGTGCACAAGGGAACTAATAGCGTAAGGAAGTATGAGTTTAATAAACCTAATATCTATTCCATCTTCACCGACAGCATTCGATTTAATTTTTAAGATACACCTTACAACAACAGATTCATCAACTGCAGTGAACTCAAACTTCTGAAACATATTAGCGGTATTCGGACTAATAGACGTATAAGAGATTTGGCCATCGGGGCTGGCTGCAAAGAGCGAATTTAGAGCATCTGGATCTAATTGACACCCTGCAATTTTTTTCTTATATCCTATTCCGATCGCCTTTAGGTTATTCCAAAGTTTCTTTGCAGGTTGTGACGAACTTGGCCTTGATAAAAAGAATCGTTTTTTGGACAGTTTCACTGCAGATGAAGCTTCGTTTCTTGCTCTTTTAAAGTCCTCCCTGTTTGAATCTGTAGGATTTCTTTTCCAAATAGTATAGACCTTATGCCGTTTTTTCAAAGCCAGTTTAAAAAAGTTTGTGAATCGGCAGGATCTATTCGTGATTCGGGATGAACGTAAAGGCACGTGACTATCATATATTGGGGGTTGGAATTAATTTTAAAGGTTTTTTTTCGGTTTTTGAGCATTTATTTAGAAACAACGGTACAATGTATATTATTCAAAGTATTGTCCATCGTTAGCTACAACATTTTCCCATCTTTCTGGCAGCATATGGATTCCGCGCCGGAAGAACGATTCGTCTTTTGAGGCAATCCACCAATCGACCCATTTTTTGGTATCCTCGTAAGAAGTGAAGCGCTGTTCAGCCAAGCCATGCGTCATCGATCTGAATAGGTGGTAGTCGGAAGGGGCTATGTCTCGGCTATAAGGCGGGTGGGGTAGCACATCCCAATTCAGCGCCTCCAACGTTTCCTTGACGGTTCTTGCAACATGTGGCCGTGCGTTGTCATGTTGAAAAACCACTTTGTCGTGTCTTTTGGCATATTCCGGCCGTTTAACCTTTAATGCTCGGCTCAATTGCATCAATTGTTGTTGGTAGCGTTCCCCAGTGATGGTTTCGTTAGGTTTTAGCAGCTCATAGTACATGACACCCTTCTGATCCCACCAAATACACAGCATAAGCTTGGCGCCATGAATATTCGGCTTGGCCCTCGATGTTGATGCATGGCCGGGTGGTCCCCACGATTTTTTTCGCTTAGTATTATCGTAATGGATCCACTTTTCATCGCCAGTGACAATACGATGTAAAAAACTCTTCCTTTTATGCCGTTGAAGCAGTTGTTCGCACATGCAAAATCGCCATTCAACGTCTCTCGGATTCAACTGGTACGGCACCCAATTTCCTTGCTTTTGAATCATTCCCATGGCCTTCAAGCGTTTGCCTACCGTTGATAAGTCGACTCCCAATGATTCTGACAATTCTTGAAGGGTTTGACACGGGTCTTCATCGAGCAAAGCCTCCAATTCCTCATCTTCAAACTTTTTCGGCTGGCCCGGACGCTCTTTGTCTTCCGTATCAAAATCACCACTTTTAAACCGACGGAACCAGTACTCACAAGTAGAAATCGATGGAGCATAATCCCCGTAAGCCTCAGTAAGCGTGCGTTGTGCTTCAACAGCTTTTTTCTTCAAATGGAAGCACAAAAGTAAACCTTCCCGCAAATTGCGTTTTGTTGGAACGAAAGTCGACATGTTCACAGAGAAAAAAATATATGTTGTTTACACTTCAGTGGAATGACACGTACTGGAAAATGAAGCTTAGACAATGTGCTTTGAAATGAATATAGTCACAGGTGTGCCCGATGCGATCTATTGATAGTTACGCCATCTCTTAGAAAACCTTTAAAACTAATTCCAACCCCCAATAAGTTAGTTACTTTGTTAATGAAGCAGTTTAATTTATCGTCAACTGTCTAACCAATTTTCGCGAGATAAATCGGAAAATAAAGATTCAGAGTCAATCGATTTATAGTCTCGATACGTAAAAGTATTGACCAAAACAACGGGCGTGAGATGTATATCCAACGTGCAAAGGATAAGGTCATGATCAGAGATAATAATAATTTGAGTTTATAATAACCCACAAAATATTTGCTTGAATTAAGTAGAAACTTGCTTTTGCAGTTTATAATAACTTAGCAAAATTTTGCTTGAATTAAATCAACATTTTACTTTTTCCTAAATACATGAGGAGTGATTACAATTTAGCAATATTTTTCTAAGATCACACCGTGATTGAGCAAAGTTTTGCTGATTTGCTCATAAGCAAAACATTTGCTTGATTCTAGCAAAATTATTATCTCCGTCAAGGAAATAAAGACTGAATATTAGTAAGAAAATCATCACAAATATCACTTTCACAAACAGTTTCAAAGTTTGACTGAAAATATTCAGCAGCTTCATTAGGACTTTTTGCTTTTTTTTTGTCATTGTAGAAAGCAGCAGATGGTATACTAGCACTATTTTATATTGAGTAAATCTACAATCGTCCGAAAAAATCGTACGCGGTGTATCAAGAGCCTAATTGCTCCGTAAGTCTTACTATGCTGAAAAAGGTCGAACATGGTTTTTAAACATATATTCCAAGAAAAACCTATTCGATCGAAGAGCGTTAATTTTAATAAAAATATAAATTTGGAATTGTTCTATCCCTGAGAAATCTGCTTTGTTTTCACCTCCGAAACTTAATATTATTTTAACAGCTAAAATTGTTCGTGGCCTGCAAAAAATTTCAAATAATGCTGCTTATTCGTTTTCATAGTATCAAAATATTTTAAAAAATTTTTTTTTCTTTTCAAATGTAAAATTACTTACTACTCTTGAATTTTACTACTTAAGAAATTTGACTACTAAAAAGGATCTTTACTAATAAAGGTATTTGTAAAGTTTTTTTTGATTTGTTACTGCTTATCATTGGCTTTTGTTTGGCGTACCAAATTTATAAAAGCACCTATGTCCTTTTTATGATTTTATATTTGTGTCCTTATTCAACTCAAATGAGTTCAGGGAACCATTTCACATAAACCATGATTTACTCACAGTGATTTTTTAGAATTCTCCCAAAAAGCACGACTCCCAAAAATATCAAATTCTGAAAAATTAAGATTTTTTCATTCGAAAAATGTATGACTTAACTTAATTTTAAGTAGCAAATAAAATTGTAAATTTTTGTTAGCTCCATCTTCAATTTCTTCAGCTGCGCTCTTCATCGTGTTGCTTTACCATACAACCTTTTGTTATTGAATCAATAAACTTTTTACCCTAACTCCGCTTAAATTAATCTTGTTCTTAATGTTTTCAACAGCTCTGGCAGCGCCACAGAAAATAAAATCGTACTAAAAAGATATGGATACAAACATAATTATAACCGACAGCACATTTATGCTCCCCAGTGACATTTCCGTAACCACTGCGCTCGCACCCCCCTGGCTTCCCTTAACAAGCAACCACACATACACACTGAAATACATACATGTATATTTCACACCATTAAATTTTAGCCTTAAATGCGTTTGCGTATGTGTAAATTTTATTTTATTCCCGTAGCTGCCAAAGTTAAAATTGCACGAATATGTTAAGTGGCAACGCCATAATATCAGTAGCGTCACGCCAACTGCACACAAACACTTAAGGACCACACACTCACACACACGCCAACATGCTTGCCACACAAATGTGCACCTTTTTAGCTTATCAAAACTGGCAGTCAACCCCAGACAGGCCAAACTTAAGTTGGGCCTTTTTAACCCTAAAATGCTGCTGCATTAGGTGTGAGGGGGAGGGGAAGGGTGGGAAAGCTAACGGTGCTGTGTGGCGAGAAATAAAATAAAGACCAGGCAAACTTCAGCACTTCGGAATCTGTTTTTTCTCTTCATTTTTTTTTTTTGCGCGGCTACTTAGCAAGCTTGTATTGCCGTGAGCTGCCACAAATATAGCAGGGAAAAAAGTATTCTAACGAAGCGTAACACGCTGTGTTATCGTACCCCATGGTGCGCGGCTCCCCCTCAGTCTCTCTCACTCTCTCTCTCTCTCTAGCCCCCTTTGGGACTCACGTGCTGCAGCATTAGAATTTGTGCACTTCTACTTTTCTAAAGCATACAAAAAAATAAAAATAAACATGCAAATAAAATCAGTTTACGAACGAGTTGGCAGCAACGCACACATGAGCTGCTGGCATTTAAATGTTAGCTATTGAAAGCCTATAAATATGCTGTAATATTTTGTACAAATTGTTAAAGATCGCCGCTTTAGGGCGCAACATTAATTCCAGCATTTACTCACTGACCTAGTTTGAAGGTAAAGAAGCTCGTCGCTTCAATTCTATCAACTTCTGAAAATAGGCTTAACTATTTGTATGCTGCTCCTTCTTTCACATAGACACACACACTCACAACAACTTTCGAAGAATTTTTTCGAGCTAGCAAAAAAAAAAACTCACCTGAAAATCCTCTTCGCGTAATTGCAAAATGAGTTGGAAGGTTCTTTTTGTCCTATTTCCAGGCACTTTGCAGGCGGCTGGCTGCCTGCTGCTGCTACTCTTCGCCATCTGACTGGCTTCTAGGTGTAACAGAAGGTGCTCTTCGAGGAAACATTTTGCTCGACATAAATGCTCCTACACATAGCAAAACATGGTGAAAATCATGTCGAAAGTTTTCACACTGCCTCCTTGCTGGTGGCAGCTGACATAACTAGCCATTCGGCAGCGGCACCAGCGAGCAGTTTGAGTCAATTTGTGTTGCCCGCTCGCTTTTCTTGTTGTTTTACTTACTTCTCAAGCTATTTAGGGACTAGCTCAAGTACTGGTTGTTACTTTTGTTGTTGTTGTGTTGGGGGTTTGCACCCTTTCTGGGTTGCGACTTCACCTATTTTACTGCCGCTTCAACTCTTGCTGCTGCACTAGTTGGTCTATATTTTTGCCACGTAATGCTTGCTTGTAAATGTTGCATTATTTTGCACATTTGAAATTGAGCAACATTGTATGCAAACACGTTAAAGCTGATGTCGATGTGCGTTTTTATAGGTGGCTCGATTGGATATTTAGTTACAATCGTGAGCTCAAAAAACCGTCATATAAATACACGGTTAAAAATTTTGGACTACTTTTTAATCCAAACTTTGGTTAAAGGAATTTTTAATCCAAAAAGTACTATTTTTAATCCTTAATTTAGCTTAATTCAGCTGGGTCTCTAACCCACGCTCCTGAAAGAAACTTTCTTGCATTCGTAATGCTGCAAAATAAGCGAAACCTTATTTACAACTAAGTTGGATGAGTGGATAAGGTGCTGGACCAGCACATCAGAGGATGTATGTTTAAATCATTATCTGGTCAGAATTTTTTTATTTTATTTAAATTTAGCTGCGTCTCGAACCCGCTTTTTTGCTTGCTTGCTTGCTTGCTTACTTACTGCAAGCTTACTTGCATTCGTAATAATGTAAAATAAGCGAAACCTTAATAACAACTGAGTTGAAGGAGTGGATAAGGTGTTGAACAAGCACATCAGAGGACGTGTGTTCAAATCATGAGCTGGGTAGAAAAGTTTTTTATTTTAAGTGGATATTTATATTGCTTTTTTAAACCTTTTGCGGACTAAAAACTAATTTGTTTTGAATTAGAGATTTTTATACTTTTCTTTAGATTAATAAATAATCTATTTTTGGTGCTGTCCTATATGTAATCCAAAAAAGTTTAAAATTTAGTCGAAGATTTTTTTAACCGTGTAAAATATAAAAATGCTTCCTTTTTTTTATTTTGGCTTCCCAACAGATAACTCGAACTGAACACAGAGATTCTGATAGTTTTAATCAGATAGGGTTCAATCTTTATATCTATCGACAGATAAAAACAGCTAGAGAAATTTAAACAATTTTGATTTTTATTTAAAGAAAGTCAAATTAATTTAATTGCTTTATCTAAACGTACCAGATGTGTGTAGCGCAGTGCTGCGTTGAGCTATTAAGTTAAAGCACTTCATTGCGTTATTGCGCCAAAACACTTCTTTCAGTTAGATAAACGCACCAGAGATCCCAATAAATGGAGTTTAATTCACCTAGAAGTCGGCGGCAATTTTTTACTTTTGTTTTAGTTAGATTGGGTACAAATAAGAAAAAAAATTATATTCGTCCGTCTGTCCGCCTTTCGATATGATTAAAGTCGTAATTTTGAAGCTATCGTCATGAAAGTAGATATTTAAGCTTATATCTAAAATGTAGAGATTAAGTTCAAAAATGAACCAAATCTGATGAAAACCACGCCTACCACCCATACAGAGTGACTTTATTTTAAACGTAAAATTTCTTCAAAATCTAGAAAAATTAAAAAAAATGCCATGAAATTTTGCACGTAAGTTTTCCTCTTCAATATAAATTTAACTATGAAATTCGACAAAATCAGGTGAAAACCACGCCTACTTCCCATACATAATGACGTCATCTAAATAGAAAAACCTTCACAAATTCCACAAAAATTAATTTATTGTATAATATAAATAATTTTAATAATAAAAATGCATTCTGAATTTGAAATTGAAGAAGTTGGAAAAAACCACGCCTTTTGTCCATACAAAGTGACGTCATCAATATAATAAAAAGTTCAAAACTTCGGTCCAGTCGAAAATCATTCCTTATTACTTTTTTTAAAAAAAAAAATTCATACCAATATTATACACGAGTAGCAAAAAATTTATGAATTTGTTAATATTCCTCCTGATGCCCTCTGCATCGACCTCGTCACTTTCATCATTGTCACATGACAAAACAAATTAAAGACAAGAGTCTTTGTTTTTGTAAGAGTGAATATTATTACGATTTTTGAAATAAAAAAGATTCGGGAAAAATGAGCATGTTTTTATTACTGAAAATGAAAGCTTAGATATTGAAATTTAATACAAAATTTTCATTTCTACTTGATGATACGGTATTCTTATATAAAACTCCACATATATTTCGAAAATAGCGCAAATTTTAACATATTTTAAGTAATTTTTTTTTTCATATTTCTACACAATTATTTTTAACCATTTTTTTTAATCACGCCTAACTACCTGAAGTTGAAAGTTTCATAATAAAAACAGCACTTTTGATGTACAAAAAAAATGCCAAATTTCAATTTATTGAACTGATCGCAATAAAACTAAAAATTTCTCAACTTTAAAGCTATGCAGCAGAAAAAGTAAACAACATATAACATTGAAAGTTTCAGTAGTGATGTACAATTTTGTGCTCTTTAATCGAGTAGTAAAAATTTTCACAAAAAACAAATTTCCATTTTTCAATTAATCTCCACTTTTTTCAATTTCAACCCTCTGTGCAGCGCAGTAACAGCATACACTTGTAACGTCAACATTAATACACTTGTTTCATTAAAAGTAACGCTCTTGCAGCCTTGTAAGTCAGCATTTTACAAGAAAAGTAAAAATTAAAGACATATAAAATTCTATTATTAAATATACGCGATTTCAATAATCATAAATGCATAAAATACAAGAAAATTTTAATCCAACTTATTGACACTAATAGACACGAAATGTTAATGTCTCCAAGTGATTGTTGCATTAATATTAAATAAAGTATAGTTGGACTGCATGATTAACCCTCAAAGTGCACTCTGTGTATGCGATATCCGAGCCTAATATTACTGCACTTGGTATTTCCAAATAGTTAGAGTAAGGGATTAAAGAATGGTTGTGGAAAAAAGAAGGGACCCCCTACTACTCTTAACTAAGGCTAGAGACTCCACTCAATTATCTCTCTTGAAACTCCGCTCAGTAAAAATTTTTTGTCGTAGAGCAAAAAAGAGATTAGTGAGAAAACAATTTGGTTTTGTTATTTTGTACGTATTTTTGTGCTTCGAACTATTTTGTGTTTGTGTGAAAGGTTAAAAAAAATTCCACTGCATTATACAGTACTGCAATATTTTTTACTATATTATTTCTACAGTTCATATATGACCCTGCCAAGTGCTATATTTGGTTTAATAAAGACTGAAGTAGAGTGATTTGCCAATGTGCAAAGAGCACACTGCAAAAACTTGTGAGCAATGTCCTTCGCTTATATCCAACTAGCTAAAACCCGTCACGTTGCTGCCACGCCCCCGTTACCAAACGCCCATAAAATATTACCAGTGAACTGAATGTGTAAATTGTGGTCGAATACTGAATTCCGAGGCTGTGCTGCCAATAACTCCAAAGCTCTTTGATATCACAAATTTGAGCTGTATTTGAGGTGACATGCCCCCCCTTTTGCAATGCAAAAACCCTCCTCGATATTAAGAAAATTGGTTCGACATATGGACTAAATTACCAAATGTTAGGTGGGCCAAAAGTCAAAAGTCAAACTGAATAATTTTTTTGTTTATTATTATTTTTTATTGTTTTTTTTTTAAATATAATATGTACTTTGCATGACTTAAATTCTAATTACGAAAAATAATGTCAGATAAATGACCACCGTTTTCATCAATGCACATTTGGGCTCTTAAACGGGCGTTTTCCATAACAGCTCGCAATGTATCAGGCTCTATTGCCCTGATTTCAACTCCTATGCTTTGTTTAAGCTGCTCTATAGTTTGAGGCTTGTTCACATACACTCGTTCCTTGAGATAACCCCATAAGAAATAATCAGGCGCAGTTAAGTCTGATGAACGAGCTGGCCAATTTAATGCTTAATTTTTTGATTTAATTCGGTCATGAAAAATTTCACTTAAGAGTAATTGTGGCAAGGGCCGTGTGTGCTGTTGCTCCATCCTGCTGGAGCCAATAGTAAGCTGCAACAAGGCGTACAAAACAGTTTCGATACCTGTCCCCATTCACCGTCACTGCATTACCATCATCATTCTCAAAGAAGTAGGGCCATATAACCATTTGTGATGTCACTCCACATCATACTGCACACTTGAGCGGGTGCAATTGGCGCTGGTGGAGAACCATGGGGTTTTCATTACCCCAAAATCGTATATTTTGCTTATTAACATATCCATTAAGATGGAAATGTGCTTCATCACTCATAATTAAATTGTTAAGAAACTCGTTATTTTCTGCACACAACTCCAGGAAGCGCGTTGCCCAAATAAGTCGTTCCTGGTAGTCAATTGGTAAAAGTTGTTGGGCCAATTGGACCTTGTATGGATGCATGTGTAATTGTCGTGTTAAAATCCGCCGAAGTGATGTCCAAGACATGCCCAGTTGTCCAGAATGTCTTCGCATTGATGTTTCTGGCTATTCTTCAACATTGTTCCGTACACGATCAAGGTTTACCTGGTTCTGCACTATTCTTGGTCTTCCTGTTCGTGGCAAGCCCGACACTGAACCTTGTTCTCGGAAACGTGCAATTAAACGATTAATTGTGGTTTGGGTTGGTGCATTTCTGGCGTAAAAAAAATTTCGATAGGCTCGTTGCGTCAGTAAAATTGAATGCCTATTGCAAAAGTAAAATTCGAACACTTTGGTCCGTTGCTCGTTCGAGTATTTTTGCATGTTGATGCAACAAGATTCGATGATTAAAATCTGAAAACAATAATAAAAAATAAAAATTAACAAAAAAGTTATTCAATTTGTACACGCAGGCGTGACTTTTGGCCCACCCTGTATGATACAAAACCGTCTGATATATAAAAGTTCTATTGATTTGTGCCTCTTAGAGCACCTACATATCAAGTTTTACTGTAAAACGTGTACATCTCCAGAATTGGCATAATTTCGAAAAAGTGGGCGTATATTTATTGCGACTACGTCCATTTTTGTACAGTTGCCGACAGTAACCATCTGATTCAATTTGTGTTTATACTCCATAAATAGGCTTATTTTCATTTCACCAAATAAATATCCTTTTAAAATTCTTGTTGCATCAACATGCAAAAATACTTGTATAATAACTTTTTAATACTGAATATTTTTCTGAGAAAACTTATTCAATATCTAGAGGACACAGTTGGGAAACCTCGATTTTCTTAGTTTTTAGGTAAACTGTAATCGATAGAGGAAAAATACATTTTTTCTTCAAGTTCAACGATTGTTTATTTAATAACATAAAAGTATATGTATTTAAAGTTTTTTTTTAAATATTTATTTTCTACATCGTTTGAAGGTTTGATGAAAAAAAAAATCAAATCAATATGACAGAGAGAATCGGAGATAAAAGCAGTCGAAAATTCTTGGGTAAGCTACACCCAACGTGCTTTTAATGGAAAACTACGATAGCGTAACCGCTGTTAGATCCGTGTCCGATCGTTAAAATAGATTTGCTCATTTTGTATTAATAATAGCTCTACGCTTTATTTAGACATGCTTCATTTTGTTTTCTTACTGAATAAGCTATTCGGCTATGTACTTATGCATTAACTAGAAAATGTATGGCCAACAAATATAAATAACAATAACCAGGGCTCAGATTTTGATAACCTAAAAAACTGCAAAAAATTATTTAAAAAAATGAAAAAAATTACATATAAACTGCACAAAATTACCTAAAAACTGACATAAAAGACCTACAAAAATAAAGCTTTAAAAATAAAACATTACACAACTTTAAATTTTTTTATACATGGCGTTCAAGTTATTGCAAGGTGACTTTTTAAATTATTAAAATTAAAATAACGTCGATTTTCTGGCTACTTTATACTTCTGCACTGGCGAGAGGCACATACTTAAAAGACGATATGTCATCGGATGTAAGTTCCTCTTCTAATTTCATAGTATTAAAATTTTTACCCTCTAATATTTCAGCAATAGAGCATTAAAGTAGAGTTAATAAAAACTAACATATCTTGAGTTTTTATATAGCACTTTTTTCATCTTTTTACATACCCTTTCGTCAGTTTCACCACGCGCAGAGCTTTTTCTCATCGAGGTCTACAAACAAAGCTAGCTACTCCTTTTTCGAGAGTTAATATTTTTGATATAAGGGACTCTATTGTTAAAGAAATATATATAAAATTTGTATTTTTACAGTTTTTAGTTCTAAAAAAACGAAAAAAAAAAAATTCTTTTAAAATTACACTAAAATGACTTAAAAACTCGGCACATGCACTAAAAATTAAAGATGTCCAAAAATGACAATAAATTAACTTAAAAATCGCTAAAAATTAGCTGAAAACTAAAACTGATAAAAACGATGAAAAATAACGAAAAAATGACTTAAAAACTTTTCATATTTAGGATTTAGGAAACATAAATACAAGCTCAGAAATTTTGGATTAAATTCTAATAAAAACTGTATTGTATATATGACCACACCAGAATTGCATTAGAATCTAATATATGTCAAATATTAAAATTGAATTCTAATCCCATAATACTAAATTCTAATACAGAATTGGAATAGAAACTAAGTTTAGAACAATACTATTCTGGTTTATATTTTAATACATTTGTAATCAAGTGTAATACTTCAGTTATTAAAAAGTAATACGAATAAAAAAATATTTATTAAATATTAATACAAATTGTATTAAATAGTAACACAAATTGTATCAAATTGTATTTAATAGTAATACAGATTGTATTAAACAGTAATACAAGATGTATAACATTTAATACATATTGTCCTGAAAAGGTGAAAGGAAAAACCAACATTTATGAAATAAATTAAGGAACATTTATGGAATAAAGCTATAAATCCTTTATATGTTTACTTACTTTTAAAATTCCAAGTGAAATGAAAAGAAAATATTTGGTCAACCAATAGCAAAATAATTATTCATTTAAAGTTTCTTTTATAACATACGCTTTTTTGTTAACAAAAACTATTTCTTTAGGTTTTATTGTGGCAATGTCAGATTTCAGAATCAGAATGACAATGTGACAGATGCTTGATAGATATTTCTATTATATTTTAAGACAATTTGTATTATAACTTGTATATAATACAAATTTTATTAAACTTTAATACAGATAACATTAAATCAATTTTTTAATATACTTGAAAGTATAAGTTTTTATCAAAAACATATTAAAAAATGCATGATTCCAACGCTTTTGTTTCCACGTGGCTTTTGTTAGCTGTGGTGCTAAGTAAGGCTTAACTACACTTAATTCACTACATTCTTTAAATGCGCTACCCAACTCACCACACTCAAAACATTTTACTCATAGCTCACGGCTGTATTCAACTTTAGAACTCACTGCATTGATTACAGTGATATATTACTATGGAAGTCAATCCCGGTATCCCCGACTTTGGTATTCTGGTATCTCGGACGTTAAGCCTATTTAAATTCCAGAATTTTCTTTTCGGAATCCCGTTATTTTTAAATGAATAATTTTTATTACAAATATTCATGTAAATGCAACCATTTCAATTTAAGTTGATATGAATACAGAATTAGAAAAACCTTTTATTGAGGCTGTAAAAAGATTGCAAGAACGATGAGTGTTAATCACTAGAGCAAAGACTTAGAAGAATTTCCAACATCGCACCCAAAAAAAAGCTTCGTACTATGTAAAAAACAATTATTATATTCTACAAAGCTGTTTGTTCTTTTCAGCCTACGAACGACTTTGTGAATAATACAAATGACAATTTGTACATTGTACAAAGAAATATTTGTATATTTCACAAACGCATTCATTTCATCTACAAAGATACGAACGCTGCTGCCACCGCTTTGTATATTATCAAAAAATGTTCGTTCAGTTCACAAATTTATACATTATAGATTTTTACAAACTAGCGTTTGTAGAATGTACAAAGTTACGAAATCAAAAATTTTTTTCAACCGGCCAACACTACAAACGTTTGTACTATGTACAACACATTTGTACATTCTACGAATAGCCTCTGTAGGTATATCTACAAAGATTTTATTCGTAATTTTATCCTAAATATTTTTTGGGTGCGGGAAGTCAGCTATGTATTACCAAATTGTGGCAGTTAATAAAAATCTTTCTAGTAAAATTATTAAACTACCTGTTATTGATAATAGTATTGAGCAAATTTGTGTTCAAGTTTCTTTTTCTAATAATCATTCAATCTACTTTTTCTTATCATATATACCACCTAATAGTATTATGGAAGTTTATCAGAAACACTTAGAAAATATAAATTTTTTATCTGAAAACCTTAATTCAAATCACAGTATGATGGTTATGGGTGATTTTAATTTAGGTAAAATATCTTGGATACTTGATGACAAAAACCTATGGCCTTTCAACATAAACTCTGATATTGAAAATCTCACAACGAGCTACTTTTTGTCAAATGATTTCAGACAATTGAATAACATAAAAAATGATTTAAATAGAATTTTAGATTTGGTTTTTGTAAGTAATGATTTAAACGCTGTTTGTGAAAAAAATTTGGCACCTATTGTCAACAACAGCATCCATCATATTGCTTTATCTATTAAATTCAAATTTTATAAATATGACTCATCTCTTCCTGATGATCCATTAACTCAATTAGATTTTAAAAATGCAAACTTTGCCGCTATCAATGAATTCTTAAACTCAGTTGATTGGGCTTCAATGTCTATAATTGAAGATCCATCACTAGTTTATGAGTTCATATGTGATAAATTATCGTTTTCTGTTTCTCAATTTGTTCCCAGAAAAGTTATTAAAGTTAGAAATAAACCACCCTGGTTTAATTCGAGATTGGCCAATTTAAAAAATCTTAAAAATAAAGCTTGCAAAAAATTTAAAAAAACTAAAAGTGAAATAGATTACTTATATTATGTTCGAATTAGAAATGAATTCGATTTTCTTCATAAATTTCTTTATAATAATTATATTTTAAACGTTGAAAGTAGTTTAAAATTGAATCCAAAATATTTTTGGGAGTACTTGAATTCTAAACGTAAAACTAATGGGTTTCCAATAAGCATGGAATTTGATGGTCTTAAATCCAATAATTCTTTAGAATCTACATATCTTTTCACAAAATTTTTTCAGATTGTTTACGAAAAATATGTACCGTCTGTAAATGACAGTTATTTAAATTTTGAAGTACCAAATGTTCAGTCTTTGGAGTTAATGATAATTTCTGAACAAGAAGTGTCCTTGGCGATTTCACAGCTTGAATCTAGCTTTAAATTTGGTCGAGGGGACTTTCCACCAATGTTTTTCAAGCTTTGTGCCGATAAAATCTCTTCACAAATTGCTTTTCTTTTTAATTTATGCATTAAAAAGGGAATCTTCCTAGAATGTTGGAAAGTCTGCCTAGTGGTCCCAATTTATAAAACTGGTAATCGATGTGATGTTAATAATTATAGGGCAATTGTGAAACAGTGCACAATAGCCAAATTATTTGATCATATACTAAAGAACAAATTATTTGAACATGTGAAGGGTGTAATTTCTCAATATCAACATGGGTTTTTACCGGGCAGATCAACGTGTTCCAATTTATTACTGATTTCAAATAGTATTGTTAATGCAATGGAAAACGGTAGTCAGTTAGATGTTATATATACTGATTTTTCCAAAGCATTTGATAAGGTCGATCATTCAATACTCTTATGTAAATTAAAAAAGTATGGGTTGTCTGCTGCCTTAATAAAATTTTTTAAAAGTTTTTTAAATGCTAGGAAGCTTTTTGTAATGATTGGTTCGATTATTTCTGATGTAGCTATTGACGCTTCATCTGGTATTCATTGTGGACCTCTCTTATTTTTGATCTTTATAAACGATTTGCCTTTTCACTTCAAATTCTCCAGATGTTTAATGTATGCTGATGATGTTAAACTATACTATAGAATTTCGAACATTTCTGACTGCATTGATCTTCAGAGTGATTTGACCGTTTTTCAGGATTGGTGTCTTTCAAATAATTTACTTTTGAATATAAATAAATGTTATATTGTTTCGTATACTAAATGCTCAAATACTATTTTACTTGATTATTCTTTAAATAATTGTCACTTAATACGTAAATTTGATATTAAAGATTTGGGTGTATTTTTCGATAATCAATTAAATTTTAAATGTCATTATGATTTTATTGTTTCTAAATCATATTCCATGCTTGGGTTTATAAAAAGAAATACACAACATTTTAAAGATCCTGTAACAATAAAATCTTTATATGTGTCTTTAATTCGTAGCAAAATTGAATACTGTTCTATTGTATGGAACCCATTTTATATTGATAACTCAAACCGAATTGAGAGAGTTCAAAAAATTATGAGCAAATATGCGCTCAAAAAGCTTAATTGGCCTGATGGTCTTCCAACATATGATGCTCGTCGAAAGTTACTTGGCTTGCAGTCCTTAAAAGATAGAAGAACGCTTAGTTCTCTTTTATTCGTTTTTAACGTATCCGGGAAAATAAATTGCTTACAACTTTCAAATTTGTTCCAACTTTATGCGGCACCAAGGAATTTGAGGCGCAATCGGATGTTGGTGGAAAGCTTTCATAGCACCAATTATGCAAATAACGCGCCTATAGCAAGATGCATACACCTATGCAACAGTTTTTCACATATTCTTAACTTTAATGTTTCTGAAAGTCAGTTTAGATTAAACTTATTTATTCTTTTTAACTAGTTTGTAAGATAGGGAAATATAGTCTGTAAGATTGTAAATCGGTAGACGAAATAAATAAATAAATGAAATAAATGAAACTGTCATATATTCTGACTTAGGAAATAATTCTTTTTGTGGTTAAGGCAATCGTGATCGAAACTTACAAACTGCTTACGATTATCGTACAACTATTTCTCCAACTAGGTGCGGGTTATATTTGTAATAATATCCGAACAAAACTCTCTAATGAAAAATAAGTTATTGACAGGACTAGTGTTGCATTTAAAGTTGTTAACTTCTCAAATTGCCTACATATAGGGTCTGGACATTCCAGGTGCATATCCGAAGGCCTTTGTCCTTTTTTCGTGTGCGAAGATCGTCTACGTAGGTATTAGTTTTTTACCCGAGGCAGATTTTTTTTCCATTGGGTGAGAATAAAGTGGTGCCCTACTCAAGCCCTACACTGAAAAAAATTAACTTATTTTGAAAGCAATTAAGCAATGTTTTTTAAGGTCTAGGATAAACGTGTATCTGTTTTCCGCGGAAGGTGTATTATTTACCTCCAACCACCCAGACTAATCAAAGGAACTTTTCTCCTTCCACCATCTGGAGACATACCCTCTTTACATGAAATGAGATGAAACAGATGATATGTTCTGGTAAATATTTGCCATCTGTTAGTGGCAATATTTTAACTGGAGGGTATCTTTAAGGACTTCTTGAGAAAAAAAGTAAGTAAGCTATCTTGTTCGTTAAAACGAAAAATATTTTATGCAAAATGTTGGTTTTGTATGTTTTTTTTTTTGTACAATCTTCCTTTGGTTCTATTTGAAATCATGCCGTTTTTATGCACAACACTATCCTCTGAACAAATGTTGATGCTATTTCGATAAATAACAAGAACGACTAAAACTAATGGCAAGAGTTTTATGTAAAGAATGCCAGCTGTTGAATTTTGCTCTCAATTATTTGCCATTAAGAAGTGCAACCAACTTTCGATGCATGCTGTGCCATCTTAGCTTAGTTAAAACTTTAATGCAAGAACGTGCGACACCTGTAACGAGCAAGCACACAAAGAGTGGTACACATTCTGCTACAGTTAGTCTAAGTAACATTCCCTACCAGCTCCTCTACTCTCATACGTGCTAACCGACAATTGCTAAGTTCTGAGAAAACATCGCATATCGTAAACGCATTTTTCCGGAAATTATATTGACTGGGTTAAGTGTATAGAGAGTGCATCCACATCCACAAATGTCAGTTGGTACAAAGAAAATGACTCCAAATAGTGTTAAATGGGTGGAGAGAGACATGATTGTGCAGCACTGAGACCACAGACCGCAGGTAGAAATGCCAACCCAACCCATTCACACTGGTTCACATTTACACTTGCGAGTGCAGGCAGGCAAGCAACAATTGCCTGTTTGTAAAAATCATTGTGTAGAGTGGCAACCACCGCCTGCGCTTACGTGTTGTTGCAGTTGTGTCAGTTGTTGTTGTTGTTTTTGTTGTTGTTGCAGTGCTTGTTATTTCGTGTTGGAAATGCGAAAGTTTCATTTGGCAAATTGTTGTAGAAATGATAGTGAATGTCATTGTTGTTGTTCCTGCACCACAACCGCAACCTACCAAGTACCGAGCTTAAAATGCATTATAAATCCTTAACGTGGCTAAGATGTGTTTTTCTAATGGTTTTTGGTCGTTTTTTGCTCTTGCTTTTGCAGAGCAGGAATAATTTTAGCCTGGCTGCCTGAGAATTTGAATAGATATTGGTTCATTTATTTAGTATTTGCCAGAATTCCTGCATGGTTCGAAACTCACACTACTCCAGCCCATTTCACCCCCTCCCCCTTACCCCCTATAAAGTTATAATGGATCAAAAGGCACTTTATTTTAAGTGAGTCTACTTTTAGGCAAAGATTTACGAAATAGATCCGGCCTATCATTGCGCTCTTATTCAAATTGCTCTTATTCAAGAGTATAATGGAGATGGATGAAAGAAAGACACTCACACAAAAAAAAAAAAACAAAAAAAACCACAAATAAAATAAAATAGAGAAAAAGCAATATTTTATAGTAGCCTCTAGCATGTGAACATTAAATCTTTTTCGGGCTCAAAATTAGGATGCTTCCGAAGTATTTTTAATTAAAATGCACAACTTTGTGTTTCTTCTACAACTTTTTGTTTTCGTT
Organism: Dichetophora obliterata; assembly: GCA_963920525.1. Classification (NCBI taxonomy): domain Eukaryota; kingdom Metazoa; phylum Arthropoda; class Insecta; order Diptera; family Sciomyzidae; genus Dichetophora; species Dichetophora obliterata. The sequence continues at coordinate 205,338,377 of OY986436.1, read as the reverse complement.
TTCTTCCATTTTATTTATGTATTTGATGCGTTGCATTGCGTTGAGTAGGTAGAAGTAGATAAAAAAAAAACTATCCACAAAACGATATTGCAATGGCAACTCTGAGCTGGAGGTGAGCATAGCTGTATAGTTCAGGCTTCTTTTTAATTAGTCATGTTGCAGTCGACCAAGCATGTCTGTAGTTCTGTTCCTGCTCCTGCTCCTGCTCTAGTCTACATTTTATATGAGCACGAAACAGAAAAAAACAAAAACACAAAACTTCACATGAAATAAAATAAAATGTAAATTTTGCACATGTAGCTGTATTAAATATACAAAATACAAATGTGAAGAAGTGCATCCGGAGTATTTCACATAAACATACACACACGCTATACTCTAGCAGTTACACACTTTTCATTATGTATATGCAAAGCTTAAAGCACTTTTTTGAAAATGTAGTTGGATTTAAGTTTGTAGAACTGCGTAAGTCAGAGAATACTTTCTAATTTAGTCATTTTTTGAGCTATATTCCAAAGTGAGCTAAACTTGTTGTTATTCTAATGCAAAGAGTTTGACTGATATTCTGTTTAAATTGGTTTTTAATATTTATTTTTTTTAACCTAGTCGAAATGGCCCCAGTTTTATTTTTAATCCTGTGTTATTTTACATTCAAAGAAAAGCTCAACAAAGGTAGCAGTGACTCTTAAAACAGGTTTGTTGTTGCTCAGGCGGGAAAGGTGAAAATTTTCACCATTTTTGTTTTTTTTTTCATATACACCCTTATTCTTGAACCCACGATCGCTCTCAAAACGACGTCGAAACAAAATTGTTCTATTCTTGAATTTTTCGATTTCAACGTGGAGCGAACTGCTTTAATCGGCAGTGCAATCACTCAATTATTAAGCAAACTTCGACAAATACTAAAATTTTTGCTCGTCAAACATACACCTTATTTGTATCCTCAAACATATACCTTGTATGTATCGGCCTTGCTGGCCGGTAGTCACGCCTACTTATCGGCGTTACAAACGGAGTGACAAAGTTAATATACCCCTATAACTTTTTTTAAACGTGGGGTATAACTAATGTTACCAACTATACTTACTTTGTAAGTATCATACTTATTTTCAGCTTCATATACTTACTAAAATTCCATGCTTATAAGTATACTTACTTTTAAGATTTATACTTATTCATGCTTACTTTTCAGCTCTGGTTGAACTTTTGCTTGCAAAAGCCTAAAAAGTTTGGAAATTGGAGTCAACAGCGTTAAATATACAGACACTGGAGTCAATTTTATTTGTAAAAAATAATATTGAATACAGCTGTATCGAATTTTACAAATTTTTAAAGACAAGACTTGACATATTAAACAACATTTCCAGCCAAGACAAATACGATTCCGAGCAAAAATAAAACAAACCAGTTAATGTAGCACGTCAATTCAGTGATAGTGAGGGCTAATAATGATAACTTTGCTTTGATCTCTGTATACATTTTAGGCTGGGTTGATTTGTTTGGAGGTTAAAAAAATTTATGTTGCCTGGGCGAAAGGGGCCATAGGGGTGCAATTTACCCTATCACGTCTTCAATTTTGTGAATTTTTTCTTTAGGAATTTTTTTCCAAAAATGTTTGTATATAAACGTGCACAGATAGAACAATAATGATGCCAACCTAAAACCGGTCTCACATTTATACATTTTTAAACAAAAATTGATCGTAAAAAATTCCTAAAGAGAAAAATTCACAAACTTCAAGGTTTTTGACCATCACGGCTGAACCACAAAAGCTGTCCACCTTGTATTCACATATGTTTATGTGGTCCTTCGAAATTTTGGCGCTGTGGCGCTGTGGTCGCTTTTTATCGGTTTATAAATACAATTTTTTTTTTTAAAATCGACCACAGCGCCACCTAGGGGGATGTAAAAAGCGATAATTTATTGTATTAAAATTTATCAATGTGAGACCGGTTTTACGTTGAATCTGGCATCAGTTTTGTTCTAGCTGTGCACGTTTATATACAAAAATTTTTGGAAAAAAATCCTAAAGAAAAAATGCACAAAATTGAAGAAGTGATAGGGTAAACCCACCTCTATCGCCCCCTTGTTTTTAATAACTTTTGTTTGTTTTCAACCTATTTTATATATATGTAATATACCCACCGAACCATATGTGAATGTTTTGCGTAAAGTGATAGTTTTGAGTACGTTTTCGGAAAGAAATTTCTTTTTTGTAAATTTTTGTTTTTGTTTTTTAATTTGAACATTGATCAGTTCATGCTAGAGAAGATTAAATTCGTGAAAATTTATTCCATAACAAAATGTTAATTATTAAAAAGTGTTAGTAATTTACTCCTTTTCGAAAAAAGGTTCGCTTTTGAGAGGCAATTCAGTCCGGCGAATGAGTTAAAGTTAAAAATTGTTAATGTATGAGTGCCGAAAAATAACTTTTCAATAGTTTTTTTCAACGCGTTCCCGAACAAAAAATAGACAGTTGATGATTCTTTTATTAACTCACTTCTGAAGAAAAAAAAGGTACGCTTTTGAGAGGCATTTTAGTCCGACGAATGAGTCCAAAAAGGTTCATTTATGAGTGTCGAAAATGAATTTTCTACCCGAAAAAGTTTATAAATGAATTAAAAAAAAATAGTTTCGGTTCACTGGGTACATGAACTGCAAATATATAAAATTAATTTTCTAAGGTGATATACTTACTTATACTTATTTTTAAAAATTATACTTACAAATACTTACACGTGTAAGTGTTTTCAGTGTTCTAAGAAGCAAATATACTTATTTTTTAATAACATGAGTTGGTAGCATTAGGTATAACTATGGCTAAACTTGATGTTTTACACATAAGCTTTGAAAAAACTGAACAACAAAATACACTTTTTTACAAAATACCAAAATTCTGAGAAAGGATTCTGGTAGAGGGGACCAAAAACAAATATACTTGTATCGGCGTTTTGAAAGTTTACGTCTAAGTTTTACTGCATCTTTATGTATAACGAAACGAAGGCTGCAAGTCGTGAAATCAACGAACAACAATATTTTTTGATATGAAAAAATGTATTGCTTATCGTATCTTGCACCACGTTTAGCTTTCGTTTCGTTATACATAAAGATGCAGTTATTTTAGTTAGGGCTTCAGTTGCCCCTCTTTTGACCATTATAATATTGAATTGGTATAGAAAACTATGTGGCTCTTACATTTTAGGTATAGGATTCGTGAAGCAGATTTGTGTAAAATTCAACGAGGAAAATTTTTGTGAAACATTTTAACCTTCTACCTCTTCAATAGGTATGATCCTTTTAAATCAGTAAATATAAGAAGTATATTTTTAAGTACATACAGTGAAACCTCGCGAACACCTTCATAATGGACACCTCCCACAAACGGACAAATTTCGTAGACACAAGCTTTTTGTTACATTTTTAAGCAATCAACTAATAATACATTTTTGAACTAAAGTAAATAAAGGTTTTTAATATTTTTTAATATATACAAGATAACTCTCATAGCCGGACAAAAATACAACGACCATTAGTGTCCGGAGGTTTTACTGTATATGGTTGTGTGTTTTTGTATTGTTTTGTTACTTTAATCCAGGGTTCGGAAAAATTCGCTCACAAATGATTAAAAATTCAATCTTCTCTTGAGAACTCATTTTGCGATTGTTTTTATCATGACAAATACTTAAGAAACCAAACGCTCACAAAAACATTAACTTCGTTTTCTCTCACGAGAGACTAAATGCAGTTATTGTTTACTCTACCGCTTTACCCACGAAAGATCGCTTCTGTAAGCTCACTAATGAGAAATGTGTGTATATAAAATCACTGCATATTAACTCTCTCGAAAGAAAACGAAGATAATGTTTGTTCAATTTCTTAAGAATTAATTATAATAAAATACAATCGAAAAATGAGTCATCACAAGAAGATTGCATTTTAACCATTCGCAAACTTATGTTTAATAGTTTATTGGTAAACCGCTGGTGGAAAAAGTCATTAAATTCAGTCTTTTGTGAAACGCTGTAACACGTGATCGATTACTGAAATAGTTTTGTTGTGCGTTCACTTGGTAAATTTGAAAAATGGGCAAAGTATCAAAGACTTTAACAAGAAATGTTAAAATGCCTTCAAGAATTTGATATTGACCTTGCACAAATATATTCAACTAGCTGAAACCCGGCGCGTTGCTGCCACTCTCCCTTGTCAAACGCCCATAAAATGTTATCAGTTAAACAGCATGTCTAAATTGAGGTCAAAATTGAATTCCGAGACTGTGCGACCTATATCCACAAAGCTATTCGATATAACAATTTTGGGTTGCATAGGAAGTGCCACGCCCTCTTGATCACCCCTCATAGAATGTAATCAATTAAACTGCATGTGTACATGGAGGTCGAATACCGAATACCAAAACTGTGCGACATATAACTCCAAAACTATTCGATAACACAAATTTGGGTTGTATGGGAGGTGACACTCCCTTTTTCCCTACGCTCATAAAATTTTACCAATGAAACTGCATGTGTAAATTGAGGCCGAATACTGAATTCCGAGGCTGAGTTAGCTATAACTCCAAAGCTATTCGATATCGCAAATTTGGGTTAAGTTGGAGGTGTCACGCCTCCCCACGACAAACTCTACAAAATTTTATGAGTAAATCTGCATGCGTAAATTTTGGTCAAATACTGAATTCCGACGCTGTGCGACCTTAAACTCCAAAGCTATTCGATATCACAAATCTTTGTTGTATGGGAGGTGCCACTCCCCCTTGATCAACGCTCATAAAATGTAATCAATGAAACTACATGTGTACAATGAGGTCCAATACTGAATTCAAAAACTGTGCGACCTATAACCCCAAAGCTATTTGATATCTCTAATTTGGGTTAAATAGGAGGTTTCACGCGCCCTTTTCGTACGCCCATAAAATGTAATTAATGAAATTGCATGTATGAATTGAGGGCGAATACTGAATTCTGACGCTGTGCGACCTATAATTTCAATGATATTCAATATCGCAAATTTACGTTAAATGGGAGGTGCCACGCCCCTATTACCAATGAACATAAAATTAAATGAAACTGCATGTGTACAGTGAGGTCGAATACTGAATTCTGGAGTTGTGCAACCTATAACTCCAAAGCTATTTGATAGCACAAAGTTGGGTTGTATGGGAAGTGTCACTCCCCTTTGCCCTACGCCCATAAAATGTAAGAAATGAAAGTGCATGTATAAATTTAGGTCGAATACCGAATACTTACGCTGTCAACCTATAGCTTCAAAGCAATTCGATATCGCAAATTTGGGTTATAAGGGAGATGTCAGGCCTCCCTGTAAAACGCCCATAAAATAAAATCATTGAAACTGCATGTGTAAATTGAATTCCTATAACTTCAAAGCTATTCGATATCACCAATTTGGGTTGTATGAGAAGCGCTCCTCCCCCTTTTCCAATTCCCATAAAATTTCATCACTGAAACGGTACGTCTAAATTGTGATCGAATACCGAATTTCTAAGCTGTGCAACCCATAACTCTAAAGCTATTCGATACCACAAATTGTTTTTATATATATGGGAGGTAAAAGAATGTGTGGCATTTCCTCTTAAACCATCTCGTACTCAAAGCAAAACCACTTACAAAATTTGAGCTCAATCGGACCAATAGTTTCGAAGTATTGTGATATTTCCAAAAGTAGCCGTAGATGAAGTGTGACAACGCCAGTTTTTATTAAAGTTAATGATAGTCATCATAAGACCTTATTTACCAAATTATAATTTAATATGACCAAAACCGTCTTAAATATAGCATTTTTATTGATTTATGGGCGACAAAAGGGGTGTGGCGTTACTTTTTTCCTAAACCTTTGCGTAGCAGTTACGAACAAACCAGTAGAAGGAAGTATCCAATTTGGTCCAGTCGTTTTCAAGTTTTAAGCATCCGAACAAATCACGATTCATTTTTATATATAAAGATATTGATTTTTGGGCGGTAAAAGTGGGCGTGAAAACATTTATGTATCGTGACTGCCTCTTGGAGCACCTACACAGCAAGTTTCACTATAAAAATGTGTAGAACTCCGATATTGCCATAATTTCGAAAAAGTGGGCGTATATTCAATGCGACCACGCCCATTTTTTGTACAGTTACTGACAGTAACCATCTGAACAAAATTACTAAATCTTAGTTTTTAGGATCGAAACCGTCTAAAATATATCCTTTATTTGGTTTGTGGTCGATAGCTCTAACTTGGCTTGTATGGGAGGTACCACGCCCCCTCGTCCAAACGTTACCAACCACAAACGTTGTTCTGCCATAGACCACCTTTCTGTTATATACGAAAATGTCAAAAAATGCAAAATATATTCACCATTTTCAGTATAGCTGCCGAAAGTAGCCATATGCACTAAATAACCAAATTTTAGTCTAATACGATCAAAACCGTGCGAATATAGCATTTTTGTTGTTTTGCAAGAGGTAAAAAGGGGTGCGGGAAAATATTTCCTTTGAGCCATCTAGTAATCGAAACAAATCGACTGCCCAAATTTCAGCTCAATTTATCTTAAGCTCGACTGCACTCGACGCTAACTCTCCGAAAAGTGAGTTTAACTAAAGTGGGACAGGCCTATTAGTGACAGTTACTGTCAGTAACTACACAAACCAAAGTACTAAATTCAAGTCTTATACGACCAAAACCGTCTGAAATAAAGCATATTCATTTCTTTGTGGGCGGTAAAAGGGGCGTGGAAACCCATTTTAAGTACAATTATCGACAGTAACCGTACATACTAAATTACAAAATTTAAGCCTTATACGACCCAAACAGACTGAAATATAACATTTTTATTAGTTTGGGGGCGGTAAAAGGGGGTGTGGCACTTTTTTCCCCCTTAACCATCTCGTACCTGAAACAAATCGGCTGCCAAAATTTCAGGTCAGTCAGTTTAGTAGTTTTGGAGTCTATAGGCATCAGACACACATCGTTTTGCTTTTTATATATATAGATATTGATTTGTGGGCGGTAAAAGTGGGCGTAAAAACATTTATATATAGTGACAGCCTCTTGGAGCACCTATGCAGCAAGTTTCACTGTAAAAGTGTGTAGAACTCTGTAATTGCCATGATTTCGAAAAAGTGGGCGTATTTATGTGACAGTAACTATCTGAACAAAATTACCAAATCTTAGTTTTTTACGATTTAAACCGTCTGATATATATCCTTTTTTTGGTTTGTGATCGATAGCGCAAATTTGGCTTGTATGGGAGGTACAAAGCCCCCTTCTCCAATCGTTACCAAACCTCACAGGAACACTCTCAAGATGTGGCTTTATTTTCCCTGAAAATTTCATAAAGATCGGTTCAGCGGTTTTGGAGTATATACGTGATATAGCCACATACCCACATACCCACATACATACATCCATTTTTATATATATAGACTACATCGGACAACGGCGAAAACATGTTGAAAGCTTCAAAACTGCTTCAGCAAGACGAATTCGAAACAATATCAGAAAGTGAGAATGATGACTACAAATTAGTACACGATCATTTAAAATCAGTACTGGCAGTAGTGAGATGTGCCGCGCACACAATTCAATTGGCTGCTCATGATTCTTTCAAGGACATGCAAAGTAAACTGGAAGATTGTAAAGGAATAGTGAAAATTTTAAGAGCTAGCATAAAAAAAGGTAGAAACTCTGCGAATCTAGGTATGCCACCGATTGATAATATAACCCGATGGAACTCAACTTTTGCTATGGTGGAATCCATTTTAAGTTTAAGGCAGCATATTAACGGAAACGAGGTGGAATATTCTATTGACTTCGAAATTGATTGGAATTTTATAGAAAACTTTGTAAATGTATTTACACCAATGGCACAATGTACTAAGCAACTTCAAGCAGATCAATACATTATTGGCTATTTTTATCGTGATTGGCTTGTATGTGAAGCCAATTTATAAAAAATGGGAGATAATGCATTTGCAGTAGTTATTGGAATCTATGCGAAAATGGAAAGAAATACTACTGGACCATGTTGCATTCCTTTCTGGTGTATACTTTGACCCAAGATTAAACTTTTTGGATTATCCTTATATTAATGATGATTAAAAGAAAAATACAGTGGTATATTATACAAAAATCTAACCTCCGACCTCTATAACAGAAATTTATTTTTTAAGGGTACATATGTATATTAAGAACAAACTCTACTGTTCTTAATAAGGTGCTTATCAAAACTATACGACACCAAAAAAAATTTATTGCGCACTCTTACCAAATCTATGTTGAATACAGTTAGAGGAAAGCTTAGACACAGAATGAGAGAACAAAATGTACTTCTTAAAACAAAGTCTCGTTATCAGCTCTTATCTTTGATTTTAAGGAGTACCGTTAGAATGTGTTGAAATGCTCTCGTTGCTGCTTAATTGCAATCGTATCAAAACTATACGACTTTCTTACCTTATTATATTTTTTAATGTTTTTCGTACAACAACAAGAACTTTACTTATTACATGTATATTATATAGGGCCTCCTTTGACAATTCCAACGTCAAATATTCTCTTTCTCATCGATTCAAACAAATGGCATAGAATACTTGGCTCCATCTTGTTCCACTCCCTTAAAATAGCAACTTTTAAATCTGGAACTGACAAGTATTTTGTATTTTCTTTATAAACACGTCTAGCCAGTATTCCCCAAACATTCTCAATGGGATTTAAGTCAGGTGAGCACGCTGGCCAAGCCATAAGGTCAATAGAACACGCATCTAAAAATGCCTTTGTTTGCCGACTTGTGTGGATTCTTGCATTATCTTGCATAAATATATGCGGTCTTTCTCTATTTTCCTCTAAAAATGGCAAGAGGCTGCTCTCCAATACATTTATATAATCAGAGCTATTCATCTTGGAGCTCACGAAACGCAATCCAAGTGTGCTCGTCTTGTGAATGGCACCCCACACCATGACAGAACCACCACCAAAATTTCTTTTGGAAAATATGAGCGGTTCCTTTCTTAAATCTCTCCAGTAGTATCGGTATCCATCTGAGCCATCCAAGTTAAACTTCTTTTCATCTGAAAAGATGACCTTTTCCGAAAAAAATTGTTAAAATGTAAGTTAAATTAAGAAGACTATTTTTATATACCGAGTCCCAGTTGGTATCCAAATTATTTGTTGCAAATTGAAGCCGTGCCATCTTATGGTGCGGAAGTAATGTTGGAGCTTTCTTCATAACGGATCTTAAAATTATTTCGGAAGTGTTTAGAAATCGCCAAACTGTCATTTTCGAAACTGATTGACTGCATTTGCTTGCAAGTTTGGCACAAGATATAGTTGAATTGCTGGTTTTTTTAATAATCATTCGCTTATCTCGCTCTGATAGCTTAGCTTTACGACCTGTTTTGTATTTTTTGCCGTAATTATTCGGGTTTTTCAAAAATGAGGCGATAACACAACGTGTACGACCAATTTTTTTAGAAATTTGTGAAAAATTAAGCCCCTGGTCATGATATGCAACAATTTTGCCTCTTTCTTCTTTGGATAGTAAAGTCCCGCGCGGCATTATAATCAAAAAGTTTTGTAGTCACAATTTAAGTTAATATTCAGATGGACGATGATGCAACCTCTCTGTTGATGAACTTTCAAATGACTGCCGTATAGTTTTGATACAATTGCAATTAAGCAGCAACGAGAGCATTTCAACACAATCTAACGGTACTCCTTAAAATCAAAGATAAGAGCTGATAACGAGACTTTGTTTTAAGAAGTACATTTTGTTCTCTCATTCTGTGTTTAAGCTTTCCTCTAACTGTATTCAACATAGATTTGGTAAGAGTGCGCAATAAATTTTTTTTGGTGTCGTATAGTTTTGATAAGCACCTTATATGAATGATATGATAAATGAATGCTTGCAACGGAAAGAGTTAATACCAAGAAGATGTACCCGTGTCGACCACTGATCCCTACAACATTTTAGAAGAAGAGCTTAATATTTTGACCAGCAGCAGACTGACAACTCAAAACAATGCCAATATACGACAAAAACTTGACAACTTAGCATTCGGCTAAAGAATGCCTTTCTCAACTGATATACTTGAATATTGGAAAAATAGATCTTTTAAAGAAAGAGACTTGTTTAAGCTTGCAAAAGTAATTTTTGCTGTACCATCTAGTCAAGTTTCTGTAGAAAGAGCATTCAGCGCGCTATCTACAATTATCACAAAACAGCGCTCCAGGTTAAGCAGCGATACCATCAATAATTTAATAATATCTTTAAAAGAAAGAGACTTGTTTAAGCTTGCAAAAGTAATTTCAGCTGTACCATCTAGTCAAGTTTCTGTAGAAAGAGCAATAAGCGCGCTATCTACAATTATCACAAAATAGCGCTTAAGGTTAAGCAGCGATACCATCAATAATTTATTAATAGTAAAGCTCAATAGCAAATTACTAGAAAAAGTCACTTTCTAAATTCCTATTGTTAATTTGGTATCATTTTGTCATATTATTTAATTTTAGTATTTATTTCTTGAAGTGTTTGTTTTTTTAATATATAATTTCCTTCTACTTATATCGTCTGTTTTAATAGAACAAAAGTGCACATATTTTTGCACAAAATTTTCTCATAAACGCTAACGATTCAATAAAGATTCAATCTTCACAATATGAGTACTCATTGAATTTTGAAATGAGCATTCACAACCAACGAACGAGCATGAGTGATCGAACCGACGTTGCTTGCATTGCAGTTGTAGTATTCATGATATTTACGAACATAGCTTTTAGTTGTGAGAGATCGTAAGTGCTTTTGTTAGCCGCACTACTTTCTCACTCATCAGAAATTGAACGCACGAAATTATTAGTGGTGATTAGTTGTGAGAACACTTCTATTTTGATCGTTCTCCACACCCTGCTTTAAACAAAAATGTTTAATGAATCTAAAAAAAAATTCACTTAGTTTTAAAAAATTTATATGGAATATAATTTTTTCTGACAAATACTTATGTATAAAATAGAAAAAAGGGTTTTAAGGAGTCTATAATTCTTTTAGTTATAACAAATATTGTATATTTATGTTTACGAACATGAGTTATGTTTTTTAAAGATATTTTAGATTTTTGACAGAAAGATATTTTAGAGATTTTTTAAAATTTTAAAAGGGAAAATATGAAATTTTTTTATTTATTTGTGAGAAATTCTTCATAAATATACTAGCAACACTGCTCTTCTCTAAACTAATAAACGAAATCGCTGTTCAAAAACAAATAAATACGTCGGCAACTCTTATGTCGATAAATGTAAAAATATATTTATTTATTTGGGTCGTCGCCCAAAAATGTTTATCAATTGTTGCAACTTCGGTGCCTACTGTGCCGATTTACTATGTTAATGTTAAAAGGGGAGAAACTTAAGCACCGCTGAGATAAAACTCAGATGTAAACTTTACTAAAGCAGGTACATGTATATTTTTTTCTTCCTTCTACCAGAATCCGTTGTGAGGGCCTTGTTAATTTTTTTTTTTGTACTAAACAGTGTGCATAATTAAAATGTACTCTGAGTTTCAAATTTGAAATCTATAGTAATAAAACTCATTTTCTGTTTGTTTGTTTGTTTGTTTGGCCTTTATACAAATCTAAACGGCTCAACGGATTTCGCTCAAACTAGGTACACATATAAAGTTTATCCCAACTTAACATGTTACATACTTAGTTTTTGCTACACCCCCTCTGAAATTTTTCAACTAACGGTAATTTTGTTATTACAAAACTTTTAACCATCAAAGATTTTTGTATATTAAATTTTGAAAATTTTTTGTTATTTTGACATCAAAAACACTCACATATCTTCAAAATTAGAGAAATTTTCAGTACAACGACTTTTTCATAAAACATCGTTACCTAAGAATGAGAAAAAAACGACATGAAAATCAAAGTTTGGTCTTTCGATGAAAATATCTCCGCTGTCCATCAATATATTTCATTCAAATTTTTTTTATTCAAAAGTTCAATAAAATCACTTTACAAAAATAGGTTGAACTGTACCGTTAAGTCAGTGTATATATGTTTTATGAGTATGCCAAAAAAGGTCCAAAATATTGACTTTTTACTCAAAAAATGACTCAAAAATTGTTGTTATTGTAAAAATGAAATCAATTAAAAATAGCAAATCTTACTACCTCTCATATGACATAGCATTTATTTGCAAAAATTCTTCCAGCTAAGCGCAAAATTTATTTTACTGTTTTTGTCATCAAAACAACAAGATTTTTTCGAGAAATTTATTTTTTCAAAAATGTTGTTTTTATATTTCTTACAAAAAATTCAAGTCTCAAAAATAATTTATGTGAAAAAATTACCCCAATATCTCTTTCCAATCAAAAGTTATGGCTAAAAATCTATTTTTTCATACCAGACTATTAATTAAACTTAGTTTTGTGTTAAAATTCTCTATATAGTTTGAACTTCCCCATTTATCTCGAAGAATGCAGTGGTGTGTCTAAAGCAATTACGAACATTTTGGATTATATAAAATCTTCTTTATAGTGATCTACTTATTTTTTTGCCTTCCCACCCCCGCTCCCCTCCCCCGCAGCTAGCAGATAAGTTTTGCGAAATATTTTGCGAAAATGCTATCGCTACCAAACTTTTAAAAAGTAAAATAATGCAGTACTGCCAGTTTTTTCAGTCGCAGCGTCATCTAGCGTCATAAACACTTAAAAACACAATTTAAATGTCCAGCTCACTTGCTGGACTTTTTGTTGTTTTTTCTTTGCTTGCAAATGCGATTATATGATCCTGATCTCCAATGAAAAAACGCAGCTAATAGAAATTTTAGTAGGTATACAATCATTTTTAGTACAATGAATTTTCATAAAAAATTGATAGCTAATTATGAGAGAAAAAAATTATATGAAAATCAAAGTTTTTACTTTTAATGCCAATAACTCCGCTGTTTTTAATATATCATTAAAAATTTTTTTGTTAAAAAGTTCAATATGTTTTTTAATATAAATCTTAAATCTTAAATCCATATCTCAAGGACGCATTGAGTCCCACCATAATTTTTATTTTGTTGAAAAGGTAATTGTGCTTGCTTTAAGATTAAGTAAATATAAAAATTCTTTTTAATTTTTTAAATATGTTTTTCGTACCCCTTCTTTGAATTCTATTAGCTCACCGCAAGAGATGGAACCACCAACAACAAAAATTTTCCAAAACTTTTTTGGATTAATGTTCGTTCAATTACCTTTCTAACGGTAGATAAATGAAATTAAATAGAATAAAATTCAAATAAAATTAAACAAGTTTTTCATTATTCCCGATTTTAAAAAACATTTAATCGAGAAGTGTATGTTAAAATGTTTATACAAATGACTCTCGAGTAACACCGGTTATATCAGCTAGTATTAAAATAAAAATAAAGCCCTTTCAAAGTGACGTCATTACTTTAATACAACATTGAAAACTTCAAATATAATAAAATAGAGCTGTAGGTTTATTTTAACTTCGGCTTAGTCGAAGTTAATTTCTTTCTAGTTTTTTCTGAGTTACTCATACTCTAGTATGAAGATTTTTTTGTTTTTGTTTTCTCATAACGGTTTTCTTATGATCATTTAGACATCCGAACTCCATTAATTACTGTTTCTAGAGTGTTTTTTTACGCCTACTCTTCGGTTTATGTCCTCTGTGACAGTTGTTGCTCATTTTGACCCACATATGAAGTGTTGTCAAGCTCAAAACTTCATTTCCGTAACATTTGTCTTGTCTCTGTGATTCCCAAAAAGTAGTTGCTATTTCAACACTCACTTTTCAGTTGAAATTTGTTTTCTCTTCACTTTGGAGGGAGTCCTACTTTTGGTAGCAAAATAAAACTGTTACTGCTAATTGTTGCCACTCGCACAAACACAACAACAGTAAAACCAAATTATTTTAATGAGCAAAGTTTTGTGAGGAAAGTGAGAATGTTAAAACAACAACGCGGTAGAAGAACAATAAAGCCACTGAAAGAGATAGTAAAAGTATTATTGTGTTTAAAACTAGAGTAGTTCACTAACTTGATGAGGATTTGAAAGTTTTTGGAGCAAGACGTGGAGTTGGTATGCACAAAAAATGACAAAATATGAAAACTACTGCAAATTTTTGTAAAATCTCGCTTAGCATTTAAAATGACCTTTATAATATGTATTGTATCCCAATGTGCAGGAAAACGGATGTGGAAACATTTTGAACCCGTTACGAGTCCGTCGGCGCGGAATTCGCTCTTTTATGTTTCGACGGACCTGTTTCGAACCCGTTAAAAACACGTCAAAACAATAGTCAGAACGATAACATAAAAGACAGTTGTCACGTTGTTATCAAAAACTTATTTTTTTTTATTTTCAATGAAAAAGGGATGCTTAAAACAATTATGTACTTTTTTTATTTTTAATAACTTCCTTATTCCACCATTTATGCTAGCCTTTACAATTCTCTTGTAATTTTGATTACAAAATTATTTTTTGATTTTGATGTGTGTTTGATTTCCTGCAAGAAGTTTTCGAATTTAAATGCATCGAACTTGTTTAGCGAACCGATATTTTTAACATCTGTAGCTATATGCGCATATTCGACACATAATATTACATATTTTAACATGTTGAAAAAGAATGAGTCCGTCGCAAATTTGCATTACTTAAAAAAAGAGTCCTTTTTCACTGGAAACAAAGAGTCAGAAAAGTATTTGTATATGAAGTCCGTTCCGAGTCTGAGACGAATCCGAAAAAATAGAAAAAGCGATTCGCCTTTTTGAGAGGAATTTCATATTAAAAAGAATCAGTTTCGGATAATATATACGAAGAAGTGAGTTTCGAATTCGAGACGGATCCGTATGGCACGCTGGGATGTTGTGTATAAATCTCCAATACATCGACAAATCAAAGAATGTATCTATTATATTTTTTTACAACCACAAAAAAGTTTTTTTTTGTCTTTTTGATGATTTTTAGTAGTGTCCGACCAAATATTTGGCTTCGGTATTCGGCATAATCGGCCGATTTTTTAACCTTTGGTTTCGGCCTGAAACAACTGAATATTTGTCGAATGTTTTTGCTTTGTTACTTTCAATATGTTGAGTAGCCTTACTGATCAATTATTTTCTATGCAATTAAATTAAAAATTTAATCCATAATTTTTCCCGACGTTTCGTTGATTATTTGTCAACTTCCTCAGGAGATCTTTTTATTAAAAACGTTTTTGCTTTGTAATACAAATCTTTGTAATGTGAATATATTCCATTATTGCCATCCCTCTAACTTTTTTGTTTATAACTTTCTTATGCACTCTATTATTTCGTTTTTGTTTTTATTTTCGACTGAAGTTTAAAGACCGAGTTAACGCCAGAAATTTTCTGACCGATTTCAGACAGTAGGTACTAAATTTCTGTAGTTTTTTCGACTAAATCGAATATTTATTTAATTATTTTATACGTCATCATGACGCCACTAAAGGAATGATAGAAACATCTGAATTGATAATGACTGCAAAATGACATTAAAAGGAATTAAATTAATTTTCTATCTAGACAAGAAAAACGCTAGCGTTAAACTCGAACTTAATGATTCCAGTTTTTTGTACTGATCTCATAAATAACGAAAACATATACTAAATTTTGAAAATAAATTTTGTTAGTATTCGGTTTCGGCCGAAAATTAGAGTCATTGTATTCTTAACTGCTCTTTCAAAACGTTTTAGGCGCATGTCCGACGATTTTTTTTCCGACGATGGGTTTTGTCTAAATAAGCTCGGATATAAATATTTCTTATACAAAGAACGGCAAATAAAATTTGAACAATTTTTTTTTAAATTATATAAGAACAGATTCTTGGTATTGTACACTCAGGAAATTATTGAATTTCGTATCCTCTTCTGCGTTTACTGCCCCTGGGTATCGATTATTTTATTCACTTGACAATCGTCTTTCATGCGCTGAACATGACCCAGCCAGCGAAGCCGTTCGATTTTGATGTACTTGACTATGTCGTTGTAAGCGTACAGTTCGTACAGTTCATCATGCAACCGTAATCGGTATTCGCCATTCACACAGATTGGTCCGTGGAAGAACCTTTTTCTCGATTGCTCCTAATGTTTCCATCTGCACTGCTCAGCGTCCAGGCTTGTTCGCTCGTCGAGAGAGGGCTCTGCTTCATAATTGCCTGCTGAGCCCAAAGTAACACCTGTTGCCCAGAGCTATTCTTCGTTTGTCCGCAATGCTGATGCCGTTGGCTGAGCTTATGCTGGATCCCAGATAGACGAAGTTCTTCACAACCTCGAAGGAGGTATTGCCACAGGCCCGTAGCTAGTATGGTGCTAGGGCAGGCTAAGCCTGCCCTAGAATCCGTCGAGCCTGCCCTAGCCAAATTTCCGTATGCTTTTAAAACTGCCCTCTTTTGTCAGTCATTTCCAATAACAGCTGTCAAAAATTTGTAAAGAAAGTTATTTTTTGGTGAAAATTTATAGAATGTTGTTATTTTAATTGTTTTCAAGATTTTTTGAGCAAGTTTTTTAGATAATTTATTATTTTAAGTGTTTTAAACTAAATATACACAAAAAAAAAATTGCAGTTGGTGCAGTCGTTTTTCCAGCTTTTGCGTCTCCCAGTTTGCTGTTCTGATTAGGAAAAACACTTGCAACTACTTGAGGATAAATGGGGAGGATTTCGAAATTATATCATGATTCAAGCGCCAGCTGACTGCATTTCGGATTTTTCAACTTTAAGCGGCTGTACCAGGTCAGCAGTCTTCCTTATTCCTTTAATCTAAATACTTTGCATTCATTCTCAAATAGTTATGCATACTTTTTGCAATCTACTTATTATAATTAGTCTAATTAGTCTAACTAAAACTACTAATTGGTAGCATAAAAAATTGGAAAGGCTGAAAGGAAAATAATGGATGTTGCAGACATAGCTTGCGATTGAATGCTCAAAAACAATTAAAATAAAAAGGTTTTATATCACGCGAAACTCAGTAGTAGAACAATCACTTGGTGAGAGAAGTGAATATTCTATTGAAATTAAGCCGGCTTACTTTGATATCGTTGATAATATTATATTCAAATTAAAAAAGCGTTTCACCAAAAATGATCGTATATTGTTGGCATTGTCATAAGTTTACGAAATGAAGCCGGCTAGTTTGAAAATATTATGATCTGTAGGCTTAAAAATAGCCTCTGACGCCGAGATGTCTGTCGCAAACAAATATCTGGACAAAAAAGGGATGAGCATCAGAAAACATCAGCAAATTCAATCAGTTTTGAAACGTTGAATGAATTGTATCTATTGCGCGATGCGTTTCCTGATACTTATAATTTGTTTTGTGCAATCGAAACATTCGTCAACAATACGGTGGTATTGCGGAGGTATTCCGGCGGTATTGCGGCGGTATTCCGGCGGTACGGCGGAAGCATCATTTTCCCGTGTAAGCCAAATCAACAGAGTTCAAAGATTATCTTCGCAAATTTAATGAGAAACTAAGACGATTGCCTTTGTATTAAACAGCAGAGCTGTGACTGTAGTGGAAATCAATATAATACATTAGAAATTCGCTTTCAAACATTGAACTCATTTATGTTATATTTAAAGCATAGTACTCTGTTCAGTTTCATGTGAAATTCCACTCAAATCTCCATACAAAAAATGACAGCTGCGAAACAAGTGTGGAAATTTTCACAACATGTTCGTCAGAGCAGTACTCTGTTCCACTGCGTGAAATTATCGCAACATGTTTCTGAGCAACATTTTTTCACGACAATTTAATTGTACTGCCTATTTATTTTGAAGTGAAAAGAGAGATATCATATGAAATCTTCCAACTTATTTTCTGAGTCTCTCTGAGAAACGTTGCCATAGAAATTCCTCGCAACAAACTTTAAGTCAGAAATTTCACGTAACAAAGAAATAGATGTTGCCAGCGAAGTTTCACGCAAGCGAACATAGTACTAGGCTTTATATGTTAATATAATTAACTTTTTTTTTTACTTAAATATACATTTGAACAATAAACTCATTAAATAACATGTAAATATATAAAAAATTCATTTGAAAATATGTTAATATGCATATATATATTTATATACAGATGTATGAAAAAAATTTTTTTTTTACTGGAGGCTCAGCCTGCCCGGCTCTTATTTTCTGGCTACGGGCCTGTATTGCCAACGGTAACGTGGGTTCCAAGACGCTGGGACTGTTTGTTTGTTGACACCAAGTATTTCCTTTTATCTGCATTCACTGCCAGACCCATTCGACTTGACTCTCTTTCTAATCTGGAAAATGCTGCACTGACTTCGCGCGTATTATGGCCAATGATATTGATGTCATCAGCATACGCAAGCAGCATAACACTCATGTAGAATATTATGCCACTACGTCTCAGATCAGCAGCTCGGATGATCTTTTCCATCATTAGGTTGAAAAAGTCGCACGATAAGGGATCACCTCGTTTGGTAATAAATGGTGGGGAGAGGTCCTTCCCGATTTTAACTGCGCTGCTGGTGTTGCTCAGAGTCATCCTGCAAAGTCGTATTAGTTTTGAAGGAATACCAAACTAAGACATGGTGGAGTACAAGTGCTTCCTTATTGGGCTGTCGAAGGCGGCTTTGTAGTCGACAAAAAGATAGTGGGAGTCGAATTTTTTTTCTTGGTTCTTCTCCAAGATTTGTCGTAGCGTGAAAATCTGGTCGATGGTGAACTTTTCAGGTCTTCAGCAACACTGATAAGGTCCAATCAGTTGGTTTACAACGGGCTTCAATCTTTCACATAAAACGCTCGATAGGACCTTGTATGCTATATTAAGAATGCTTATCCCACCGTTATTGGCACAAATAGAGGGATCGCCTTTCTTGTGAATTGGGCAGAGCACTCCATATTCTGCATAGAAGCTCGTGAATGCATTTAAATAGAGCTTCGCCTCCGTTCTTAAATAGCTCAGCAGATATGCCATCAGCTCCCGCGGCTTTGTTATTTTTAAGCCGAGCTATAGCTACCAGAACTTCATCATAGTCGGGCAGCGAAACCTCGACGCTGTCATCCGTAATTGGGGTTTCCGGAATATCTCTATTGGCGGGATCGTTGTCAGCGTCGCCATTTAGAAGCTTAGAGAAGTCTTCCGTCCAAAAAGTCAGTGTACTTTGAACATCTGTATCTAGATTTCCGTTCTCATCCTTGCAGGAAGAGGCCCCGTTTTTAAAACCATCGGCAAGGCGCCTTATTCTTTTCAAAACTGTTCGGGCCTCATTCCTTTCACCATACATCTTTTAGACAAATTCCTATATAGGCAATATATTTCTAAATTTGAAACTAATATTAAATCAAACCCAAAAGCTTTTTGGCACTTTATTAAATCCAAAAGGGGGTCCTCGTATATTCCATCAAATATGTATTTAAATAATTTGTATTCAAATGAACCGTGTGGTATTGCAAACTTGTTCGCTGAGTTTTTTCAATCCAATTATGAGAAGAGTAATAATAATAACCTCGATTGTGCTGAGAATATACATCCGGTTTTTGACTTTGGATCTTTGTCTTTGTCTATTGATGATGTTTTAAAGGGAATTCTGAGTCTGAAACCTTCATCTAGAATGGATGTTGATGGTCTTTGCTCTATTTTTTTAAAAAACTGTGCTCAAACCTTAGCTTATCCATTAACTTTTATTTTTAACAGTTCTCTCTGTTCTGGTGTTTTCATTGATGATTGGAAGTTATCATTTATTACTCCAATCCATAAATCTGGATCTTATAACAATATAGCTAACTATAGACCAATTTCTAAGCTAACAACTATTTCGTAGCTTTTTGAGTCTATAGTTAAAGAGAAATTGTTTTTTACAGTTAAGAATATTATCTCTCCTTACCAGCATGGATTTGTACCCGCTCGCTCTACTATGACAAATCTTGTTTTGTTTTCTGAATACTGCATATCAGCATTTACTCAGGGATGTCAGGTTGATGTCATTTTTACTGATTTTTCCAAAGCTTTTGATAAAGTTTGTCATTTTCTGTTAATCAAAAAGCTTAAAAATCTGGGTTTTCACTCTATTTTCTTATGCTGGCTGGAGTCGTATTTATCAAACAGGCAATGTGTAGTTGCATTTGATAATGTTAAATCCTTTTCTTATTTAGCAACTTCAGGTGTTCCTCAAGGAAGTGTCTTGGGACCTCTACTTTTTATTTTGTTTATAAATGACATAACATCAATTTTTTTCTTTTTGCAAATTTTTGCTCTATGCTGAGGATCTCAAGATCTTCCTAAAAATAGGCAATTTAAATGACACTGAACTTTTACAGAGTGAAGTTGATAGACTCTATATGTGGTGCTGCAGAAATTGTCTTTTCCTAAATCTTAATAAATGTTATTCAATTACTTTCTCAAAATCTAGCTCTTTCCGTCCGTCCGCTTATAATATCGCATATTTTCCTTTGACTTCCGTCCAACAATTTAAGGACCAAGGTGTCGTTTTTGATTATAAGTTTACGTTTACTTCTCATCTTGATTACATTATTCCTAAAGCTTATTCTATGCTAGCTTTTATAAGACGAAATGGTGCATGTTTTTCTGATCCGTACACTTTGAAAGTCTTGTTTAACTCCCTTGTGTGTTCTAGATTGGAATATGCTGCTATTATCTGGAACCCTTATGACGAGTCTCATAAGTTGAGGATTGAAAGGGTTCAGAAATCCTTTACAAGGTTTGCCTTGCGCTCTTTCAATATTGATGGTGTACCTCCTTCATATAAAACGAGATGCCTATTAATAGGGCTCAAAACTTTGGAGAGTAGAAGAAGCATAATATGTTTGCTCTTTGTTTTTGATATCATAAATGTTTTGGTTTATTGCCCTGCACTATTGGAAATGATAGATTTTAATATTCCAGCAAGAATGCTTAGAAATTATGATCCTTTTTACTTGCAAATTTACCATTCTAACTATGCTATAAGTGCGCCTATTAACCGTGTTCTGCGTTTGTTTAATTCTATTAATTCTAGTTGTAATCTTGATTTTACTGTTTCTAAGATTCAAATAAGATCTATTTTAAACACAATATTTTGAACTATTTTTACTTTGTTTAATACTTTATATTTAACTAGTCTGTAAGAACATTTATTCATAGACTAAACTGAAGATAAATAAAAAAGATAAATAAATAAACAAATAATATTCTTATGCTCGCGCTTTTCCGCCTCTCTTTTTTTTCCGCCTGAAAATATGTCTCTCATCCCTCCTCTTCTCCTTGTATCGCTTCCTAGCAGCGCGCTTTACAACCGACTTCAGAGTGGCTTTGTAGGCGGCATCTTTCTTTGCAGTGGCGTCTCGACACTCCTGGTCTTACCACTAGTTTCGGCGAGGGCGGTGGTAGCAGCAGCCGCACGGAAGAGTCGAGTGGCGATAGCCTCGGCTGTCTGTTTCGATTGCAGCTTGTCGACGTCTAGCATTCTCTATGTAGGGTTGCTTGGTTGCTTGCATTCTTAGCTGCGCACAGACGTGTACGAATCTTGGCTGCGACAAGATAGTGATCCGAGTCAATCAAAACCTGATCAATTTGATTTCTGGTTTTTTGATCAAGGGACACCCAGGTAGCATTATGAATATTTAGACGCTGAATCTAGTGCTACTTACGACCCTGTTTCGTTATTTTCACGTCGTGACGAGGGCAGCGCTCGTAAGTATTTAGCAGCGCTCGTGGAAAATTTCCTTGGTCTCATCGTCGTTGTCTTCTGTCGGGGCGTGCGCACATATTAGGCTTATATTGAAAAATTTAGCCTTGATGCGAATTAAGACAAGCCGGACGCTTACAGGTGTAAATCGCAGGACGTGGGGCAGTGGTCTCTTGCCAACTACAAATCCGCATACAAACTTGTGCTTTTCCACATGGCCGCTGCAGTATATATCAAACTGTAATAACTTTAAACAATAATTAATTTAAATTTTTACTGTTCCAAAAACTTTACCTTAACATTTTGTTGTAGCTGTTTATTATGAATATCTCTTACTATATATAAATAAAACATAATTTTCTTAAATGATAATTAGAAAAATACTTATATTTGTACAAGTATTTTTATGAAGATAACATTTTTTCTATATTTAGTTTATTAAGATATACAACAAATAGCAGCTGTATGAAAACAAGTTAATTATCTAAAATCTCTTCACATTACTTCTCGTCCTTCAAACGCTCTACCCTTCCGTGCGACCAGCCTAAAATAATTTCAGCATCGCATTACGTTAATTCATTCGCCTTTAATTGCCGCGACACAAAGTGTCCTGCGCCTACTTAAATTTCAGCTGGAGCCCCTTAATGTCGTTTGCATGCGGATTGTTGCTGGTTTTTGTTGTTGTTGTATTTGTCATCTCCATCGTTGTTATTGTATTTAAATGCATTTCCCTGTGTAATTATGTAACAGATACGACTTTGTATGAAACGGTTTTATGGCAATTATAACGGTATAAGTGCCCCTTTGCAGCTGTGATAAAACATTACCACACATTGCCCCACTTTTCCTGCACCACACTTAACCCTATTATTATCATCATCAGTGAATCGCATCACGTGCTTTTATACCAAACAACTATTTTCATTTTCATTATAACTTTTTTCCTGTTCTGTTCTGTTCTGTTCTGTTTTTGTGTTATTTGCGGTCGAGTCGTCATTATTTGGATTTATTTGCGCAATTTTGAACATTTTAGGATTTATAAATTAGATGCATGCGAAATCTGTGCTGTGATAGCAGACAGAAAAGTAATGCGATGGTAATGGTTGGTGATGGAATTCATACAGAAGCAGTGAACGAATTGGGGTTGCTGCTGCTTAATTACATTAGCTCGTTAAAATTTATGCACTGAAATATTTAATGGACGGCTTTGGTAATAAAATTTTGCGGGAAAGCAAAGTAAAAGATATAAAATCAAATAATATGCGAAAGTTTCTTCAACTATATCTTAAAGTGTTAAAATTAAATGTTATCAGAATCGAAATTAAAATCAAAATCGAAGTGAAAGTCAAAGACAAAATCGAAATAAAATTCAAAGTCAAAATCAAAGTCAGAGTCAAAATAAGAATCAAGGCCAAAGTCCAACTCAAAATCAAAGGCAAAGTCAAATTTTAAATCAAAGTCAAATTCAAAGCCATGCCTATAGTTATCGAAGAAATTAAAAAATATGCCATTAGGTACATTAACAGACTCAGCAACCATTCCAAATGTTACGGCGTGATGTTTGCTGGACGACCCTGAAGAGACAAGAAGACTTAGACGGTTCCATGTTCTGAAACTACCATACAAAAAAAAAATAAATACTAATTAGCACTCTTACACTCATGGACAGATAAATAAGAACATATTTTTTAAAAACAAAAAATTCCTAAATGTGTCAAAAAAATTCGATGCATAAACACCAAACGCAATGAAATTTATATTTTTATTCCGGCATTGTCGTATTCTAGTAAAAACCAACGGGGAAATCCCGTTATTTGTGTTTGATGCGTACTTTTCTACAACCAGTTGCTTTGACAGGTGGACAAATAAATAAGAACGTAAGCATTTTTTTCAAAATTCTACGGGTTGAAGTGATTTTTTATCAAAGGTTTGTAATTCTCTGTATAGCAGGAGAAATATTTAGTTTAATTAATGTAAATAATGTATTAGATGGGACGAAGTAAGCACTGTTCATTGGAGGAAAAGCGGCTGGTTGAGAAATTGAAATCGAATTGCCATACGTTCCGTTACATCGCTAATTATTTGGATCGGTCCTTGTGTTTTGTGCACAACGCTCTTAAGCCACAAAAAAGTGATGATGGTCGAGGAAAATCCAACAAAAAAACCTCAGACTCTACAGACAATAGAATTGTAACGCTAGTAAAAAGAGACAATTTCATGTCTTCGAGGCAGATTTCTGGCGAAATAAATAATGAAGTGTCTTCAAGAACCATCCGGAGGCGATTACAGGCCGCAAATCTACCTGGAAGAATATCCAGAAGAGTCCCTTTGCTACGTCCTCATCATTTAAGGAGTAGGTTAGAATTCGCCAAAAGTCATGTGTCATGGAAGGGAACTGAAGGTGAAAAGA
Source organism: Dichetophora obliterata (assembly GCA_963920525.1). Lineage (NCBI taxonomy): Eukaryota > Metazoa > Arthropoda > Insecta > Diptera > Sciomyzidae > Dichetophora > Dichetophora obliterata. The sequence goes on along the minus strand of OY986436.1, from coordinate 205,314,281 downwards.
AATGGAGAAATATTCTATGGACTGACGAGTGTAAGATTAATTTGTTTTCAAATGATTACGCACGCAATGTACGAAGGCCAAAGGGTAAACAATTCCACGTTCGATTTACAAAAAAGACTGTAAAGCATGGGGGCGGCAACATTATGGTGTATGGAGGATTTTCTTGGTATGGCGTTGGTCCGATACATCTCATTACCGTCACTATGACTGCATTGAGCTACAAGGATATCTTGGAAACTGTAATGTTACCGTATGCCAGCGAGAATATGCCCTTGATATGGTCGTTACAGCAAGATAACGACCCGAAGCACACCTCCAAGTTAGTAAAAAAGTGGTTGACAGATAATAAAATCCGAATGATTGAGTGGTCAAGTCAATCACCGGACCTAAACCCCATTGAGACTTGTGGGGTGTCTTAAAAAAAGAGGTATCAAAAAGGCAGTTCTCAAACAAAGCACAATTATGGAGTTTTGTAAAAGAGGAATGGCAAAAAATTCCCATAGAAACTTGTAGGAAATTAATTTCATCAATGCCAAATAGGATACAAAAAGTTATTCAAAACAAAGGAGGACACTCCGGATATTAAGCTTAAATTTTTTTTTTGTACTAGTAATGTTCCTAAACTTTAATCTGTAAGCAAACATTGAATGTTCTTATTTATTTGCCCAGGCTATTTTGTTCCAAATATGTTTTTTTGCAAAAATATTTTGTTATTTACTTGCTTATGTTATTTTTTTTAATTGTATTAACTAATTTTAAGTTCTTTTTAACTAATGAAGTCATTTATTTTTATTTAGTACTGAATGATAAAGCATCAACAGTGAATGCACTCACAAGCAAGTTGTGTTCTTATTTATCTTTCCATAAGTGTAAATATAAGAAGCATATGTACATATCTTATTGTTATTAAATATTTTTATAGTGATTTTTATTTATTTATTTCGTCTACCGATTAACAATCTTACAGACTATATTTCTCTATCTTACAAACTAGTTAAAAAGACTAAATAAGTTTAATCTAAACTGACTTTCTGAAACATTCAAGTTAAGAATATGTGAGAAACTGTTGCATAAGTGTATGCATCTTGCTATAGGCTCGTTATTTGCATAATTGGTCCTATGAAAGCTTTTTACCAACATCCGATTACGCCTCAAATTCCTTGGTGCCACATAAAGTTCGAACAAATTTGAAAGTTGTAAGCAATTATTTTTTTCGGATAATACATTTAAAACGAATGGAAGAGAACTAAGCGTTCTTCTATCTTTTACGGACTGCAAGCCAAGTAACTTTCGACGAGCATCATATGTTGGAAGACCATCAGGCCAATTAAGCTTTTTGAGCGCATATTTGCTCATAATTTTTTGAACTCTCTCAATTCGGTTTGAGTTATCAATATAAAATGGGTTCCATACAATAGAAGAGTAATCAATTTTGCTACGAATTAAAGACACATATAAAGATTTTATTGTTACAGGATCTTTAAAATTTTGTGTATTTCTTTCTATAAACCCAAGCATGGAATATGATTTAGAAACAATAAAATCATAATGACACTTAAAATTTCATTGATAATCGAAAAATACACCCAAATCCTTAATATCAAATTTACGTATTAAATGACAATTATTTAAAGAATAATCAAATAAAATAGCATTTGAGCATTTAGTATACAAAACAATAAAACATTTATTTATATTCAAAAGTAAATTATATGAAAGACACCAATCCTAAAAAACGGTCAAATCACTCTGAAGATTAATGCAGTCAGAAATGTTCGAAATTCTATAGTATAGTTTGATATCATCAGCATACATTAAACATCTGGAGAATTTGAAGTGAAGAGGCAAATCGTTTTTAAAGATCAAAAATAAGAGAGGTCCACAATGAGAATACTTTGTGGAATACCAGATGAAGCTTCAATAGCTACATCAGAAATAATCGAACCAATCGTTACAAAAAGTTTCCTAGCATTTAAAAAACTTAGAAATATTTTTTTTAAGGCAGCAGACAGTCCATATTTTTTTAATTTACTTAAGAATATTGGTTGAATATTTACTCAATGGAGTAAAAATCTACATGTGTAAATTGTTATGTTTATAATGGATTTTGACATTTGCTTATTATCTTATGGATAGATTCTAAATATAAATAAAAAAACTTCAAAGCAAAGTCGTACTTAAAATCAAAGTTAAACTGAAAATCCAAATCACAATTAAAATTAATATAAGTCAATAAAATATGCAGATAAAAATAGAAATAAAAACGTAAAACTCCGAAAGAAAAATAAAATATATCAAAATTATTAAAAAAGTAAGATATAATGAGAGAGTAAAAAATTTACTAAAAATTAATAAAAAAATATCATTTACAAACTACTAAATATTCCAAAACTTGAATTAACCATAGCTAATGGATACCACTTTCATCTATTTTTTCAATAAATTCGGTAACATAAAATATTTCGTGACAAGCGAACTTAAATACATTAGCTTTTGAATGCATATTATTTATGAAATATATTTTATAAATATATAATCATAAATTTTATGAACCTATAAATCTTACTGACAATGAAAATAGCTTCATATGCAAGAAAAATTGATTGAATTTGTATTTTGTATAAACTAATGGCGTTAAATGCAAACATGAGAATGTCAACAATGTTTTTTCCAATTTATTTCTTCTCTATACGCCTCCTACCTGGCTGTGATGTTCAAACTACAAGTTCACAAAATCTTAATCCATAGCAGGATTTTGTTTGCATGGAAATCGGATTTGGATGTTGGAAAAAACGCGAATAATATCTTATGAGCAACATTAAATCGAACTGACTTGAATAAAGCCACCTGTAATACAATAGTTTTTATTAAAGATTTAAATAATTATATTAATATTAATTAATAATGGCAAGTTAAAAGCAATATGATTTTAATGCTTTCATTGTGATTCATTGCTAATTTTTAATCTTAAACTCAAGTAAAATAGATTTCAGAATCATTAAAAATATCTTTGAAATAGTTTTTAATTACTAAATATAATTAATATAATATTCGATGTATAATATTAGACAATAAAATAATAATTAATATAAACACAAAATTACACAGGATAGTATTTCAATAAAAAATATAAAAAGAAACAAAATAAGAATTAATGAAATTAAAAAAAAATTTGAAACAACATAAAAATTGCATACTAGAAAAATAAAAATAAAAAAAATAAAATATGTAAAAATAATATTAAAAATAATAATTAAAAAATTATAATTAAAAAATAATAATAATAAAAAAATAATATTAAAAATAATAATAATAATAAAAATAATAAAAACAAAAACTTAAAAGCAGGGACCGTACCGGTTATGGTTTTTATCAAAAAAGTCAGATATTAACAGTTATTATTTAACTTTTATGTTTTCCGACAAAAATACTAGTTATTTAATGACTTTTATTTTTTCGGGCAAAAATAACTGTTACTTTTGACTTTTATTTTTTTGGTCAAAAATAACAGTTATTTTGTGACTTTTATTTTTTCGGTCAGAAATATCAGGCAATTTGAATTTTTTTAAAGGCCACTTGAACAGCACAAAAAAGTATTATGCAATTTTTAACGTCTCATTAACGCGCACATTTTGAGTTATAAAACTTTTTAGTTTTTAAAGTTTTTTATTCGTCCTTTGAAAAAATAGAAATTGCCTGATATTTTTGACCGAAAAAAATAAAAGGCACAAAATAACTGTTATTTGTTAACTAAAAAATAAAAGTCAAAAGTAACAGTTATTAATATTCGCAAAGCTGCTGCCATTACGATAATAATGGTATATTTAAAAAAGTCTTCCGGCCACTTTTTCGTTATGCCTTTTTCATCTGAAAATTGTTAAATAACAGTTATTTTCGGTCCCTGCTTAAAAATCAATAAATTAAATTAAAAAACAAACATTAAAAAAAACTTTAAAGAAACATTCACGTATGGTTCCAATCAATTATTCCTCTAATATCCTATCCCTTTCCTTTCAGGTCAAAGACCAAACGTTGTTTGTATAAGGCGCATGCCTTGGTTCTTTGATCTTTTAAAAAATTAAATTAAAATTAAAATCATAATTAAAATAAGATTAAAAATAATAATAAAAATTAAAAAAATTAAACTTGAAAATTGTAATTTTTAAACAAAACTAAACAATAAAAAAACTAAAAGAACAATTGTCAAAAATATTTACACAAAAAAATATAAAAAATGAAAAAAATTAAATGTAACAAATAAATAAAAAGTAGAAACTTCACATTAAAAATTAATAACTAAAAATAATACAACGAAAAATTAAAAAATAAAGTAAAAAAAAAAACAAAACAATAGTCAGATTTATATAAAGAGTGATTTTTTTGCTATTTGTTTTTCAGTGCACATTTCTTGACGCAGCACGCGTTGATTCGTAGTTTTCCATTTCACCATAAATTTTCAACCTCTCGTTTATTCGTTAAAATACACCATCTGAATTTTCCACTTTCTCGATAACAGTCGTCCGCGCTTTCCAATTAAACAACTCGCTCAATGGAATTTCACGTTTGATTTAAATCATATTCTTTAAAAAAAAAATACGTCAAATTATAAAATCAAGACCAACAAGAAAGTTTAAATATTTACAGGTGGCCTTAACATCATATCAAATTTTTACTCCAACCTGAGTTTGTAATTCTGTCATGGGTAAAACCTAATACACGGAGAAAACTGTTTGCTAAATTTGTATTGTGGTTAAGCAAAACTTGCGCTTGAATCTCGGCCACTTAAAAATTATGCTAGATTTCAGCAAAATTTTATCAAAATTTGCTATTTCAGTTATAATAACTTAGCTATTACAACTTAGTTATTATAAACTGGAAAAGCCAATTCCTACTTAATTTAAACACATATTTGCTAAGTTATTATAAATTGAAATATCATCATTAGAGAGGAGGAAAACGTGGCGTAGGTGTTCAGAAGAAGCTGCTTTGGAGTTAAGAAGGGCATTTCGGAGTCGAGATCTGCTCAGATGAAAATCGAATTCGCTGATTCTTAGGTTAATTGTAGGTAATTGTAGGTTAAGTTGAGGTGGAAGAGAGGAATAGACCTAAGGTTACGAGGGTTGGTATTAAAGGATTTTTATTGGAGAAGAGAAGGCTGGCATATTCAAGGATGGGTCTAGCAAAGGTGAGGTAGAGAGATTTAGTCACGTAAGAATTGAAGAACTCTCTGGACCAGTTTTGCACGAAACCCAGTGCAGAGTTGGCTCTACTAATGATATTATCAATATGAGACATAAAATTAGTTCCTTGTCACATATTACACCTCCTAAGTCCCATAAAAAGCTTACAGAAGGAACTAGCTTGCCGAGTAAGTAATAAGCTCTCGGGGGAAGCTGGAGACGCTTTCGTGAATATGTAATTGCTTTACATTTACTGATATTGAGCTTAAGAAAATTTTTTTGACACCAAGTGGAAAAAGTTACCAGATCATCTTAAAGATTACAATAATTGGCGTTGGTTTGTATGCGCCGATAGATTTTCATATCATCAGCATACACAGAGAGATTGGAATCTTTGATGATTCCATCTACATCAGAGATTGTTAAGATGAACAACAAAGGACCAAAGTGACTACCTTGTGGGACACCAGAGGTAGCTATAAAAGACTCTGAATTGGAAAATCTAAAGATGACTTTGCAACGACGTTCTTCGAGATATGATTTAATCCAAGATATAAACAGTGATGGAAAACCAAAGGCTTTCAGCTTAAGAATGATGATAGTATGTGAGATTTTGTCGAACGCTTTACTAAGATCGGTATAAAATACATCAACTTCGTACCCGCTTTCCAACGAGCATAAAGCGTTTGAAACAAATTCTGTAAGATTAGTGGTAGTCGATCTTCCCTTGAGGAAGCCGTGTTGACTAGGAGGAAAAATAGATTTTCAATGGAAAAAGAGAATGTGATAGATAATACTTTCAAAAATGTTGGGAGTACATGACAGTTTTGCAATAGGTCTGTAATTGGAAATATCATTTCTAGGTCCTTTTTATGCAGAGGTTATATGTACGAACTCTTCCATAACTTAGGAAAAATTGAATTAGAAATAGAAAGTTTAAAAAGAGCCAACCAGTTCGTGAGATAACGGCCGAAATGCTGGAAAAAGTATGCCAAAATTGAATCTTACGGATGGACAACCTCAGGCGTAGCCGCGAGCAACATTTTCATGAAATAATCTCTAAAAAGTAAATGGCAGGCATTGATGTATCGCTCCAAATAAATATTTCATTCGCTATTGCAAATTTTCCGATTTTTTTTCAATTTTCGAAAACCAAACTCTTAAAAAATCACCCATATATGATCATCAGAGCGAGTTAAAATGCTTCTTGCTTGTTTTCCCAGCATTTTGCTTATTCAGGGTGTTTGTGCTTATTTCGGCTTATTTTGCTTATAAGTACTTATTTTCAACATTTTTGCTTTACTTTACCAGTCCAATATTTTTTTTTTTTTGTATCTTGCAAACAGGCATCTCTTATGCCTCCTTTTAATGCACAAAATTAAACTTATCCAAACATCAAATGCACAATATTTTGAACACCTCCGTATTATCGTTTAAGTATTAGCTGCTGTTATTTATTTGACAACTTATAAAAAATAATTGTGCTAAAAAGCAGTCGCCATCAGCATTTAGATACAAAATTTTTGCAAATTGGAAATTGAATAGTGCGTGCGACTACTCTAAAATGAAAAAAGTATGCCGAAAGTGAAAGAACCATTTAAAGAATTTATCACCCGTATAAATCCGGGCATCCGGGCATTTTTAGCAGCGATGACTCTGTTTTGTTTTGTGTGTTTTGCAATACGCAAGTGTCGACAAAAAGGCTTAATAATGTCGAGCAACACTTGAATTCCCAAAAACCTAAGACCGTGGCGTCAGAACGTGAGGCAAGTACTCAAAGCAAATACTACTTTCCCAGTATCAGGAAAAGTCGAGTTCTATGTTTCCTATGGATCTTTGTGCTGCATTTTTGGAAGCAAATATTTCTTTAAAAGAAGTGAGTAAAGACCAAAAAAATATACTTCTAGCTTTACAATTAATTTCTTGTAAGGTGGCCCACTCAAGTGTAAAGATGTTTTTAGAGCGCTCTACAAATAGTTCCAATGTGTAGTACAAACAATGTGGAGAAAACCTAATTAGGAAATGTTCCTAATTAGGAACATGTAATTTACGTCCGACTGTAAAGCATGGAGGTGGGTCCGTGATGGTTTGGGGCTGCATGTCAGCACACGGAGTCGGTAATTTGGTTTTTATCGACGGCATTATGAACCAATACAGCTATATTAACATGCTTAGAGAAAATTTGATTCCAAGCGCTAAAAAAATGGGAATCCGAAGAACTTTCAAACTTAATGCGGAGAACGATCCTAAACATAATTCATTGAATGCATGTACGTGGACACTTTATAACTGCGCAAAAGTCATTAAAACGCCCGCCCAATCACCGGATACGAATGTCATCGAACACCTTTGGCAACATCTTGAAGAAAAAAAATTACGAGATCACAAAATTTCTAACAAAGCTGACCTCAAGAAGGCTCTCAGAGAAGAATGGCAGCATGGTAGCATCGAAACATGCAAAAACTTAATCAATTCTATGCCAAAAAGACTGCAAGATCTTGCCAACAAAAAATGTGGTCCAACGAAGTACTAAACATTTTTATTTCGGCATTTGTTTAATCCATTTTTTGCAATTAAAGCATTCTGTACGATTTTAAGTGAATAATGAATTTTTGGGTTGTGAACATGAAATTAATTTCTTTTTATTTAAATGATATTTATATTTTGGCTTAAGCTAAAAACTATAAGCACAGAAATAAAATAAAAACAAAATTAATTTTTATCTATTTTTTATCTCTTAAAACTAGCTTTTCTGTAACAAGTTGTCTAATTTTCTAATGTGTACGATTTTCACGGCATTCACTGTTTATGGCATTTCTCGGTATTTCTGTTTATGGCAGTAAGGCGGTCTGTGGCAGGACAACGTCTGCCGGGGAGATTTTCAAAAAATGTTGCCTAAAAACTCCTTTAAGGTATATTTTATAAACTAGTAAGCCCGTTAAAACTAGTAAGCGTTAAAACGGCAAAATCAAACATACCTAGATTTTAATTTAAGCTATTGAATAGATTTTCAACTGATCAAAATTGAAATGAAATTAATTTTGGCTTTTTGCAATATAAGCTTCGTATGCTGTAGAAGCGAAAAGAAATCTTCCGTAAGAAATGCATTGCGTTTTTGACAGCGAAAAGGTAGCAAAATTTTTTTTCGTTGGCTAGTACGCTGTTGAACCGAAAAATTTGGTCAATGCAGCTAAGCTCACAACCATGATTGTAGAGTTACATTGCCAAATTATTGCTGTCTTTTATAGAGTGATGTGCAAAGAAATAGGGACACCTGTATTTTTATATTCAAAGCTGCATGAATTATATACAAGGTGCCCTAGATGTAGCATTAATTCCCTCAGGTAGTGATTTTCCTTGATTAGGCGAGTAAGGAAATTCAAAGATGATGGTCATTGTACCAAGTGAAACAGTACTTCGGAATAGATATTTACGCACTTTGTACAAAGTGCAAAAAGAAGATGGTCGCGATGATTTCTCGTCGATTGACGAAACGATGGATGTGGAACAACGCCTGATAGTCAATTTTGTTTTCGCCATATAAGATGGCGACGAAAATTCTTTCGAACGTAAAACATCGAATCTGTTTAATGTGGCAACAGTTGAAGCAGCAGTATGGGTGAACGCTAGCAATGTGGGTGCCTTTTTCAATGACTCGTTGAGCTTGCGTGGCCAAATGGTACATTTGTGTTTAAGTTAATTTGTTTATTTCAAATGCATATATTTAGGCATTGAATATGGAAAAGTGCTGGTGCTTGTTACGGATGCAGCAGCCTATATGCTAAGCGCTGCCAGTGCGCTGCAAGTTTTATATCCGAAGATGATTCATTTAACATGTTTTGCACATGGTCTGCATCGAATTGCCGAGTTTATCCGCATTCAGTTCCCAACTGTCAATAGATATATATTAAATGTTAAATCAGTTTAAATAAAAGTAAGAACCACTTTATATTTTTATTCCCTACACATGAAGTGAAAGAGCTAGACCGACTATTGCTTTTTTACTGCTTACTTGTAATTTGTTTCGTAATTTTAAGCTTTATCATGTCGTAATGCATTCAAACTTGCTTTCCCAAATACTCAATTGCCACCAAATCCTATAAAAACGCGATGGGGTACGTGGCTAAAAGCAGCCATTTATTTTTGCTATAATTTTGATGAAGTTAAAACTGTAACGGAAAAATTCAGTGACGAAGATTCTGATGCAATCTGCGTGGCCAAAGAACTGTTTCAATTCAACAGTTTAAAATCTGAGCTCGCATTCATTAAATGCCAGTTTTCCTCAATCGTTCGTTCAATTGAAAAACTTGAAACCCAAGTACTTGGGTTTAATGAAAGTATTGACATTGTAAAGAAAACACGCAAGACTTTGGTCTCCTTGGATCGCGAAGAGTTTTTCCTAAAATAAAAATATACTTCAGAGTAACAAAAGATATCCCATAATTTTAGATATAAACAAAGTTATTCATAAAGGTATTGATTCAGGAAATAAGTTTCTTGATTTCTATTCACCGCAAGAACTTGCTCTTTTTAAATACTGTCCTGTAGCATCGTCGGATTTTGAGCGATCATTTTCAAAATTTAAACACTTGCTAAATCAAAAGCGCCGTTCATTAATTTTTTTAAGCAGCAATTTAAAGCAGCACCTAATAATATACTCTAATATTTATATAAGTACCCCAATGACTATACTGTCGTCCTAAGAAAGAAAGTCATATTTCCATTTCAGTAGTTTTGAGATATTCAGCTTTTACTGTTTTTTACACCAGAAGTGGTAGATGTGGCCATTTAACTTAACGTTTTTCAGTCATTTGCAGCTGGAACTGGAAATTCTTAACTTAACACAAAAAGATAAACTCATTCACTCTCCGAATCTGCCTTTATCTCAATTTTGGAATTGTGGCGTTTGGGACTTTCTTTCTTAGGACGGCAGTATACTGAACTTATTTTTTGATATATTTTCTTTTAGTGTTTACATTAAAATATACCTACCTTGAGTGTACATTCTCTGTTTTTTTATATTAAAAAAGGAATATGATTATAAACTTTTTTTGGTTTAAAAATATTTGTTTTAATTAAAGAGTTTTTAGTGCTTATTATTGTGCTGTTTCGTCATTTTTTAATGCTTATTTGCTGTGCTGAAAATGACTTTTTTTCGTGCTGTTTCGGTCTGCTCTGATGATCATAAACATTATTATTCCCAATATCACTGCCATAGTTATCATCAACATCATCAGCATCATCATTATCTATCATTACCTTTATCATAATCATTGAGTCTTTATTGAGTTTATGGACAAAAATCCTTACAGACTAGAATACATATTAATTCTATATAATAAAATATAAATTAAAGATAAAACAAATATTTAAGAATACTTTGAGCATAATTAAAGTGCCCAGTACCACTTAACAAATAAGCTTAAAAATAAATTTATAACAAAATTTTTAAAGCAAGTCTTAGAGAGAGAAAAGTCAAAAACATATTTTAACGATAACTCATTATATAAACTCAAAGCTCTCGTAATAGGTTCATTAAGAGCGTAATTTGTTCGATGGTGTTTTATAAAAAATAACTTAAAACACCGCAACTGCCTTATAGGAATGTTAAACTCAATTAATTGTAGTAAAAAATAATCATCAATATTACCTGATATAATGTCGTATATAAATAACAAGGAATTTATTTTTCTCCTCGTCTCAAGAGGCTTTAGGCCCATTAACAAACATCGAGCAGTATAAGAAGGTAAGTTTTCAGAAAAACGCGTAGGCTGTAATATGTATTTTGTGGCTATCTTCTGAACTTTTTCTAATCTCAACGAATGGATTGCAAACGATGGATTCCAAATAAACGCAGCGTACTCCAACCGAGAACGAACCAATGAATTGTAAAGAGCTTTTAAAGTAAAAGGGTCTTGAAACTCTGCACTATTTCTCCGAAGAAAGGCTAGGAGAGAATAAACTTTAGGCACTATGAAATTCAGATGCTCTACAAACGAGAACTTCGTGTCAAAAAATAACTCCCAAATCACGAATATTAACAACTTTTTTAAGTGGTAGATGTGACATAAAATAGGTTGTACTAATAAAATTAGAAGATTTGCTAAACGAAGCATTCAAACATTTACTGACATTCAATGGCAACCCATTACGAGTACTATACTCCGAAACATTATTGAGGTCAGATTGCAACAACTCAGCATCCACCAAGCTATTCACCCTTCTAAAAAACTTTAAGTCATCAGCATATAAAAGAAATCTCGAATTACAAAAACATTTGCATATATCGTTTATAAATAATACAAATTACAGAGGCCCAAGAATACTTCCCTGAGGAACTCCAGAGGTAACTCTATAGCAATAAGAGTGAATATCATTAATCGCTACATAGCACACTTTACCACTTAAATATGACTTAATCCAATTAAGAAAAACCGAATGGCAACCCATTTTGCAAAGTTTGGCAATCAAAATATTATGAGATACTTTATCAAATGCCTTCGAGAAATCCGTATACAAGGCATCAACTTGGTAGCCGGATTCAAAGGCAGAGATACAAAAGTTAGAAAAGAGAGCAAGATTAGTCACAGTTGACCTGCCAGAAACGAAACCATGTTGCTCCAGGCAAATATGTCTCTTAACATGAAAGTATAGCTTAGGTTTAATAATGGATTCAAAGAGTTTAGAAACGTTAGACAACTTTGAGATGGGCCGGTAGTTTGTAACATCATTTTTAGATCCACTCTTAAGGACAGGCGTAATCGCTGCAACTTTCCAACAGTCAATGAATGTTCCAGACGATAGGGATTTATTAAAAATCCAACAAAGCGGTTTTGCTAGTGCAGCAGAGCATTTAATGAGCAACATAGACGATAAGCCATCAATGTCAGCCTTAACAGACGTCTTCATTAGAGATAATGAATGACTGGCATCATCAACAGATAATGAAATTGACCCAATGTCAATAACTTCATCCACAAAGTCTAATACAGAGTGATTAAACAACGAATCATCCTTAACAAAGTTGGATTTGAAATAATCAGCGAAAAGATTAACAGATTCAGCAATTGAAGTAGATTTATTGCCATTCAATTGCATAGAAGTTGGAATAAGCAACCCATCCTTTTTGGATTGAATATAATTCCTGAAGACTTTTGGGTTTGAAATAATATTAGACTCAATTCTTAAGATGTATTGATTGTATAGGAATTTATTTAAGAAGTTAAACTCTCTCGAATAATGCTCGAAATTCAATTTATTATTTAAATTATAAGTGGTTTTATACAGTTTAGAAAATTTATTTCGCAAATTTTTTAGTTTTTTAAGACCAGCAGTATACCAAGGTAATCTATGTGATCTACGCGGCAGTCGAGGAACATTTTCCTTACAGATATTTAGAACATGAGACTTGAGTATTTCAAAGCAAGTTGCAGTATCTTGACCATTAAATAATTCATACCAATTTATTTCATCAAACAATTTTACCAAAAGATCAAAGTTACACGAATTAAAATTAAAAGAATTATGTACTTGCTGAGAGGAAATAAATTCATAAAATTCAATTTGTAGATCTAAGGGAATGTGATGTACGCCAGCAGGTGAAAAAGGGCAAAGACATTTAGATAAACTAAAATTAATATTATTAGAGATGAAAATTAAGTCTAAGATTCTACTTAACATATTTTCATAAGAGTTAATTTGTGCTAAATCAATACTAAGAAAGCTATCAATTAAATTTACTTCATGAGATTGATTTATGTTGGACGGAATAAAGTCTTTGGCAATCCACTTCCAAATGATCTTGTTGAGGTTAAAATCCCCCAGCACACACAGATAGTTATTATTAGCTAACGAAGAGTGCAAAGATAGTACGTTATCCACATGTGCTGCATAAATGTTATCCAAACTGTTAGGTGGTATATAAGATGCACATAAGTACAGTGCTCCATACGGCCCAGCAATCGAAACACACAATTGATCCAAAACTGCATCATCATTTGGCAATATGCAAATACTTGAACATAAAGAATGTTTCACGGCAATGAGAGCACCGCCTCCACGAGAAAGACCAGTCTTAGTAGCATCTCTATCTTTCCGGTAAACATGATAAAATTTAGAATCAAAAAATTCTCCATCGAAAAAATCGGAATTAAGCCACGTTTCAACAAAAATAATAATGCCATAATCACAATGTGAAGTCCATTTAAATAGTGAATTAGCTTTTGTTCAGATTCCGGACATATTTTGAAAATACAACTTCAACTTACTGCTCACACTACTAATTGTAGGGATTTCTGCTAGTTTGGGATTTTGTCCATTCCCACCCTTAGAAAATTTTTAAAAGGGCGCACCCTAACATGCTCAGGCCAAAGCGTTGGTTTTATAATCTCATCAAACAAATTTCCAGAGACTCCCAATTTGAAAGAGATTCTATCTAAATTCTCCAAAACTGCATCTCTCTTAACCAGTTTATAGCAGGTAAGATGAGACCGATCAATTACTGAGTTTTTAACAACGTAATCCATAATATTCTCTTCGGAGACAGAAGACTTAAACGATGATACATGAACAAATTTTTTTTCAACAACTATATCAAGATCATTACTAACATTGCGACCAACAAAGCCGTTACGACTCAATTTTGGTTTATGCCTCTTAATTACACGATCAGCTTCTAATGAATTAATAGCAGCAGTAGATACCGAGGGACGGTTCAGAACATCAGCATAAGAGAGTGGCTCAACCATAGGTACAGACGAACATGCAGCAGCAACAACAATCGGAACATCAGGCTGAAGATCAGTGCCTTCATCTACAAGAGGCAACGCGTGAGAGGCAACATTAGCACCCACAACATGTGCAGGGGTGTCTGGACCGCGATCAGCATTAGGCAAAGAGCAGATAGCAGAGCCAATATTTGGAGCAGCAGCAACATCAACACCAGTCAACACACACACATCAGCAGGCAGCGCAGCACAAGAAACAGCAAGCGGAGGCCGAGAGAAATGACCATTTGTGCTCACAGAATCAATATTAGCAGAAACAGACTGAACCACACCTGGTGAAGCCAACGCACGGGCACGGGCACGGGCACGAGTATGTCTGCCGTTAACATTCGGAGCAATAGAGGCAGCATTAGAGAATGCTTTAGATTTCTTACGGATCGGTGAAGCAGCAATTGGTAAACTAGCACTCACACTGTCTTTTGCACCAAAAGACATGCCATCAAATTTAGCTTTCAACTCTTCCACTTGGACAGTTAAGTTCTAGAGTAAATTCATTACAGAGTCACACTTTAAAATGCACTTAGCACACTTATATGCAAGATTTTTCAACGTTAATAAATTTTTAATTATTAATTCATCGTCTATTTCGATGCATTTCGCATGATAGTTCATAGAACATAGCAAACACGAAATTGATTCACCAGTATCAATTTTCAGCAAACATAAATCACAGTTTATTACCGGCAGCATTTCACACGACTTATCATTTGCAAAGTCAAACTGAAACTGACTTATCATAATCATAATCATTATCATATCATAATTATCATAATCATAATGATAATTACTATAATGATAATGATAATGATAATGATAATAACCATATTCAAGTAAACTCAAAATAAAAATAAATAAAAAAAAAAATAAAAACACACTCAAAATCACAGCCAAAATTAAAAGCAGAACAAAATCATGATGATACTAAAACTCAAGCTTCAATTCAAACTTGAACTCAAACTCAGAATTAAACCCATGCTCATACTAAAACATATTAAAACACAAATATTTAGAGCCCGAACAGAACCAAAGCGTTTGACAGTTCGCTGTGGGCGGTTGGTGCCGACAACATGTATTCTGTTTCACGGCGAATCCACCAGCCACGACCGAAAGTAGTTCTGTTCGTGCTCTTACTCATACTCAAGTCTACACTCAAACTTAAAGTCAAAGTCATTTTCGAAACAAGACGAAGTCTTAAACTTAAGCTCAAAGTTAAACTTTAACTCACGCTCCAACTAAAAGTCTTATTCAAAGTTTAATTAGGACTCAGTTAACTTTAATCATAAAATAGGACTTTGAGTCGTTTTTTTTAGTGTACCTTAATCTCAATTAGCCAGCAGGTCCCAACCATACTTCCATCCATCTATCCATCCAGCCATTCATTCTTTCATTTACTTCACTCATCTTTTTTGTCCTATTATTGAAAGCAGTCGTTTTCATATTGTGTTTGTTTGTTTTGTTGTTTTTGTTGTTGCTGAAAATTACAACTTTAAACTCGCAATTGTCCCCAACATTATTTCGTTGGCGCATAATTATCTTCACTCTACACTCGAGTGGCCAAGAGGTAACCACGACAGGGACCATAAAAAATCCTTTTATACGTAGGGAAAAAGAGCAATAAATGGAGAGACAAATAGACAGCCACGCAAAACCCAGACAGAAGAAATAGTACTCAAGTCTAAAGAGGTCCTCATGCTGGTTAAAATGTACACTAAGCGGTATTTCGGTGCACACAATTATGAAAGCCAGTCGTTGAGTATGTGTGTATGTGTGTGTGACTGTCTACCAAACAAACACAATATCAGAGTACACAGGATAAAAAGGATCGAGAACAAGCATGAGTGAGTGTGTGTGTGTGTGTGTGTGTGTGTGCGTGTGTGTGTGTGTGTGTGTGTGTGTACGGGAGAAAGGGGACATAATAATTATTGTGTGGACTGCTGCAAAAATTTGTTGACTGTTGTTGCTGTTGCTTTTTGTCTTTAACTTTATACCGCTCCACATTTGCAAAAAGTTTTTCATTTCAAGTACTTAGCCAAAACGACCCATATGTGCCCATGTAATGGTGTTTGTGCGTCTGAGTGCGATGATATTTATGTGTCTGTAGCACTTCAGTTTACCAGAGTCTCTCTTGACTCTCTTCCTTCTCTTTCTCCTCCTAAACGTTTTGTTGAAGACGCTGTTGTCTAGCCAAAAAGTATGCAACAATCTGATGGCAACAGCCACCAAAAGTGAACCTCAGGTGCTTCTGACTGAATTTTACTGAACACTTTTATGACTTGTCGTAAATGTTGCTGCAGTTCTTAAAAATTTATTTTTATTAGATGTTTTTTCCTATGGTGCTTGGTTGGCTGTGTGTGTGATTGTGTTTCTGAAACTTTTTATGTTGCTATTTGAAAACTTTTGCAAAGAACTGCAATTATTATTTTACGTTTTAACATACCATTTCGAGGAATTAATTTATTGGCGTCTCCTTTTTGTGGCATCCATCCAGACTAAGTTTAAATAATTACCAACTTGCAAGTAAGTAATATGCAAGCTGGGTTTTTTTTGTTGTTGTTGCTGTTATTCTTCTTAGTGACGCTGTTAATGTGTTTGTTATATGCAGGAATTTTGAAGGCATAAACAGATAATGTTTCATAAAAACCAAATTCTTCTTGAGAATTGTCTCAAATGAATTAACTAAATAACAAAATAAGAATATTATTTTGATTAATTTAGAATTGAAAATTCTTAATAAAGGGTGATTTTTTTGAGGTTATGATTTTCATGCATTAGTATTTGACAGATCACGTGGGATTTCAGACATGGTGTCAAAGAGAAAGATGCTCAGTATGCTTTGACATTTCATCATGAATAGACTTACTAACGAGCAACGCTTGCAAATCATTGAATTTTATTACCAAAATCAGTGTTCGGTTCGAAATGTGTTTCGCGCTTTACGTCCGATTTATGGTCTACATAATCGACCAAGTGAGCAAACAATTAATGCGATTGTGACCAAGTTTCGCACTCAGTTTACTTTATTGGACATTAAACCAACCACACGAATGCGTACAGTGCGTACAGAAGAGAATATTGCGTCTGTTTCTGAGAGTGTTGCTGAAGACCGTGAAATGTCGATTCGTCGCCGTTCGCAGCAATTGGGTTTGTGTTATTCGACCACATGGAAGGTTTTACGCAAAGATCTTGGTGTAAAACCGTATAAAATACAGCTCGTGCAAGAACTGAAGCCGAACGATCTGCCACAACGTCGAATTTTCAGTGAATGGGCCCTAGAAAAGTTGGCAGAAAATCCGCTTTTTTATCGACAAATTTTGTTCAGCGATGAGGCTCATTTCTGGTTGAATGGCTACGTAAATAAGCAAAATTGCCGCATTTGGAGTGAAGAGCAACCAGAAGCCGTTCAAGAACTGGCCATGCATCCCGAAAAATGCACTGTTTGGTGTGGTTTGTACGCTGGTGGAATCATTGGACCGTATTTTTTCCAAGATGCTGTTGGACGCAACGTTACGGTGAATAGCGATCGCTATCGTTCGATGCTAACAAACTTTTTGTTGCCAAAAATGGAAGAACTGAACTTGGTTGACATGTGGTTTCAACAAGATGGCGCTACATGCCACACAGCTCGCGATTCTATGGCCATTTTGAGGGAAAACTTCGGAGAACAATTAATCTCAAGAAATGGACCGGTAAGTTGGCCACCAAGATCATGCGATTTGACGCCTTTAGACTATTTTTTTGTGGGGCTACGTCAAGTCTAAAGTCTACAGAAATAAGCCAGCAACTATTCCAGCTTTGGAAGACAACATTTCCGAAGAAATTCGGGCTATTCCGGCCGAAATGCTCGAAAAAGTTGCCCAAAATTGAACTTTCCGAATGGACCACCTAAGACGCAGCCGCGGTCAACATTTAAATGAAATTATCTTCAAAAAGTAAATGTCATGGACCAATCTAACGTTTCAAATAAAGAACCGATGAGATTTTGCAAATTTTATGCGTTTTTTTTAAAAAAAAAATTATCAAGCTCTTAAAAGATCACCCTTTATTTTAAAATCGAATTTGAAAGGGCAGCACAGCTTACCGGTTTCATATAAACTGTGTCCAAAACTATTTACAGTTGCCGCAGAGTATCGAAATTTAATGCGAACAATTTCTTACAGTGATTTTACAGAAATTTTCCAAAGATTGATCAAATCGGGCAATGACCATGCATACGTCTCATGTAAGAAAAAAGCGATGTAACTTTAGAATCCTTAAATATTTTTTAAAGAATTTCATATTTGGTCTAAATTAACTAAAAAAATATTCGTACTAAAAACGGTTATAATCTCTTCATATAACCAAAATTCTAAATAATTCTATATCATTAAAAATAAATAATATATTTCATTATAATTACACGTGAACGTTTTTAGTATTATAGCAATGATCTTTACTGAAAATGGGCTGGGTTGAAGTAGTTTTTGGGGTACCCTGATAAAACATTAATACTTAAAACCCGAGTACATTTTTCATAAAAATTTCTGTTGAAGAAAATAACATAAAGAACTAGCGATAGTGTACCCAGCTTAAGTCTTTGCTGAAAATGGACTGAATTTATCAATTGCTTGGGATACCCCCACATTACAAACGTTTCTAAAAGACTTTTTAAATTTAACATTTTATAAAAAGCTTTAGTCCTAATAAAGATTCCTTATGAAATAGGCTTAATAAGACTGCGTTCTGTGCTACCCCAATTTAAACCGAATTTTTATTTTTAAATTTTATTTAATTTTCCGAAGTTTACCCTAATTAGGGATACCACCACAATAAATTATCTTATTAAAAAAAAATTTAAAATTTTCATATCAGAAAGGAAGATATTATTAGCATCGTCATCTGTACTTTCTTCTACAATAGGTTTATGGCAATATATTTTATAATCATCTCCTTTTATTTTGACAATATGTCTGTTCCAAGTAAAAGAGGATTCACATTTATCAATAATCCAGCCATAAAATCTAAATTTTCCCTTGAAATTTTCCAAGTGTGACTTAATTGCTATTTTGTAGATTCCTTATGACACGATTCTAATGCGTCTTTAGATAAAAGTCCCATTGGTAAGTTAAAATATTTAATTATTTCACATCCATGGATCAATATTTTAGATTCAGGTATATTTTAGGCTCAGGCCCAAAATAAAAAATTAAATAAAGCCCAAAACATTTTGAGTATAAAAATGAAATAACGCACAAAACAAAAAATGAAATAAAGCCCAAACAAAATGAAATAACGCCCAAACTGAAAATGAAATATGATCCAAAATATTTTGGGCTTACGAATATGAAATAGGGCCCAAAATAAAAAATTAAATAAAGCCGAAAAAATGAAATTACGCCCAATCCGAAAATAAAATAAGACCAAAAATCTCTTTGGAAAAAAATTGGGAACATTTTACCGGCTCCGCGAAATAAGTCCTAATGAAAGAACTCTTAATAGTAAATGAAATAAGTTCAATCGTTGAAAAATGAAATAACTCACAACTCCTGGTGAAATAAGACCTAAAGAAAAGATGAAATAAAACCTGACATTTAGGAGTATGTTCGTTATGAAATAAAACCTTGACGGAAATTATGACTTAAGTCCTAATTTTTAGAATATAAAACAAAACAATTGTGATTCTTCTGGCCGCGACCATAAAGCAAGCAGTGAAGGCCCTAGACCTCTGGAAAAATGCACACAAAACGGAAAATTAAATAAGGGCCCAAATTCTGGATCTTTTTTAATATGAAATATTGCCCCACCACATAAAATGATATTTGGCCGATAAAATGGTTTTCCCTTGCACGGAATTTTAAGACCAAATTTTCATAGATTCAAGCAAAATAATTATTTCCGTGTAGGTACACTAAGAGCTAGGCTCTTTTATAGTACAACATAAGCATTAACGTTAATCAGGATATTAACTTATTAAAAAAAAAAATTAAATAACCTTAATAAATAATAACCTTAATTATAAGCTTAACCTAATTTTAATAAAAAATAACAATATTAAACAGAATGGATTGATGTTACAACAGTAAAAGAATAAAAGATGGAGGATAAAGTAATTAGATAGAAGTAAAATAAGATAGAATCGATTGTATAAATGGTCCTCTCCCAATGATTGCTCTTAGCCTCGTGGCAGCGCATTTCACAACCTAATGGCGTTGTCAACTACCACGCCCTCTTGCAAAATTAACAATTTATAAAAATTACACTTAAAAACTTTCTCAATTCCCTATGCGAGCTGAAATATTTTCTAACTTTTTTGATTTGTACATGAAATTTCTTAAATTTAATAAATCTTTTCTGATTTAAAATTTTTTTTTTCTAAACTTTAATTGTTTTTAACTTAAATGCTGGGTAGAGTGCGTGGCTAGCAATAATAATATTTCTGTTCGACTGCCACCTCTTTGCCGACAATCGCAAAACCCCAGAGTAGAATCTGCCATGTAAGGCTTCTTGAGAACATGAGCCGTTCGGAGTCGGCATAAAACTCGTAAACATCTTATGTTAAGCATAACTTTTTTTTATTGTCTTCATTTTACAATTATTACTACAAGAGTTTTACAAGATTTTTAATACCTACTGTTTTAACCAAAATATTCTTTTAGCTACCTTCATGACATACAATTTTCAATATATCTTTTAAATTGGGGGACATAATTTATTTTGTACTTGTTACTGCCTTTACGTTTGAATCAACTGAAAAACTCCCCAAAAATGAATTTGCTGGAAAACATTGAGCACTTCATTTCATCTGAGTTTTCAAAAACAAATAATGTTTAATTCTCTGTATATACATATTGGTAAACACAACCATTCGTCCAAGACAAGCAGTTAAAGATTTACTAATAACAGCAACAGCATTTCCAAAAACAACAACAAAATACCACCAAAAATAGCAACAAATAATACCACCAACAACTTGAAATCCATCAAATTTCAACGAATGTAAAACTCTTCAAGCAATGTCAATCTTTTAGGAAAAGGAAATTGAACGAAATGAGGCAAAATACGGCAGCAACAACATTAACAACAACAACAATAACAACATTAGCTGCAACAAAAACAACAACACATTATCGGCATTATTAACAGCAACAAAGGACAACTTAAAAGTCATAGCAACAGAAACAGCAGAAACAACAAAGCAACAGCAACAACAAGGACTAAATAACTTGAAAATTAGGCATGTATTGATATTGGTGTTGGTGATTCCTGTGTACTTTTTTAACTCTTCCCAGTAGTTCCAGTCTTGAAGAAATCTCAAATGAATCATGTACGATTTTTCTTGATCCTTGACGAAACATGCTGATTTGGCCATATATTTCATTGACGAAAATTCCATATAAATGTTCAAAATTCGTGCAAGACGCAATGCAGAAACGTCGGGACTTATCATGCACGAACCCAATATCGAAATATTGAGGAAGTTTCGTTAACGAACAGTAGACAGGAATATAAAGAAAATTTGTCAAGGAAATAAAATCGAAACGTGTAATAAAATTCGTAAAGCAATGTTATACCGAAACGTTGAAGAAGTGAAAACGCTGTATTGTTGCAGTTTAGCCTCTGAACGATTCGGCGAATTACAACAATCATGAATATCTTCAAGTTGTTGTAATAGAGTGGAAAAAGTTAGGCGCTGACAACCGCTGCTTTTGCATTATATTTTGTATGAATTGTTTTTAAGTCAGCAGCTCATGCAGAAACTTCCTTCAAGAAATCATCACGAAAAGTTCGTCAATGATGCCGCGAACTACTGGGTTGGAGTAAAGTTGTGAATGTATATGTAGATAGTATGTGTGAATGTGTGTGTCTGTCACTCAGTGTGTTGCTGTTTATTAATGAATTTCCTAGGTAGCTTTTTAGTGCTTTTATAACATCAACTAACGAGTCACACCTGGCAAAAGCTTCAAGCTTACAGGTTTTTTAAACTGTTGCTTTATTTATTATAATTGGTTGTAATTTTGTCATTTTAGTTGCTTTTTTTTAATTAGAGGTCGTCATTTAATAGGTGCCAAGATCTAGTTCAATGGTGTCCATGATTATAATGGCCTTTAACATAATTTTCGAATTTAGATGCAAAGCTTTTTGAGGTTGACCTATCAACTTGTATTTATAACAATGCTCCGTCCGACACAACTTTATGTCCCACAAACAAATTCTTATATATTCTGATCTGATATATTCTGAGTGCAAATTCTTATAGTAAAAAATCGCTCGTTATTAGTTTTTCCGGATCAAATCGTTTAGGTTTTTGAATCGAAGCTATTAATACTACTTCTAGTAAATACGAAAGTAAACTTACACTTTTTTCAATTCAAAAAATTTCTTCCAAAAAATCTGATTTTAATAGTCTAAATTTTTAATTTAGACTATTTACTAAAAGACCTACTATAAAGATAGCTTGACAAATAAACATCATAAAAAAAGAAGTGTGTTTACTTTCATACTGTATTTAACAGAAATACAATTGGCTCTAATAAGAACAAATTTAGAAATTAATTTTTTTTCCTCTCCGTTTGACGTGAAATGCCAAAATGCGAAACTAAATAAAATATTTTAAAAACATAGCAAAAGGACGTTACTAACACCATCTTTCTATTCTTTAACTTAATTCTTCTTTGCCCGAGTAAAAATAAAAGAACATGGGCCGCGCGGGCGTACAATTGTCGAACATGGCCTAAAAATAATCCGTAAAGCCAAGCGGTCGAAATTTGGGTCGAACAAGGGCCGTACAAGACCCGCTGCATGCCACCAAATTTTTCTAAGCTTTTATTTAACGAAAAACATCATTTGGTGATACTGATGTTCATGGTAACACCACTTGTGTGTGTCGCAAAATATCTTTTTTTTTTGTATGATGTTATTTAAAAAAACCTGCTCATTTTCAGTGAAGAAAACTCACTGTTCGGCCAATGTACGGTCGCTGTACGCCCGATATACAGAGATTATTTAAAACGGCCTCTCTACGGCCGCTATTTGGCTAAAAAATTCTGCGATTGATCCTTGCACGGCAAGGAAAAAATTTTAAATTAGGCCTTGTTTAGCCTTAGCATAAAAAGTTTTAATTTTAACTCGGGTGAGGCTCACTCAATTAAATTTAAAACGACAAATAGTACGATTTCTTGAAATTTTGAGATATATATTTATAAAAAGTTTCTTTCTTCGGTTTGTGTTAAAGTTTTTTTCCTGCTATAAAAGGTGATGAAGCAATCCTTAGTCTAACAAAAAAGAATTTAAATAAAAAATAGCAAATTAGGGCACGATCTAATTTGCACTAGATTGCAAAATTATGCAATTGCAAACTTTTGATATCAAGTGTGAACAGCTGTTTTTGAATAACTCTGCAACAAAACTACAGACAGTTGATTTTTAAAGCAAAGAAAAATAACAATCAGCTTATGAAGTATTCATTTTTTGTATTTCGTTTAAATCTGAATTATAATGCTGTAAATAAATATGTGTGCTATGTAAATATGCATTGGCGTCTACGTAAAATTGTGTAATATACCACACTAATAAAATAGTGTGTAGTATACCACACTATGCTTAGTGTAGAGTATTTTCCGTTATTGTTATTCTTTCTATTACAACATTTGTTGTTTGAGTTACACATTCTTTCACAGCAAGCATGACTAAGATTTGTATACGAAAATTGAGCTGTGTAAAGAACTGAGTAAGCTTTTCTTACATTTGGAAAATATGTGACGCCCCAAAATATTTCATGTAACCAATAGAATGTAAGCACTCAATATCTTTAAGTTATTTTCTTTTAAAAAAACTCAAAACTTTGGTCGCGAGCCCCTATAAAAGCATGTGCTCGCTAAATAAAGAGAAGAATTGAAGTTAAGCAAACTTACGGCATTGTTGCCATTGTTTTTCTTTCGGTTTTAAAGAGCGGCCTAGTGGCCTAATATTGTGGTGTGACTCGCCTTAAAGTCATAAGTTAGGGAACTCTAATAAAGAAAGGACAATCTTTTACATGGCGATCCATCATACGACGATCCTGCGGATAAGTAATAGCAAATATTGGAAAAGATCCTGCCAACATTGATCCTGACATGCCAACTGAAGAGGAGATAAACGGAATCTTTAGTAAATGGGAGAAACTGGTGAACCAGCTACGGGAAGAGTACATACCAGAGGTAACAACAATATCGAACCCACCACCATACATACCTACACCGATAACAGCCGACCCAAAAAGGCTTTCGATTGAAGAATATCGGCAAAGGACTTCAGGAAAACTGAGGAGGCTAAGAGAAGAAACAGCTAAGCCGTTAAAACAAAAAACCAGAGGTGGCAAAGCAGTTAAGAGGAGGCAGAGAATTGCTGAGCTGCATAGGATAATACCGTTTAGAATTATTTATATTTGTATTTTAATTATTATCCACTAACCGTAATCATAACTATATTAATTTTTAATACATATTAAGATAAATACTAAAACAGCAGATTTAATGAAAATCATTTAATCATTTATGTTCACTTAAACCATATTCATTTGTTTAATTTAACAAAAATTATTTCCATCTTAAGGGTAAGGGTGTAGTATACCACACTATGCTTAGTGTAGAGTATTTTCTGTTATTGTTATTCTTTCTACAATATTACAACATTTGTTGTTTGATTTACACATTCTTTTATAGCAAGCATGACTAAGATTTGTATACGAAAATTGAACTGTGTAAAGTACTGAGTAAGCTTTTCTTACATTTGGAAAATATGTGACGCCCCAAAATATTTCATGTAACCAATAGAATGTAAGCACTCAATATCTTTAAGTTATTTTCTTGTAAAAAACTCTAAACTTTGGTCGCAAGCCCCTATAAAAGCATGTGCTCGCTAAATAAAGAGAAGAATTGAAGTTAAGCATACTTACGGCATTGTTGCCATTGTTTTTCTTTCGTCACAAGTTAGGGAACTCTAATAAAGATAGGACAATCTTTT
Source organism: Dichetophora obliterata (assembly GCA_963920525.1). Classification (NCBI taxonomy): domain Eukaryota; kingdom Metazoa; phylum Arthropoda; class Insecta; order Diptera; family Sciomyzidae; genus Dichetophora; species Dichetophora obliterata. The sequence goes on along the minus strand of OY986436.1, from coordinate 205,289,338 downwards.
ACATATGCATACGTACAGACGCGAATGCATTTCTTACCTCTATTTCCGAAGCTTCTTGCAGATAGTTCCAACGTATTTTGGTTTCCTCCTCGGTCCACTTTTTGTAGGACTATTCTCCTTTAATTTTCTTTTTTCTCGCATTTCATCGAAATTGATTTTTTTCGGAAATCTTTAGCTGAAATCAGTTGATCAGCTGATTGAGCTTACAATCCAGTGTTGCGTAAACGTAGCATTTATAAGCTACGGATTTTTCGTGGTGCATTTTTGCAAGATCGTAGCAAGTGCAAATTTGTGTATTATGTTAATGTAGCTAAATTAATGCAATGATATTTTGCAAATGCAGTCATGTAAGACTTAAAGTCTTCTTTCACATTACCTGCTCTGCGTGGTGCGTTTTGAGGAGGTATTTTATTTTATTTGCACCATCTTTTAATCTTTTATTTTTAACAGCTTTTAAATTTCTTACATTAACTTTACTTTTTGTCCTCTTGTAAGATTTCTTTCTCGTATAAACGCCTTTTTGAAAAAACAATGTTCCTTACATTGTGTTGACTGACACTTTTATATAGTATTTTGATGGTAATAAGGTGCATAATTTTAGCTAATTTGGTGTTCGAGCAATGTGGGAGAGTCATGGCAACGATAATATGCAAAAAAAACCGGTGCTACTAGAACTGTTGCTTACAACGTTATTCGCGCCTCTGCTTCCTTCCTTCCTAAACGCTTCCTTTTTTGTTCTGAAACAAATGAGTTTGTAAATGCTTGGTTCTAATAACTCGACTTCCTCATCACAATTATCATCATCATCATCATCATCATTATAACCACCGTTAATTGCTGTTGGTTGTTGTGTGCTGGTGCTGTTATTATTATTATTATTGTTGTTGTTACTGCCATTACTGTAGATGACGTTGACAGTTGTTGCTTGTTGTGACCCACATATGAAGTGTTGTCAAGCTCGAGAGTTCATTTCGGGAACTTCTAACTTCTCTCTGTGTTTTGTTTTTTTTTTGTTTAAAAGTTGTTGCTACAAGTAATTTCCGTAGTTTTGATAATATTTTCAGTCATTTGGGAGACCTACTTCTGTCAACTGCATTAAACAGTTACTATTAATTGTTGCACTAACAAAAACAACAATAAAACTAAATTTCTTTAATGAACAAAGTTCTGTGCGGAAAGCGAGAGTTAACAGGGAAAAGAAGTGAAAGAGAGAGTAAGGGTGTTCTGTGTCTAAAAGTGATAAAGAAAAAGAATTTTGTTAAAAAAATATGAAAAATTTTTTAAGCTTTATTATAACGCATTTTTCCAATATTATTTCTAACATTTTTTATAAATATTTTATTTAAGAAAAATGCATCGTTTACTAATGTAAATGTATTTTATCTATTTTCATGTTGCTGCTGTCTATTTAGGTGAGTAACTTTTAATTTATAAATATACTGAACAAAATACACATCTTAATCCTACCTAAAGAAAGCCTCTAAGGGGTCGTTCATAAGCTACGTTGCCAATTTGGGAGAGGGGAGGGTTTTTGAAATGCACTACGATAAGAAACGGTAGGGGGGGGAGGGATTTCAGGTATTGTAACGTGACCAAAAATAAAAAAAAAACTAAAAAAAAATTCAATTTAATATTATTATTAACTAACGGGTATTTAAATACCAATAAAACAGTGTTAACGAAAAAGGCCATATCTTCAAAGTGGTAGGAGATATAAAAATAATTTTTTTTTAAACATTACGGAAAAATGAAACTATTTATTGTCTTTACAATGTGAAACGAAATTCAAACATTTAAATTCCTTTCCGTTCCTTTTCGAGATCGAAGATGTGTGATTTTCAAAAATGGCAAAATCCATATATAAAGCAATGTAGAAAATTAGAAAATGGATAGATCGAGGGAAAAATTTGCCTCTAGTATCCTCTATTTATCAGGTGTTCATTATGACAAAAGAATGTTGCCATATATGCAAATTTTTATTAACACCAAGAACCCGGATTAGTCGATTGGGCATTTAAATACCCAATGCAGATCTCAAATACGGTGACAGTTGCAAACCTGAAATTTTGCATAGCAACTTCTATGGCCTATATAAGCTTCCTGATAAATTTTAAATCCTTCCTGATAAAAAAAATCGTACGGTGGAATCTATGAGCAGTCTTTAATGGGTTAATATTTTTTCAGACTTTTTATTTTTGCGGTTTTTATTTGAATTTTCCTTAAAAATAGGTGGCATTTGCAAGAGTGTTATAAAATGAGGAAAATATGTCTTTCAAGAAAAATGTGTTTTTATGATATGAGTAGTTAAAATTTATAATAGTTTTAATTTGTTCCCCGCAAATGGAGTTCTGCATACGAAAAATCCAGAAATTATTCTTGAAGGCTAAGCATTTTTTAATACGTATAAAAAATATATGTTAAAAACTCAAATCGTTACAAAAATCAAAGGCGGTATCATTACATTTTTCTTAATAAAGCATTAAATTTTGTGTCAAACAGAAACAGTTTTTTTTAAATGATACGTCATATGAGAGAGTACACAAAATTAAACAGAAATTTGTAGGGCCTTTTTTCAAATAAGATTGAACACTGATTCAAAACTTTATTGTGCAAGGACTTTCTATAGTTTTCCTGATATGAGTCTGTTTTTGATGTCAATCCAATGGAACATTTTTTTTAACTTTATAATCATTTTTAATTAGTTCTGATAAATTATTATAGGTTCAAGACCTGCACATAAGTAGCGTTATTTTGCGACCTCTCGACTGCATCTCGCAACAACTAAGTAATTTCTGCTTCTAGTACCGAATGCGTGAGTATGTTGATTTAGATGTGTAGTATTAGAGTTTATACTTTATACGTTCTTAAAAACTTGCAGTATCAGATAGAGTATAGATAGAGTCTATCTAGGGATTAGACATTTTTAAATTCCTCCACACAAAGTTAATGGCTAGGATAAAGTGGTGGTAGCCCGAAAACTGCTTTATTTACTTACATATGGGCATTTCCAGGGTCCCCAAGGCGACATTCACACGGCTTTGAAGTGAAAAAAAGTAAAGATTTCTTAAGAATTTTTTTTCTTGTTTCCATTTTTAGATATAGTTTTAGGAGCACTATGTTTAGTGCAAAAGGTAGGCTTTGTCAATTTGTTGTTTCCAATATATTACCAGTAAACATGTGATTCCCAACGTGACAAAAAATAGAAGTCGTTTTCAACTGCATCTACATAAATGCAAAAATCTGCGAATTGGAATATAATTTCTTAAATTGATTTTTTGTAAACTATAATAGAATAATGTGGCTTTATATTGATAGTTGTCGTATTGAAATATTTGCATTCGTTTTTTTGTTACAACCTCTAGGATGATTCCCCACGTGGCATTCCTAACGCGACTTATTTTTCCGTCACTTTTGTAACATATTTCAAGTAATTTTAACTCAAAATTGCATTAACTGGCAAAAACTTCAGATTTATTATTTTATTTTATATAAACAAACATATATAGAGTAAAATTATCTCAAATAATTTTTCAATGAATAAGCCGTTTGAGCAGCTTTATATAATTTCGACAATTAGTCTAAATGATAATCGTCTACAAATTGTTGACAAAGTAAAAAATTTAGGATTCTATGTCAATTCAAAACTTACTTGTCTTGACCATGTAAATAACATAATAAAAATAATATATTATTCGCTAAGATGTCTGCGGTTAACTTCTAAATTTACCCCTACTTTGACTAAAAAAAGACTTGTTGTTCAACTCATTTTGCCTATAATTACTTACTCTGAGCTAGTTTATAGTAACCTTGACTCTCATTCTGAGCACAAAATTCTTGTTGCGTTAAACAACTTGACTAGATATATATTTGACTTAAGACGCTTTGACCATGTTACTGTTAAAAGCAAAGAAATTCTAGGATGTAGCTTAATTGGATACCTAAATGCGAGAAACTGCATACTTCTGCACAAGTTGATTATTAATAAAACTCCGTTATACCTTTTCAAAAAACTGCGTTTCTGTGTGTCGAACATAATCTTCAACCTTATAATACCAAGATATACTTCTTTACAATCTAAGCGGCTCTTTTTTATCAACGCCGTTAAGCTCTGGAACTCACTTCCTCTAAACATTAAAACCATAACCAGCACGAACAAATTTAAGCTATCAATCAAGTCCTATTTCTCTAACCTTTCATTCTTCTACACTTTAATTTTCTTCTCCTTTCTCTTCTTTAATGTTTTAATTACTGCCTTTTCTCCTTCTTTTATTTTGTTAAGTTATGATAAGCTAATATTTAGTTAAGTTGAAATTAACTGTAATTCTTTTATTTCTCCAAATTGGTTTGTTTTGCAAAATTATAATTATATTTACTAGTTTTAAGTTTTATTCTCATCGTTTTCTGTTGACTATTAATGTTTTTAACTGTTGTACGCTAAAAGACCATTTAAGATCTTACTATACTAATTCTTAATTTAAATAAATAAATCGAAATAAATAGATTATATTCAAATGTTCGTCACAGGAGAAATAATGCAATTTTCGGATGCCTGAAATATTTGGTATTTTCTTCCATTTTTTTGTTAAAGTTTTAAATATATCTTTGATTATGTCAGCACCAATATACATTATTGTAATTCCAGTTATGTTTGTATTGTACCCCAAATTTTTCTTTTTATAACCGCTCCAACTCCATCGACTGCACCTTTCCCATGCGAAGTTGCGAAATAGTTCCATTTAATTGTTTTGCAACCGAATTGAATTAAGAAATCAGATAAACTCGAAATAATAAATTTGTTTTTAAATTGGCTGCTACTTCCGTCCGAGAATAAAAATATATTTTGAAAATTGCCGTGTTGAGTTTTTATGTCATGAACAAGTTTCGTTATGAAAACGTAAACGTCGATTTTGCTGTGGCTTAAACTATCACTGATTATAGGAAACGATTTCGATTTTTCAAACATCCACGCAACGCAAGTAAAAATCGTAACTTGCCTGTAAGTGCGCGCTCTGAACTTCATTTTGGCAGATGAGCCTATAATTTTCTGCAAAATCAATTTACAAGACTAGACCCCGAGCTAGAACAGTTGTAAAAAATCTGACATTACCAAATAGTTACTATGAGTAACATAATTGATAAAGTAGTTAATATCGTATAAAGTCACTTGTTAAATGTGCCTACAATACCAAACGCGACACACTTTGAAAATAAAAATTAACGGCCGTATTCATTACATTTGTTATGCACTCATTAAAAACTGTTTTAGTTAGAACACAAACTATCCCTTAAAATGCTGTTTATGCATAAACGTATTTTAAGAGCATTTTAAGCAATATGGGAATTTTTAAAAACAGTAAGCAACACTTCATCAGCTGACAGCTTAACGAAAGAACTTGACGAAAAACAGACTTTTTGTCGCCAGAAAGTGCCCTGTTACGGTGGCGGTCATAGGCTCATCATGGTCATGCATTGTTGTTGTTTCAATGTATATTAACAATTTGAGAGCGAGAGCAAGAGAGTCAATTTTCACCACCACGGTCACCAAATGATTTGACAAAAATATGAAATCATGGGATCAAACTAGTATTGCGTTGTGAACTTATTCACAATATTTGTGTTTAGGCACGAAAATAGTACACTTTTAGTATAAAATGTATGAAAGCAGTAATGAAACCTGCTTAATAGCAACACGTCGGTTGTAAAAATACTAAAAGTAGCAAAAGTGTACTGGTGCTTAGGCATCATATGACCACCAGCATAGCATACTTTCGTCACACAGTTCAAACGAAAAAAGAGAGTAAAAAGTGTCATGACCAGGGATCATATGACGACCACCGTAACAACACCCATAGCTGATTTTGACAAGTTATGTTAGTACCATACCTAAATAAAAGCGGTAGGCGGCAAGCAAATGTCAATCTTTAGATAAAAGAAATATTTTGCAATTAGAAATTTTATAGTATATTTAGCGAATTGTTATGCTACCCGGCAGATTTAATTCTTTGCCAATTTCTTCCCAAATTTTTTCTTTAAATTTAACATCTTTGTATTTAGGTTCCTTCTTAATATAAAGACATGGGTTTCTTTGCACTAATTCTATTAGGTGCTATAATTTTCACAAGCATTAAAACTATACTTAAATTATAATTATCAACAAAATTCTTACCTCCATATTGCAAATTCAATAAACGTTCGAAAAAGAGTAAAAAATAAACAATTGTTGTCACTTTAAAATTACTTTGCTTTCACTTTTGCTTTTGATGTGTGCAACTTCACTTCTTAACGCTCTGTCAAAATTGGATTTTCCAACCGCTCAGCGTTGCCGCCGCGTTATTATGGTTTGCTACATATAAATCGTATGGGCATGAGAAATTTTTGACAGATAAAAAACGCTAACGCGCTGATTTAGGTTTGACTGTTAGGCATTAAAAAAGCAAAAAAAGTGAAGTGAAAAGTAAACAAAAATATAAAAGCAATGGACATCCCTACAAGAAGACTATCGGTTATTTAACTAAGCAAAAACGGTTTTTCTAAACTGAAATATCGGTTACCTCTTCATACCAAGTTTCGGTTATGCTAGGAAGAGCCTCGGGAAGAAATTAACCGAAACTCGTGTATACGTGTGATCTGGCATCCCTTTTTCACACGTATCAATTTCCAATACCATTGAAATATAGCCGTCTCGCTCTCTCTCTAGTTAGGGTTAACATAAATACAGGTTATAGGTAACCAAATCTCACCAGATAAATCTAACCGAAAACTCAGTTATATGTAACCGTTAGATATAACGTAAAAATCAGTTTTATCTAACGTACCTCTTAAAAAATAAAAATGCATGCAATTCGTTGGTGTCTTGAAACAAATGGTTTTAATTTATTATAACATTTTTTATTGTTGTTGTTGTTGTTCTTACTGTTATTGCTGCTACTGCGAGCCACTTCTGTGCCGACGACTTTGGGAGTGGAATTAGATGTGGCGAATGTTGAAATGCTCACTGCATTCTTGATATTGGCAAGCGTGCTTATTGGCTCATCCTTCTTTGATGGGTAGCAGCGTTCCAACGGTAAGCAATTTAAAGATATTTAATTTTTTTATTGCAGAACTTGGTTTTTGTTAGCGAAACCAGGAATGGTAAACTACAATGGGGGATATGCAAAAATTGGACATGATTTTTAATAATGATACCTTCTCTTTCTTTCACATGCACTTGCTAAAATGTTCATATTTTTCCCTGTTTCACAATTTTTGACACTGAAATGAGTATGAGAATGTGGTTGTAAACAGAAAAATGTATGTGATTGTGTTAGAGTTTTGGTTAGCTATTTCTTGTAGGGATGTTCAATATTTTGATTATCTGCACTTTAGTGGAAGAAGAGGATCCTTTTCCAAAGCGCCGAAAAATGTATAGAGCAAGAATCAACCCCTTTGAACAAAACAACGACGACGAGGAACGAGTAGGAACGATGTTCAGATTGATTTTAACGATCGTTAAAATACTCTTAGAACGTTGATGATAACATACGTTTATGCATAACAAAATGTTTTTCACTGTATAACTATCGCTAAAACAGGTTTATGAATACGGGGGTAAATGTTTAGTGTGATTATTATATGCAGTTATTTTTTTTTCACTAAAGTCACTAAATTTTGATTTGAATTAAAATTTTCAGCCAATTAATTAGAACGATCGCGGAGTTCTGATAAAATATGATGTTTTAAGTACCCTAACGCGACATTACAACATGAAAAAAAGAAAATGAAAAATTTACCGTTAATCGAGCTTTGTTTGGTATGTTTTCATTTTTTTGTATTAATTTGTTATTGATACAAAGATTTCATAAGGTGTGTGCATTCATAATATAAATATGTCCACAATAAATACTAAAGAGAAAATGTCATTTAAAGTACCTAAGAACAAGAAAAAATATATTTTAAATTTTCAGGCGAATTTTCTCATCATAACAACTGAGATAAGCTGCAAATACATTATATTATAAAAATTTTGATATTATTTTAATATAATGTTAGAAAAAATCATTGGTTGATTAACATTCTACTTTTTGGTCCCGGTTGTCGTTTCTGTGGAAATACCCATATGTGTTTGTATATTGTGCGACGACTGTTCTTACAACACTGAAGTCCTATGGCAAGCACAGTAACATAAGGTTATGATTCATAATGACAATTTAATTTTACAATTTTTTAAAAATACTAAGACTATCTAAATGACTTAACCTACATTAATACATTAAATATAAAGTGAATTAAAAGAAAAATAGTAGAATAAAAATTAAAACACACTGAAGATGCAAAGGATGTGAATGAGAAACAAAATGATTAAAATTTAATCATCACGCATTTATTTTGCATTCTTTTTAATTTTTTCATCTCCAATGTAAAAAGCGACTGACGATCGTTTGTTTTTTTGTTCGTTTCATTTATGATGCGGAGTTTGTGTGACTTTTTTTCTGTTGTTATTGCGTTAGGCCGCGTTCATAGTGGACGCTTTGGCTGAAGCTGAAGCATAAAGCTGCTTTGTCTAGCTTTTTTTGATCATAGTGAAAGCTTATTCAACGCTGCACAAAGTAGCTTATTGAGCTTATTGGTGTTCATAGTACGCGCTTTATGCTTGCAGCTGACTGATGCTTTGCTTTCATTTGTTTCCTTGGAAAAATGGCCTCAACTGCGTTTTGTGGAGTCATTGAAATTAAAAGTCATTGAAAGATTTTTTGTTTAATGAGTGTGGAGAAGTATAAAGAGAAAGGGAAAAGAAAACTGTGTTGATTTTTAATGAAAACAAGAGACATTACGTTGTTGGTAGATTTTAAAATTTCTTTTTGCATTCCACGAAGTAGTTCGAAGTTTTATATTTCTGATTTGTATCGAAGTTAACAACAATTTTGAAACAGGATAGGAAAATAGAGGAAATAAGGGAGGGAAGCAAAGAATGTGCATGATATTTTGTTTGTAGCTTTGTTGGTAGATTTTAAGCTCGTTAAGAATGTTGCGATCACGTGAAGGAAGATTTTTTTTTTTTTCAATGCAGACTACGATTTGTCGTTACGCTAAATGGGTAGCGAAGATAAAAAAAGGAAGCGAGAAACTTAAATTTTCTTCTTTTTTAATGAACTTTCTGAAAATAGCATAAATTATCGATTTTATTCTTATCTTAAAAGTTTTCCACTTAAATGGATTAAAAAATTTGTATTAAAAAGTTTGTTCTTCGATAAAAGCTTTTCTTAGTAATTATATGTGTATTAAAACACAAAAATTTCATAAACTTACTCGGTATTTTCATTTGCTGATTTATGTGATTCCACAACTTTTCAGTTATTAACCGATTGTGGTAATTTTTTTGACGTTTATCCCATAAAGGACGGCGCGAATAAACTTCAGTTATCAACTGATCAATATCCAATATCTCAATATTTCGAAACTAAACTAGTCGTAAGTAGATTAGCTATTATAACCAACGAAAGATCAAACCAATAATAAACAAAAGTTCAAAGGAACTTGAAACACACAAAGCATAACAACGGTAGAAAGTTTAGCACAAAAAGGACGCAAGAACAACGAAACTATGTAACAAACGAGATAGAATACACAAGTCACTTGTAAGAAGTGCATAAAACAGAAAAGCACCACGAACAACAAAAACGCTACAACAACGCAAAAATAACGCAACAACGGTTAAAACTTCAGCAGAAAAAAAATATCAAATATATTAAACAAAATCAACGAAAACATTGTTCACAGGCGAAATTGATAAACAAGTGCCGAAATGTAATTAAAAATGAAGTACGACGCAATAAATAATAAAACTAAACAAAAAAAATGAAACTATGTGATCAAACAAGGATAAAGCGCCGAAAAGCATTTTAAAAATTCTCTACAACAAAGCATAACAAACAAAATTATTTTGCTGTGAGAGAAAGCGAGATGGATATATAAGCGCTGAAAAGCATTTGAAAATAAGCTTTAAGCTAGCTTTATGCTCTCACTATGAACACTTTGAGCTTTTTCCATACGATTATACACAAAGCGTTTTTCAGCTAAACCTCTCGGCTAAGCTAAAAGCGCTTACTATGAACGCAGCCTTAGAGATTTTTGTTTGTTTTTTGTGCTTTTATTGAATTTGTTGTTTTATGCAGGTGCGTTGTCGTACTGTGAATAACTATGTTTGTGTATGGGGTACCGTTTTGATTGTAAAAAATACAATATCTGGGTAAGAATTAATCATGGAGTAATAAAATTAAGTGGTTGCAATTGGAAAAAGTACAGTGGGGAAGATAAGGTATTTAAAAATAAATGAAAAGCTATATTTCAGTATATATTGATGCAGGGATAATGACCATTCAGATGACGTTCACCTAGATATTGTATGTAGAATAATGTGAAAACGATCGCATATATGCATATTATGAACACTTTGAGCTTTTTCCATACGATTATACACAAAGCGTTTTTCAGCTAAACCTCTCGGCTAAGCTAAAAGCGCTTACTATGAACGCAGCCTTAGAGATTTTTGTTTGTTTTTTGTGCTTTTATTGAATTTGTTGTTTTATGCAGGTGCGTTGTCGTACTGTGAATAACTATGTTTGTGTATGGGGTACCGTTTTGATTGTAAAAAATACAATATCTGGGTAAGAATTAATCATGGAGTAATAAAATTAAGTGGTTGCAATTGGAAAAAGTACAGTGGGGAAGATAAGGTATTTAAAAATAAATGAAAAGCTATATTTCAGTATATATTGATGCAGGGATAATGACCATTCAGATGACGTTCACCTAGATATTGTATGTAGAATAATGTGAAAACGATCGCATATATGCATATTAGAGTAGCCCTTTACTGTATGGGAAAATTTTTTTTTTAAATTGAATATATATGGTAAAAAAGGTTCTCTTTTTTCTTAAAAATCCCAATTGTTTTTCTTTAAGTGCATGTTTTTGAAAAAATGGTACGCGTCTCGTTTTTGATTTAATTTTTCTTCAAAATGTGCTCTCAAACATGGAAATTAGACAAAAACTACTAGAATTGTGATTTTTTACTTTTCGAAAAAAATCTAATTTTTTTCTTGTTGTATTAAAAAAATCGAAAAAATCCAAAATTTAAAAAATTTTATTGAAATGTTGTGGAAATATTTTCACAAACTATATTCAAAACAGATACAAAAAATTGTTGGATTACGTTAAATAATTTGTAAATTAAATAAAATAAAATTAAATTTGTTGGTTTTTGGAGTTTTTGAATATTTTTACCCTAAAACCAGAGTATGATATGTTGGCATACCTGGAATCCAGAATCTTTTCTAAAAAAAAATCATTTTTATATTTTTAAGATTATTGAAGTCATTTTAAGTGAGAAACATAGTTTTTCCGATTTTTTTATAAATTTTCTTGTGTCCGAAGTGCCAGAAACAGGCACTTCGAAAATTTTTGGAAAAAAGGTCAAGTTCCAATAGCTATAAATTTGGTATCCGAATTTTGGTTTTTTTTTACTTTTCTGTCCTTAATTCATTTCTCGGGGATTTTTTCAAAACTTGCATGTTTAAATTTTTTGGAATTTTTTTCGTAAAAATATCCAAACTCGAAATTTCCAAAAAGGAACACTTTAACTAAAAAATTTCATAACGACCAGATTAGTTAACGTAAACCCACCATTTTTTGAATATGTTTGCAATATACCTTACTTACTTACTAAGTTGGCGCTACAACCGTATGTCGGTCTTGGCCTCGTCTAAGAATTTGCGCCAGCCATTTCTGTCTTTCGCTTGCTGGCGCCAGTTGGAAATTCCAAGCTTCGTCAGGTTGTCCTCTACTTGGTCTTTCCAACGAAGATGCGGTCGTCCTCTTCTTCGTTGGCCGCCGCTGGGTACCGAATCGAATGTTTTCTTCACTGGAGCATCGTCTTTCATGCACTGAACATGACCTAGTCAGCGAAGCCGCTCGATTTTAATGCGCTTGACTATGTCGATGTCAGCGTACAGCTCATACCACCATTCGGTACTCGCCATTGACGCAGATTGGTTCGTAGATCTTACGAAGAATCTTTCTCTCGAATGCTCCTAAAGTCTTTTCATCTAAACTGCTCAGCGTCCAGGTTTGTGATGCGTAACAGTCCACCCTAAACAAGTGCGCGTGCGTGGTTTAACTGTCAAAATCGGCTCATGCGCATAAAGGGTGTCCCAACAAGAGCGCAATTTTTAAATTTTAAATAAAACACAGATATTTAAAAAAAAAATCGTGAAACTTTATTATTTCGTAAAGTAGACAGAATGAGGTTATGTATGGAACAATATATCGTGCAGATGGCCGCCGCGGCTTTGCTGGCATACACGCGATCTTTTAAAGAAATTTTCAATGACCGTTTTGCATAAATGCTGCGGTATTTCATTAATGCAGCGTCCAATTTCCTCTTTTATGGCTTGAGTCGTCGTCGGCTTATTCGCGTAAACCATCGACTTCTAAAAACCCCAAAGAAAAAATCTAATGGTGTTAAATCGCACGATCTAGGCGGCCAATTCTGATCTCCAAAACGCGAAATAGCACGACCGGGAAATGACTGATGCAGCAATTGAATTGTTTCTCTGGCTGTATGACATGTGGCGCCGTCTTGTTGGAACCACATGCCCGCCACATTCATTTCTTCAATTCTAGGCAAGAAAAAACTGGTTATCATTTCACGATACCGAACACCATTGACTGTTTGCGCTTGACCTGCCTCATTTTCGTAAAAAAAGGTCCAATGATTCCTCCAGGCCAAAAACCACACCACACAGTGGCACGTTGAGGATGCATTTGCTTCTAGTGAATCACTCGCGGATTTTCCTCACCCCAATTCTGCCTATTGACGAAGCCATTAACATGGAAATGGGCCTCGTCACTGAAGATGATTTTAGCGGCAAAATCAACATTTTCATGTTGTTTCTCCAATACCCAATTAACGAACTCCCTTCGCTGGTCAGCTGGCTTCAGTTCCTGAGTCAATTGAACTTTGTATGCATGAAGATGCAAATCTTTCGTCAAAATTCGCTGCATAGTGGATTTGGAGACACCAATTTGCTGAGCTCGGTGTCGAATTGAGGTGGATGGAGTTTGAGCGACATCATCACGTACAGCTGCGACATTTTCGGTCGATCGACCTGGCCGAAGGCGCGTTGTTGTCTTTACATCACTAACAGACCCAGTTTCGGCAAATTTATCCATTAATCTCTTTACAGTTGACTCTTTTGGAGCATTATTGTGACCCCAAATTGATCGCAATTTGCGAACTGTAGCCGCAAAACTTTCACCATTTTGGTAAAACAATTTCACAATGAGAATGCGTTGTTCATTCGTGTAGCGCTCCATTTTTACTAACCTCGCATCTTCTACTAGCAAACAATAACAATTGTTCAAATGTCAAACAATGACACTTCGAATGGCGCCAAATTTAAAAATTGCGTTCTTGTTGGGACACCCTTTACATTTTGTATGAAGCCTACCGAAACACGCACCGGACTAGGCTTGGGTAGTTCACGAACGAACTAGTTCAATTGAACTATTCGCACTTATGAACTATGTGAACTAGTTCGTTGATTCTCGTTCTTTTAGTTCTTTTAGTTCAATCGATTTTGCAGCGAGTCAGAACGAAATGAACTAGAAAAAATATTGGTTTCACTCAACAATGGTTTTATTCCATGCTGATACAGTTTTTCACTAATGAACGGTAAAAAACTTTGTGCAAAAACAAATTTTTGTGGCAAATATTGTGTGGAATGCCCCATATGTAGTATTTTTAAGTAAATTTCTTCTGTGTCCGCAGTTAATGATTGATTCGGTCATATAGTTCGTTTCATTTTTTAGATCTGATCATGAACGAGCAAACAAAACAAACTAAAAGACCTATTGAACTAAAAAATGCAACGAGCTAACATACCTAACGATCTAAAACACCAAACGAACTATAAGACCTAACGAACTAACCACATGAACGAGTGCACGAGAACTAAAAGAGCGAACAAACTAATTGAACTAAATGAACTAAAAGAACTATATGAACGAACTAGTTCATTAAACTCAACTGAACTAAAAAGAGCGATATTTTTAGTGAACTAAAATGCCCAAGCCTATACCGGACTACCGCAACATGAATCGAATTTCCAATTTTGACAGTGCGTTCGGATGTGAAGTTGGCTGCATAAAACCAAAGTATTAGAACAAAGAGAAATCAGCTGCTATTAATTT